>VDFB02105785.1:317099006-317547295 GCA_007258455.2 Sequoia sempervirens | reverse complement strand
TGAGTGCATCAAGGATGGAAGGATTGTGTGCAAAAAAAGTAGGAACATGAGAAAAACTAGAAATATATGCATGCATATCAACCAATACAATAGTCTTGGAAGAGTCATAAGGATAAATGATCATAGGGTGGGTAGGTGGAATCATAAGATATATCAATGCAAATAATACACTCATATAAGCAAAGATGTATCCAAACCCTAAGAATTTTAAAATGACAAGAAAAGATTAGAATAACATCAATTATGAAAAACCTAATGAAAATGAAGGCCAATCCCTAGGGAGTGTAAGATGAGTTCACTTCGTAGAAAATGTGAAATAAAATCACTTTACATAAATAATCTAGGTTGATTGGATACATGCAAATAATAAGCATACACTTTTAACCTAGATTTAATTAAGGTAGCTAAGTTAATGAATTGAAATGCTATTTTTAGAAATTAATTATTATGGATCAAGGTACTTAGCTTTGGGAATAATAATGAATAATTATTGTTGATGTCATGCATAATTTAGTTGTTGATGTACATAAATTTAACGCTCACTTTCTAATGAATGCCTTAGGTTTTGTAGTCTCAAATTTGTTTGTGGGTAAAATTTGAGTTCCATGGGATCAAAATTGAGTGTTGTGAGAATGACTTATGCAAAAAAGTGAACTATAACTCATAGGAATAATCTGATAGAAATTTGTATATCCTACCCATATTTTATAGCAATTTGGTTGAACAATTACATCTTATCACACTCATTGAACACATCCACTTCACCATGGAGTTCAAGTATGGTAACTTTATTTATATGTTGTTACTTGAATTTTATTTTGTTTAATTGAGGTTTACATTAGTTCAAGATAGAAAACATTTATTTTGTTATCTAAATTTTGAATTCGTGCTCGCACTAGGATAATCATCATAAATAGATAATCCTAAATTAACAAGTATATCATTATGCATGAGATAAAGTACATTATGTATCTATATCACTAGAATCCTTAAATGAAGGTATACATTATGTATCTATATCATTAGAATCCTTAGGAAAACATGAATCAAGGGATGAACATGGTGGAAAATGCATATATGTAAAAGAAAAGCTACCATGAGATGTAGAATAATATTCTCACTAGGAATATCATTATCATTATCATGCTCATGTACACCACTATCACTAGCCATATGAAAAGTAGAAGCAATGTGACTCATGGATAAGTGAAAAAATATATACAAGAGGAAAGAAAATACTAACCAACTCTACAAAGGAACAAAACAAACACAAATGATGAAACAAAAACTTCATAGAAAAGGCATCTCCATCCATAGGATAAAAAGAACAAGTGCATCAAAATGGAAGGATTGTGTGCAATAAAATTAGGAGCATGTCAAAATTTAGAAATACATGCATGCATATTATCTAAGGAAATAGTCTAGGAAGAGAAATAAGGATAGATGATCCAACGGTGGGTAGGTGGGATCAAATAGATATATCAATTTATATTGAAGCCTAATTGGTATGATATCCTCATGTAAACAAAGATGCATCCAAACCCTAGAAAATATAAAATGATAGGAAAATATTAGAATAATATCATATATAAAAACCCTAATAAAATGAAGGTCAAACCCTAGGGGGTGTAAGATAAGTCTAATTAACAAAAATGTAAAAATAAAATCACTTTACTTAAATAATCTAGGCTATTTGGATAAATGTAAATAATAAGCATACACTTAACCTATATTTAATTAAGATAGCTAAGTCAATGAATTGAAATGTTATTTTAAAAAAAATAATTGTTATGGACCAAGGGTACTTAGCTTTGGGAACAATGATGTATAATTAGTGCTAATGTCATGCTACATAAAATTAATGCTCACCATCTAATGAATGCCTTAGGTTTTGTTAGTCTCAAAAATCTTTTGTGGGTCAAATTTGAGTCCCTTAGGATCAAACTTGAGTGTTGTGAGAATGACTTGATGCACAAAAATAAATTATAAATCATGAGAATAATTTGATAGCAAATGGTGGCAAATAATTCTTCACCTTCATCTCCCTTATGTAGTGGATTTGTGAACACATTGTATACAAACAGCTTAGGGAAGTTTACCAAATTGCCAAGGTTAAGTTCTTCTAGGTTAATGCCCTATTTGGATCAACTATATGAATTTTAGCAAATGATCAAAGACAACACTCTCTAGCATGCGAATGCCATATGAGATAATCCTTCTATTATCCTTTAGAAATTGAAGTGTGTGCTAATGTTTTCTCTTTGTTTGAAAAATATTTTTGTGTGTATTAATTGTATAAATGGATGCCTTTAAATATCAAAACATAACATCAAGTCACATAAATGTGTACAAGTGAATTCATAATGACTAGTAGGAAAAAGTAGTTGTCCAAATGTTTGATTATGAATTTATAAAATTTGGGGTCAATTTCAACCCATTCAAGATTCATCTCAAGGTACCAACAAAGTTCTGATTTTAAGACATGGTGTGAATACATAGAAATTTGTGTGAATACAAGTACAATAAATGATGTGTAAATGGTGAATATATGAAAATACATATACATAAAAATAAAAAAAGATAGAATACATAAAAACAAATATAAATGAATATAAAATGATCAAAATAAACATTAAATCACAAACCAAACTTAAGACAAAATAATAAAAAATACATTAAATCATAAACTAAATTTGACACAAAACTTATCGATTATTAATATATACATATTCATATTAAGACATTCCACTGATATAAATCCAAAATCTAAATAAAAATATACAAATTTCACAGTAATTTTAAAGAAAAAAATGATAATTGAGGGAGTAGTTTTGACTAGAGGGTAATAGAAAATTGAAGTCTAAGGTAATGTGGTTTGACTTGACTGGGTGTGGTAAGGAGGAAATGGGTTCGTGGAATCTTCATCACACAAGTAATTGAATTTTCTATGCAAGACTTTGACGGCCGACTTGTCTAAAGTGAAGAATTGACTGACCTCCCCTCCCCTCTACCACACAACTACATCTTTTCCTTCTCTATACCGTCGGTTTCGCCCCATCCATATTCCATAAATTTAAGACTTAATTAGGTCTACCACAAAGTCAACTAAATCAATCCTAATTTTTAATTATCTCTTTAATTGTTTACTTCGGTTAAAATAGTTTTTACTTGGGTACAAGTTTTTTATATTTAATAGTGTTTTATTTTTTGATTGGATGTTACCTAGCTATGAGGAGGTTCCATCTAATTAAAGTAAGATTTCATTTTTTTTTTTAATATTAAGATCTTTATATTTAAGATTTTTTTACTATTATAAACACTTGAATTTTATCAATCAGAAGTACTTAATAATTAAATAGTTTTAATTCACAATGTCCAAATGCACAAATCAAACTATAATGTAATTATTTATTGTAAGTAAGATAATTACTTAATAATTAATTCACAATGTCCAAATGCACAAATCAATTGTTTATTGTAAGTATGAAAATTAAGGGAAAGGAGAAAAAATCTCCTTCAATTTAGCGACGTATGGGATTAGGTGAGGAGAGCGGGATGGCGTGTTGACTGGGGCGGCAGTCTACGGAAGCATCCCATTCTCGCTTTCATTTTCCTCCTCACCCGGCCCAGGGTCCCACTGTCCCTCTTTCTATTGACTCTCCCAATTTCCAACGGACCCAGAAGAAAAAACAAGCATGGATTTGCCATCGGAAGGTGCGCACGAAGGGGTGTGCAGAGAAAATATGCCTCATTTTACACTTCCGACATGGATGGATTTTTCATCTTCTTAGTCCTGCCTGTGCTGGGAATTGGGAAAGGGCGTGGAAAACTGCCTGAGGAGTGATTTTGGGAATAACAAGTGTTAAAGGCCGTGCCTGCTCTGCACTGCACTGCACTGCACAAGCTCAGCCATGGCCAGGATTCCAAGTGTTGTTGTGGTGAGTTGGGTGTTATTTCAGGCGCTGCTATGCTACAGCGACACCCCAAAAACTCAGTTCGAAGAAGATGACATACGATGCCTCAACGAGACGAAAGCAGCATTGACAGATCCAAACCAGTCCCTTTTCACTTGGCGGTTTGGGAACAGCAGCCAGGGGTACATCTGCAACTTTGTGGGAATTCAGTGCTGGCACAACGACGACGGTAAAGTGCTGAGCACAAAGCTGCCCGGCATGGAGCTTTCGGGACATTTCCCCAGCGGCTTGAAATATTGTGGGAGTATGACTAACTTGGATCTCTCTAGCAATAGTCTTTCAGGCCCCATCCCAAGGGATCTCTGCAAATGGCTTCCTTTTCTTGTCCAAATTGATTTATCGTCAAATCAGTTTACTGGGTTGATTCCCCCCGAGCTAGCTAATTGTACTTACCTGAATGTCCTTCGCCTGAATGACAACCAACTTAGCGGCACGATCCCATGGGAATTGACGAGGCTGGAGCGGCTCAATGACTTCAATTTTGCAAATAATATGCTTACAGGCCCAATACCCGCTAAGTGGTCCGGTAATAGCACCGACCTTTTCTCGGGTAACACTGGGCTATGCAGCAAACCCTTAAACAGGGCGTGTACATCAACCGGCTCTTCTAATATGGGCGTTGTTATTGGGGGAGCAGCTGCAGGAGTATTGGTAGTTTGCTTGCTTGGCTTTGCCTTCTGGTGGTATTTTATCAGACTAACTCCGGAGAAACTGGCGGCGCTCAAGGACGAGAACAAGTGGGCAAAGAGGATTAAGGGCCCCAAGTCCATTCAGCTCCACATGTTTGAGAAGCCTATTGTGAAAATCAGGCTTGCAGATCTGATGACCGCCACAAATGATTTTAGCCCGGAGAACATCATAGGCACGGGAAGGACAGGGACCGTGTACAAGGCTATTCTGGCGGATGGATCTGTGCTGGCAATAAAAAGGTTGAAACCCTCTGCCCAAACGGAGAAGCAATTCAAGTCGGAAATGAATACTTTGGCCCACTTGAGGCACAGGAATCTGGTTCCTCTTCTGGGCTACTGCGTTGCCGGGCAAGAGAAGCTGTTGGTGTACAAACACATGGTGAAGGGAAATTTGTGGGAGTGCTTGCACAATGAGCACAGCTTGGACTGGACTAGCAGGCTCAAAATCGGAATTGGTGCGGCTAGAGGTTTGGCATGGCTTCATCACAGTTGCAATCCTCGCGTCATTCACCGCAATATAAGTTCAAGCAGTATACTTCTTGACGAAGACTATGAGCCAAGAATAACGGATTTTGGACTGGCAAGGCTTATGAATCCTGTAGATACCCATCTCAGCACTTTTATCAATGGGGATTTTGGTGATTTAGGGTATGTAGCTCCTGAATACATGCGCACTTTAGTTGCTACTTTGAAAGGAGATGTGTTCAGCTTCGGAGTTGTTCTTCTGGAATTAGTCACAGGGCAAAAGCCTATAGATGTTGAAACTGGAGACGAAAGCTTCAAGGGTAACCTGGTAGATTGGATTACGCAGCTTTCAAATAATGGCCATGTCAAGGAAGCTATTGACAAATCTCTGGTGGGTGAAGGACACGATGATGAGCTTCTGCAATTCTTGAGGGTCGCCTGTGCGTGTGTGCTGTCTGGGCCTAAGGAAAGGCCTTCAATGTACGAGGTCTATCAATTACTCAGAGCTATTGGTGAGAAGTACAATTTTTCAGATCAGAATGATGAGATTCCATTGGCAACAGGAACGACTGATGCTGACTACTCCGATGAGCTTATAGTGGCAAGGGATACTGTATGAAAAATTTCCTTAGCAATCGACATTGTTTATGGAAAAGACTCTGATAGCAGAGACTAAGAAAAGGAGATATGGGAAAATCCCTCTCACAGTACATAAAGGAGCATGGCTTTCAATGTTCGTTTCTGATTCCTACAGGTGCTCGCCTATATTTACTTTGTTTTTTTAGTCAATTAGGTCTTCATGTAAAACACCTTCTCTACTGGGTTTGAGATTTTAAAGGTTATCATGTATCATTATTTCTATATTTCAAGATTGTGCACCACTCAAGGTTGAACTTATTATCTTATATGTATTTTACCATTTACTTTAGAGTGTTGTAGATATTTTATGGTCTATGGTTTCATTAAACCTAACAACGAGAATCCATTGCACATTGTGCGCCGTAAGCTTCCATGCATCATACCATAATTATTATTAGAAGTGCATTTTCTGTTGTGCACTTCAATGTTTTCGTTCTATTGCATTTTTATTCTTTTTTTTTGGGGCTGCAGACTGCAAGGTAACCCATAGTTATCAGGTAAGATTCAAAGATCATTTATATTGTTTGTTTTATTGCTTGCATTAGAATGACAAGATTAGTATTACTATTAGTTTTTTTGTGATAATTCTGCAACTTTATGGGCTGAGGATTGGGAAGGAACCCATATCCTCCTCGGTAAGATTCAAAGATTGTCTTCAGTATTCTGATTCATTTCTTGCATTAGAATGAAATGATTAGTCTTTTGAAATAAATCTGTCGCTTTATGGGGTTAGTTTACATTGTTTTTTCTTGATATTGTTATTTCCTCTCTGTGCCATGCATGCAAAATGATTGCAGGAACCAGTCTCAGGTGCATTTATAAACCACTTTAAATAATTTTCTTCCCTCTCTTTTCCAAACAATGCACCATTTGTTGCATATTTCCAGTTTCAACTGCCAGAACAAATTTGTAAATCTAGAATACAAATATGCAAGTTAGACATCAGCGCTTATAATTTACTTTTCTTTGCTGTATCGATATGGAGTTTGAATTTAAAGGCATGCTAAGCTCAAACTAGGATAATCTGCAGGTATTTCTAAGCTTCAACTTAATACACATAGCCAATATGTCATGCACGAGCGTATACACTAGAATAAATATTGACTATTTAATACTGTTACACGCTACTGATTCCCAATTATGACCCTGTTTTATGTGCCAGCAAAAGTAGCTATACACAGCCTGACAGAAGAAATCCCTGAAATATAAGTTCCATTTGTCTTTGTGATATATGATAGCCTTGTTTTATCTTTTTGCATAGAAATGAGTTTCTTGTGATATGGATGGTAAAACAGCATTTTAGAGTATAATCTGGTAGAGACCATTTGAAGCCCGTGGTTATGATTGAGGACATAACTTCTTAGGAAATTCTCTGATGGAAGGTCAACTTGATATCAGGTTTGGGCTGCTGCAGTAATTATTTAATGGATTTATGTTGTAGAATTGTCATAATACATATTACTGCATTTTTTAATTCTGTATGTTTGATTCTAAAGTTATAATTTTCGTTGGTGAAAGTTGTCTATTTGAACAATTGCATAGCACAGTTTTTTTTTTATTGAATTAAAGCTGTTGAGAAAAATACAGAGAACCATGGCTATGAGCAAACAATAGCCATAACTAGTACAGCTACATAGCAGCCATCTAATTAAGATACATATTAGCCCTCCAAAGAAGGGAAAAATGAAAATAGAAACAAACAATAAATCTGTCATACCAATTAGAACTGAAGCAAGAGAAAACTGTAAACTGAAACAGTCCCACTTGAACAGTAACCAATCGAACTCTTCAGCTGTGTAGGTTATGGTATCGG
Source organism: Sequoia sempervirens (assembly GCA_007258455.2). Lineage (NCBI taxonomy): Eukaryota > Viridiplantae > Streptophyta > Pinopsida > Cupressales > Cupressaceae > Sequoia > Sequoia sempervirens. Next base: position 317,539,715 of record VDFB02105785.1, on the reverse strand, counting down.
CTTTGATATCCAATTGATCAGCCACGTGGTTGATAGTATGATGTATGTCCTCGAAGCATTGATAATTGGATTTATTGAAACATCCCTCAATACAGCGAAGAATTATCCAAGCAGGTTCAGTCTAAGCCAACTTGCAGTTCTGAACAAGAATCATGGAGGCTTAGTGTATGACATCTCCAACCTAAGGCATAGCACAAAGTTAATGGAGTTGTTTTTGTGACTAGTATCATAAGGGTATCATAAGGGTATTATTTCAGGTCCTTGGAGGTCAAATTTGCTACTTTGTACACTGTACCTTTTTGAACTTACGATGGATCTGCATTGCATTAGGACAATCATAGATGCCATGAACGGATCTTAGTCAACCTGATTGGCTGATTGCATATTCTTCAACATAAGCTGGACAATACTATATAAAGCTCGATTTACTTATTGCTATGAATACATGGAAATTCAAATGAAAATTAACACCAAAGTTTTGATTCTAAAAGAATGGTGCTGTTTAATAGGAGTTTATGACTTTATAAACCCGTTTTTAATACTGTGGATGACTTTTAATCTTACTCTTGATGGTAGATGATTTTGCAAGGAAGGCTTTGCTCTTGAAATTTCATACCTATAAAATCTAGAGCAGGATTAAAAACTTGATTTTGGTTTTGCTGATCCACTCATCCGCCCTTAATCTGACTTGATGGTAGACGAATTGCAACGAAGGTTCTGCTCATTTAATTTCATACCCATAATATTAGGATAGGGTTAGAAACTTGATTTTCGTTATTTAAGCCAAAGGAAGTGCTTTCTTATTGTAGGAGTTATGGTTGTAAACAGAATTTTATTGCTCAGTTGTCTAGAATGTTTTGTTAAAATTGGACCCTCTAGGACTTCTTGTGTGTATACTGGGCTGCTGTATCTCTGATCCATGGGTGCTCTTTGTGATGAGCTCTCTAGGACTTCTTGTGTGTATACTGGGCTGCTGTATCTCTGAACCATGGGTGCTCTTTGTGATTAGCAGGCTTTTTATTACAGGTCAGACGTGGCTCATTTTTCTAACCTCCTCCATGGGGTTAGACTTTGGTGTTGGGGGTTTCTACTCTAGGTTTGATATGGTTACACTCTGGTGTTTGGGGTTTCTACTCTGGGTTTGATATGGTTATACATCACCCAGTTTAATGGTCTAAGTTAAAATTTGGTCAATAAAAGTAAAGATTATTATGTGTCTTTTTTTAGTTGGGATGAGATATAAAATTGCTATTAAACTGTTTGACCATTTAAAAGTGTGATATTTAAATGAAAACTTGAACCCACAAGCAACTTGATCCTAAGACCTCCACTGGGCTACCCTCTTTATAACAAGGGACTTCTTTGAAAGCTTCTTATTACAATTTGGGTGGGGCTCATTTCCCGTTTGTGAACATTCTATTAGAGATTTACATAGTGTCTCTTCCTCTGCGAAGTAGATAAGATTGAAAAAGAAAAAAATCTTTTACATCATAATATTACAAGGTCTAATCGTTTCATGTAGGATTGCTTAGAAATTATTCGTAGCTTGGTTTTATGCACACTGGGATATGATAAGCCAATCATTTCATCGATGTGACGTTCCAGTAATGTAGCAATCATCTATTCTGCATCTCACGGGAAAACTTATCTTAAAAAGTATCTCGTTTTTTTAAGATACGATCTTCTTAAGGTGTAAAAAACAGTACTTCCAAAGAAGAAGCTACTGGAGAGTTACTGGGTGATATAAAACACCCACCACACACAACAATGTATATATGTTTCATTCATTTTCAACCCCAAAGCTTTCTTGCTATGAGTTCAACTTCCTAATTAGCAGGGGTTTTAACGGCAAACTCAGCGAAATCGAAACGCAGGGCAAAGTTGACTGGAATACTTTAATGGTTGGTGAAAAAAAAAAAAACAAAAAGCATGTGATTCTTGTTATTGACAAGATGGGAGTACCCCACTTGCCATGCATGGTTTTCCTTACAAAGTGTCACACGAGTTGAAAACTTCTCCGAAATAACTCTTTTAATCATTGAGTAGAAAGTTTGTTGTATTTGTCACATAATTAGAATACATGTGTAATCGTGATATTTCCATGCCAATTTTCATTTCGTTTTGAGTTATTTTGATTATAAATAGTGTTTTTTAATTATTTATTTTTGTTTACATATTTTTTATATATGTTACTTTTTTATTTATATTTATATATTCGATATTTGTTGTTTATTATTGTCTTTCATATTGAAATATTTATTAGTTATTAGTCAATAGGTTACATATAGTGTGAGATTTGAGTTTGAAACAAGTCTCACGTCTGCAAACCAGTATTGAGTCATCGAGAAATAAGTTTTGCTGTCATTTAATGGTAAACCAGCTGCCTTTTAATGGTAAAAGCCTCCAAAATCTCATTTATAATGTAAAAGTCGGATAAATATTGATTTTCCAACTAGATGAGAACATTCTATTTCCATTTGCAATGTTGTCTGTCAATTTGATGACAACTTTCTTTTTTCATTTGTATTGCTTGTTTTAAATATTTATGCAAATATTTCAAAATCAGATAATACTTAATTTCTTTAAGGAAAAAAAATCTAGATTTTTCTAAGTTCATTTTATTCCATTATTTAGCACTTATTATTAATTGTTTAATCCAGCCACATACAACTAGAATTGCATCCATACACATCCATGCACAAATACATGTTGTCTAACATATTAACATACATAATCTTTTTTATCGGCATAATCCTTGAACCTCCTTTAGGTGCAAGTGCCAGTTTAGATATTATGATTTTCATGTGTTGAGTCAATTATGCGAACACATGATTGATTTTCAATTTGTAAATCTAATCTTTGAAATCTCTAGATTCAAATTCAAAATTTGGACTCTTGCCCATTAATTTCTTGCCCTGAGCTTATTTGATACATGTGGCATGATTTATTGCTATGTACTTCCTATTTAAAGGAATCTAATGTGCATTCACTTAGCATTAAGGTATCATCCTCTCATATTCAATTATCATCTTGAATTGATTTGGTACATGTGTGGCATGATTTATTGCTATATGCTTCTATTCAAAAGAATCTAATGCACATTCATTTAGCATCAAGGTATTATCCTCTCATCTTTGATTATCATTCACATATCCTAAGGATAATCATGCTAGGAACACTTAAATTGAAGCCCTTCATTCACATGATAATAATCTTGTAGGGCATACACTTCAATTATCACGAAGAGGCCAAGTTGTGTTAATTTACCACCAAATATATTTACCAACCAATGTGCTTAGTCTACTTCATGTGCCTCAACACACATTTAAAAAATTAAATAATTTGATATCATTCAACAATTGCAAAACAATCAAACCAATTATTTTTGAGAGATAGTATGTACATACCTTTTTATAGATATTTTACACAAAAGGCCTTGGAGAAAATCCAAGTTGGGTCTACTACTATTCCACTTTTACTTACATCTTTGATAGGCTCTATTGACTACAAGGAACATCATGCTTTATCATTTGATAGTGATGAAACCACTTGAAAACATTCTTAAAGAAGTGATATCATTACACATAATGGTGAAGTGTTATTAGTCAATCATTAAATGATCTTTAGTCAACTGATAATGACACTAGTCTTAACATGTGCACTGAAGATTGTTTAGAACAATTAGAAGTAGACATGCCAAAGATACAACCATTAGACTTTACTATTAGATTGGATCTTATTAAGGTTGGATCTTGCAAATTAGATGCCTTGTTCCATGTGATGCTTGGTAAATTGATTTATAACATCTTTTTGTGTCAATGGTTATATGCTATGAGAGGTACCCTTGACTTTGAATAAACATGTATGGTTTTGTCTTAAGGTAAGCTATAACACATACTAATATATCCTCAACCATATAACAATTGTAAACCAATAAATACCTCTAATGACTACATTAAACAAAACCACTATCTAGGACATGATTGTAGCACATTAGAAGGTGATGATTTGGGTTCAAATGATTTTATGCCTTGTGGTGTTGGTGAATATCACATTGACCCTAAAGCTTATAATATTATCTCTTTACATGGATCCATCTATCTATGGTAAAACACCCAAGGTTTATAATGATGTAAATGAGACGTGTGCAAGTGATCTAAAGGATACTTCTACAAATCAATCACCACCTCCTCCCAAACCATTATTTAAACAAATCTATGGTATTGGATACACAAATTTGGATATAGGCTCATGAATAGGAAAGAATGAACAAGTACAATGTACATTTATTGATCCACAAGAGGCTTGATGACACCATTGAGTAGGATATCAACCTAAATTGATTGCACCATGGTTAGAGGATTGAAAATGAAAAGGAAAGAAACCTCAAATTGAAACCAACCCTAATCTTAATGAGGCTACCTATTCATTTATTACGAGTGACTTTGGGCCATTAACTGATTTATTTTTTTGGGACTCCATTAAACATTTAGGGCTCACAGATTACAAAGGATGAAATATGCTCATGATACATTATTCATACACACATATACACACCAACTTAAAAAATATAGAAAACCAAGAACATATGAAAGCAAATTGAATCTAAAACATAACATCATCACATATGATATCAAATTTCCAATCCCATAATATCGGTCAACATAAACCAAATGTCTATAACATTAATGATAAGTATTTAACATACATGAAATGTCTATAGCATTAATGATAAGTGTTTAACATACATGAAAAGTCTAAACATATTAATTGAACCAAAACAATCCAATACATATATCTCTTAGGGGAGGTGCCCTAGATGCTCCCCCTGCTATGTTGTGTCTACTACCATGTGTCCTCGTATGGGTCCTTGATTGAGATCTCAATCAAGATCTCTCCTACAATACAATTTATATGCCTCATAGTTGCACAATCTCCTCATAGAGATTCAACACCTTCACTTGCTACTCTTGACGATGGCTTGAGTGTTGTCCATCTCCCTTATCAAATGGGTGACCATTACATCACTTGAGGGTACAAGCATTGCCTATTAAACCTTCAATTGAGCTAGTTACCTCTTAGGCGTATCTTATGCCACTTGAATCACATCCAAATCATAGCAAATTCTCCTCTTCTAAGGCCCTAGGCATATGTGCCATTTTGTTGCTCATTTTGGGTTTTGGGTTTTGATATTATTTGTACTTGATGACGTTATTTTGCCATTGCCATCGAAGTGTATGGATCATGTATTTTGGATTCACATGTGGATATGTATCAAACTCATTTTGTATTTTGGTACTATTATCATACTTGCTGATAATGTTCTCATGATTTGCCATCGAGGTGTTTGGATTTTGCACCTAGATGTATTTGTGTGTATTACTATATTCTCGGAGGACTCTAGTGTTTCAATGTCTTGTTTTCACAATGATATGCGATTAAATGTATATATTCATTAAGTTCAAAAATTTGTTTTTTACTATTCATCTATTATCTGAATCATGCTTGAGATAGATGATTTTCAATACACGTGCTCTTGATATTAAGTTATCGATATTGCATTGTTAATTGTTGTATATTGTGCTTCAACGATCTTGTGTTGTATAGACATGCTAGATATTTTATTGAGCATGTAGGGGCAAGTTTTCCTCAACAATGATAAACTAGGGACAATTGACTTGGGTAAAAGTGTTGTGTTTCGTTTTTGTCTCGTTCAATTTTGAGCTATGAGATGTGTCTTGTGTAGCTCAACAAGCCTAAATTTGAATTGGTTGATTATGGATTCTAGAGTTGTGTAGAAACCCATAAAATATGTTTGTGTGTTTTACATAGATCGTTCGATTCCTATGATTAATTGGATATAATCATCTTTCATCATTGTTTTAAAAAATGAAAATATATGATTTATCATTGTGCAAATACATTTGACTTGAGTTTTTCCTATAGTTTTCTTCGTTTAAATTATTATATTAGGCAAGCATCAATTATTAGAAAAATAAATTGGGAAATTGGTAATGTTATTTGATAACTCCAGTGATTTTATTCACAAGTATTTCATAAATTTTACTTTGGAAATTATAAAGGCTTTAGTTTTTGTTTTATTTTTGAAAAAGACAAGAAACACAAAATTATTTTGCTTAAAATGTCCTATTTAAGTGGTTTGCAATGTGAAGTGGAATTATAGGAGATTTCTAAAAGAAAATTGTATGTAGGAAGAAGATAGTTCATTTTGAAATGATTCTATTTCGCTATTGCTTACATTTTTGCTCTCCTAATTTTCCCCCTTGTTGGTTGTATGTGTTGGGAGCTAGAAAATTTTCTTGGAAGTTTGGGGAGTTGCTTTGGTTGCATTTTTGGACATGATGATTGGAAGAGATTATTAGTTGTTTGTTGATCTCTATGTGTGGATAACAACATACATACTCCATTAGTGTGAGCTAAGACTAGAGGTATCCCTCTTTGGTTTCATGCTTTTAATTTAATTTCTACATGCTTTTTCCATGATCACCTTAATTGAATGCATGTGTCAATTCATTTTGTAGGAAAGATTGCATTGGTGCTAAAATTGTTGAATTCAATTTAACAATCCCAATTGTTTATTTTTGGGATTTTTACCATTTACTTTTTGGAAAATTGTGATGTGATTGAAAAAGTTTGTGTATGAGACTCTTAGCTTCAAGCAAGTATTCTTGAAAATTTTAAAAATGACATTTAACTTAAGATATTTTTCTTTAAAATTTGAAAATTTTGGAAAAAGCTTGAGTGTATTAAAAAAATTTGCATTTGTTGGTGCATTGTATTATGTGGGAATAAAACTCTATTATGGAAATGAGATGAGGAATCATTTGGGCTTATATGTGCCATGTTTGAGCCTCAATTTCCAAGTCATGTATTCCATGTGTATATGAGTATGTGGCCACAAGATGTGAGGTCTCTAGGTTAGGATAGAGTGGATTCTCATGACACATTCACTTATATCATAAACTATTATGTGGCAATGAGAAGTTAAGGTGATATTGATTAAAATGAATTGAGAATTACACAATCAAAACATTAATAAGAGTTACCCATTAGATCCTTCCATATGCCCAAAAGGCTACATAGAAGTAATTTGAATGACATTACACTAGTTTACCATTGTCATTGAGGATCCCCATGGTATGAAAGCATACTCCTCAACCTTCATATGGTTCTTTATACTTGTGATGACACTGCATCACAAAATTATAGGATAACCCTCTCCTCCTTTGTACATTGGATTCCATATCTAGTACATGCATATGATTCTATAGTATATGTTTGATTGGTGAGTTCCTTCCAATCTCACATGTGGATGTGTTCTTGTATGACATATTTAATATCCTATGTGTATTCATTGACAATGTTGGTAGAAACCTTATGTGTACTTATTTGGTGTTTCATGTTGTGATGTGATTGGCATGTGTATGCATTGATTGATGAGTGTGTATCCCTCATGTATGCTTTTCTTGGAAACTCTATGTATGAGTTGTGGACTATATGTGTGTTGGGATATTGTTGGATGTTGTGGATGTGTTGCTGATATGTGGTTGTCATTGATATCAACACTATTAGCATTTGGTGTATCTATTGTTGTATATGTCGAGGATATTGAGAAAATTATAAGAAAAGTGTTTCAGGTTCCTGGTGGAACTGTGCAGGTCATGAAGGCGTTTTGTTTTGTACGTAAAATATTAGATGATGTTGATTAAAGGGTTTATTGTTGAGTATGTCTAGATCATCTACCGGAAGTTTCAGAGGTCCGCGTGGAGTTTTGTGTGAGTTATGGTCTGACAGTGTTTTGCTGGTCTCTGTCAGTGTTCCTAAATGAAGATTGTGTGATTCTGGTTATCTCAGTTGTTGCGGATGCTTCTCTGTTATTTCTTGGTGTTCTCAGATGTCTCTAGTTCATTCTCTATCTTTGTGGTACATCCACTTGATCTAGTGAGCTCGTGATTGAAGATCTTTTCTTGCGCATGTTCGGTTTTTCATGTCCTTGGCCGACATGTTGATGATAGCGTGTTGCAGATGTTCGAGGCGAAATTAATTAAAGTATTTTTGTGTTGGAGATATTAATTTGGGTCTCCACTATGTTGTGGTTGACCTTGGTAGGTTCACATTAAAATTTAGCTGTTAATCTGGGCTGACATTGCACATAATTTATTTTTCTTGGCCGACCATGTTGTGATGAAATCTCTTGTAGCGGATATATAAGAGTGATTGTGTGATTAGTGGAATGTATGCTTCGTGTGCTCCTATGTGCGTATGTGCGAATATCATTATTGAGCAGAGTGTGAAGAAGATTGTGCGAAGTGTGAAGTGTTGAGCTTAATTGGAACTGTAATCAAGCTTGAGCAGAAGCTATTTTCTCAGTTCATACCCTCTAGATTTTAAATCCAACTTTGTTGGGCAGTGAGCTCTAGGCAGTGTGCCTGAATGCATGTGCATTCCCCTTATCATTTTTCATTATACTTTTAGCAGGGTATAATCTTGTGGACTAACATCCACCGTGGTTTTTCCCCTAACAGGGTTTCCACATAAAAAATCTTGGCGTTCTTTGTCTCTCTAATGTGTTAATTTCTTATGGTTAATTGTTCATTCATCAGATATGAGATTAAGGATAAGTTAAGTTAGAAAAAGTTTAAATTTTTGTGACAACTGATTCACCCCCCCTCTTAGTTGTTTGTCCTTGTTTTGCCAACAATTGGTATCAGAGCGTGTGTATGGAAAGGTCATGGTTACCTTTGCCATTGATGTCAAAGGGGGAGAAGAGTAATGTGAAAAATACCATCAACCCAACATGCTAACTTCTTCTGCTTTGATACCAATTGTTGCAAGGTGTGACCCTTGGTCTTCCTTGCAGCACTAACGCTTGGGTTTGTGACATGGTCTAACTACCTCCTGTGGTTCTTAACCAAAGCTTGTATCGGGCATTGACAGGTTGATCTTTTGGTGCAATGACAAGTCCAACAATTGGTATCAGAGCTGGTCACAGGTTCAAACCCCACACTTGTGTTGTGGTCTTCCTTGCAACACTAATGCTTGGGTTTGTGACATGGTCTAACCGCCTCCTGTGGTTCTTAATCGAAGCTTGTATCAGGCATTGACAGGTCGATCTTTTGGTGCAATGGCAAGTCCAACAATGGTTGGATTCATTAAAGGTACTGCTGATAGTAACTTATACTTCAAATTAGGTCATGATAAGGAGTTAATCATAGAAGTCTTTGTTGATGACATCATTTTTGGAGATGATAATCTATGCATGAAATTTGCTGATGAGATGAAGAGTGAATTTGAGATGAGCATGATTAGTGAAATGAAGTTCTTTTTGAGATTGCAAATTACACAGTTGGACCAGAGGATTTTCATATCTCAGTCCAAATATGTGAGAGAACTGTTGAAGAATTTTGGAATGGAAAACTCCAAACCTGTTGGTACCCCTATGGTGACTGGATGTAAGTTAACACAGAATGATGATTCTCCTAAGGAAAATCAAACCAGGTACAGGTCAATGATTGGTGGATTGCTCTATCTAACTTAGACTAGACCAAACATTATGAATGTTGTATGCATGGTTGCTAGATTTCAAGCTGATCCAAAAGAATCACATGTGACTGCTATTAAAAGAATCTTTAGATATTTGAAAGGAACAGTTGACTTTGGACTTTGGTATTCAAAGGATGATGATCTCACTTTATGTGCATACACTGATGCTGACTGGGCTGGTGATGTGGATGACAAAAAAAGTACTAGTGGTGGTGCTTTCTTCTTAGGGAAGAAGCTGGTATCCTGGTTAAGTAAAAAACAAAACTCAATTTCTCTATCTACTACTGAAGCAAAATATATTGTTGCTGCCAATAATTGTACTCAAGTGATATGGATGAAACAAATGTTGAGAGATATCAGAGTAATATATGAAGAGCCTATTGCCATATACTGTGACAACTCAAGCACAAGAAATATATCAAGGAATCTAGTGCTACACTCTAAGACTAAACATATATAAATTGAGTTTCATTTCTTGAAGGAGAAAGTGAATGAGAAAGAAGTCAAATTAGAGTATGTGCCTGCCAAAGAACAAATTGCAGATATATTTACTAAGCCATCGCCGAAAGATACTTTGAGAATCTCAAAGGAATGCTAGGGGTAATTACCCCTCCTAATAAGAACTAAATGATGCATTTACTTGCATCAATTCGTGAGCCTCATTGCTATATTATGATCCTGATTGATGTTTTCGTGGCTGCTACTTAGGGGGAGTAGTCAGATGTGCAAATATGTGGTTCAGAGCGTGTGTATGGAATGGTCATGGTTACCTTTGCCATTGATGTCAAAGGGGGAGAAGAGTAATGTGAAAAATCCCTGTGAAGAGATGTGAAAGTTGAGAAGATAAGTGTAGAAGAAGTCAACATGTTGGGTTGATGGTATTTTTCACATCATGTGTTGCCATCAATGCCAAAGGGGGAGATTGTTGGATGTTGTGGATGTGTTTCTGATATGTAGTTGTCATTGTTGTCAACACTATTAACATTTGGTGTATCTATTGATGTATATGTCAAGGATATTGAGAAAATTATAAGAAAAAGTGTTCTAGGTTCCTAGTGGAACTGTGCAGGTCATGAAAGTGTTTTGTTCTGTACGTAAAATATTAGCTGATGTTGATTAAAGGGTTTATTGTTGAGTATGTCTAGATCATCTACCAGAAGTTTCAGAGGTCCACGTGAAGTTTTGTGTGAGTTATGGTCTAACAGTGTTTTGCTGGTCTCTGTCAGTGTTCCTAAATGAAGATTGTGTGATTCTGGTTATCTCAGTTGTTGTGGATGCTTCTCTGTTGTTTCTTGGTGTTCTCAGATGTCTCTAGTTCATTCTCTATCTTTGTGGTACATCCACTTGATCCAGTGAGCTCGTGATTGAAGATCTTTTCTTACGCATGCTCAATTTTTCATGTTCCTGACCGACATGTTGATGATAGCATGTTGCAGATGTTTGAGGCGAAATTAATTAAAGTATTTTTGTGTTGGAGATATTAATTTGGGTCTCAACTATGTTGTGGCCGACCTTGGTGGGTTCACATTAAAATTTAGTTGTTAATCTAGGCCGACATTGCAAATATAATTTATTTTTCTTGGCCGACCATGTTGTGATGAAATCTCCTATAGCAAATATATAAGAGCGATTGTGTGATCGGTGGAATGTATGCTTCGTGTGCTCCTATGTGTGTATGTGCGAATATCATTACTGAGTAGAGTGTGAAGAAGATTGTGCGAAGTGTGAAGAAGTGTTGAGCTTAATTGGAATTGTAATCAGGCTTGAGAAGAAGCTATTTTCTCAGTTCATACCCTTTAGATTTTTAATCCAACTTTGTTGGGCAGTGAGCCCCTTTTGTAATTGAGCAGTGAGCTCTAGGCAGTGTGCCTGAATGCATGTGCATTCCCCTTATTGTTTTTCATTATACTTTTAGCAGGGTATAATCTTGTGGACTAACATCCATCGTAGTTTTTCCTCTAACAGGGTTTCCACATAAAAAATCTTGGCGTTCTTTGTCTCTCTGATGTGTTAATTGCTTATGGTTAATTGTTCATTCATCAGATCTGAGATTAAGGATAAGTTAAGTTAGAAAAGGCTTAAATTTTTGTGACAACTGATTCACCCCCCCTCTCAATTGTCTGTCCTTGTTTTTCCAACAATGTGTTGTTCAAACAATTGTTTGATGTGAGTGTTGTTGGACTACACAATCAATTGTCTTTTAGTTTGGAGGGGCGGGCTTAGGCATTCAAAATGGTTGGGTAGTGTTGAACCACCATTGGGGCTCATAGATCCTTTAGAACAACTTGGAGAGTGTACAAGAGTTTCATAATCTTGTGGATGTGTGAAAATTATCATTTTGCAATCTTGTTGAAAATGTATAATTCAATACATTAGTCCTTATAAATAAACTTATAAATATGATCAATGATAGTTGGGCTTGGATTGTGATCTACCCAAATATATGGTATGTGTAATGAAATTCTCATGTTTATCTATGTGGTATAAACATGATTAGAAAGCTAACACAATTGTGATTAGTTATTTTTTTATGAATGTAAATTGTAATTGGAGGTTGGAACTTTTACCATCTCGAGTAGATGTTTCCTTTGTATGCATTGTCATTTTATTAGCTAGTGTAGACCCATGTGAGTATAGAAAATGTTAACTTTAGATTCTTTTAGTATTTGGGCGCATTTGGGTTTTCTTGATTGGTCAATGAAAAACCTATATGCACTCTAGTGCTTGACCCAAGCCATTTTTGTACAATGTGAAAAACCAAGAAGTTATGCTCTTTTGTTTGTAGTTTTGGACTTGCAAATTCATAGTTTGTAAAACTATATTGAAACTTTGAAGTTTCATGAGCAAGTTCATTAGAGTACGAAAATCTACTTGTATTTTATAGTTTTCACAACTAGATTGGAACTTTGAAACTCTATATTTGTTAAGTTGTAGGTTTCAAGACTCCACTTGTAGTTTCTAGTTCTCGCATGATTGCATTAGTAATTTGAAAATTCGCATTTGATAAGTTGTGGGTTTTGGGAATCTACTTGTGGTTTGTAGTTTACACAACTACAACAAAGCTTCGCAATTCTACATTTGGTAAGTTGTAGGTTTCGGGACTTTTCTTGTAATTTGTAGTTTGGAAAACTATATTAAAGCTCTAAAACTTTGCATTTGTTAAGTTGTGAGTTTCAAGACTTCACTTGTAGTTTGTATTTTTTATAACTACATCAAACATCCAAAATTATATATATGTTGAATTATGGGTTTTAGAACTTGGAATGCAATTTACGACTTACACTACATTAAAGATCTGAAACTCCACATTTGTTAAGATGTAGGTTTTGGGACTCTATTTGTAGTTTGTACTACATTAGAGCTCTAAAATCCACATTTATGATGGTGCAAGTTTTAGGAATCTATTTGTAGTTTGTACAACTACATTAGAGCTTTAAAACTCCACATTGTGAAGTTGTAGGTTTCAAGGCCATGCTTGAAGTTTGTAGTTTGCACAATTGCACCAAAGCTATGAAAATATATAGTTGTTGAGTTGTAGGTTTTAGACCTCTGTATGTAGTTTGAAGTTTTCACAACTACATTATGGCCCTAAAAGTAGCTACATTTATTAAGTTATAGGTTTCAAGACTTTCATTGTCGTTTGCACAATTGCATCAAAGCTTTGAAACTCCACAATTGTTAAGTTACAGTTTTCAGGACCCCACTTGCAATTTGTAATATGGACACCTATATTAGAGATCAAAAATTCCACATTTATTAATTTATAGGATTTGAGACTCTACTTGTAGTTTATAGTTTGCACAAGTGCATTAGAGCTTTGAAACTTAATAGTTGTTGAGTTGTAGGCTTCAAAAATTAAGATATAGAATATAGCTTGTACAACTACATTGGAGCTATGAAACTCTATAGTTGTGTTGTGGGTTTGAAAACTGGATGTAATTTACAATTGCACGACTACATCAAATCTCCAAAAATCTATAATTTTAATGTTGGGGGAGGGGGGGGGGTTCAAAATTGAGTATGTACTTTATATTTTGCACTTCCATGGAGCTCCAAAAGTTTGTAGTTGAAGGGTTCTACGAATTGGGGGTCTACTTGCAAATTTTAGGAATTGCAAAATTGCATGGAAACTTTGAAGTTGTGTATAAGTGTTGAATTTTTAGGAACTTTGAAGTTTAAAAAAAATGTAAAATTGCTTAGAAGATCCACATTTCTACTAGGACTTGTGTTTGAATTTGTCATAATGATTTTCACCTATATTTTTGGAAGTTTTTTCGCCTATGTCACCATACTTGGTGCATTGGTGATTATTGGCTCATATGTCATCATGTGTTGTCATGGTACCTTGTGTGCAGGTGCACATTGTGGGATGCTAATCTCACCTTTGCAACATAAAAACATTTTTGTGGTTTGTGTTCATTAATGTCGGGTGAATTTTTGGGGCTTTAAAATTGTTTTCAAGATCCATGTTGCAACATTGAGAGCTCTAGGTTATGTGCTCACTAGTGTTTTTTACTTGTTGTATGAGCATGTGTAGGGTATTTATTTGGTTTATTTTGTTATTGTATTTTTTTGACATGTTACCATGCCTCCTAATGATCCAACATCAATGGATTGTAAGATGTTTTGTTATAGACATAAGGACCATGCTACTAAGTAGCATGAAGGCATATGTGTTATTTTATTATTATTCTATAGCTCCATGTATGTTCTAACATAGTGCAGGGTATTATGACCAATATTATTTACATTTATTGTAATTATTTGCATGTTCTTGTTGTGTTTCTCATTTTGTGAATCTAGTCTGCAATATTTTTTCCTTAGTACTTTAAAGAGTTCCTTGCATGATGCTAGATGTGATGTAACGATTGTGTGATTGGATTAATATTGTTTCATTCTAACCCATGTAGCTTGGTTGTGGACAGTAGGGTTCCTCCTAATTATTACCATACTCATTAGGGAGAACAAGTAACCTTGACAAAGGGTCTCTTTAATTTTGAAGTGAAGATACTCCAATAGTTAGACATACTTAACTTGAGGGAGAGCTCAAGTTTCTATAGGTAGTGAGAGTGCTTTAGGAGTTACTAGGAAGGTTTCCCCATGAAAGAGTAAAATTGATCAAGTAGACCGAATCCTTCACAAAAATGGGATAATCTCATGCCAAAGGTGGTGGAAATAAATTCTTTAGGAGTCCATATTGGTCTAGAGAAGAGGAAGTGCATAGAAAAGAGAAACCTTAGCAAGAAGTAAAATAGGTGGTGGATGACCCCAATATGGTAGAAAAACCTTTGAGAGATTATCCAAGCACACCCACCAACCTTTGGTAGTTCTAGTGTAGGAATTGGGGTTGAGAGTTGACTCTTTTCCCTTGACTATTTTTTTGCGATGTACCCTTAAGTAAGTAATACAAAGGGTATATATGACATCATGTAGTTGTGTGTGTTTGTTTCTACTTTGTAGCATGTAGAGTAGCACAAGTGTTACCTATCTATTGCCACAGTTTCTTGAGAAACCATCTTTGAGAGGTTTCATGCTCTTTATCTTTTAGAGAAATTTAGATAGTGTTTTGTAAATGAGTTCCATGAATTTTGAAAATTGGATATGCTAGTGGATCAATATGAGAACTACTTATTTGAGAAGTAGTATGTGAGTGTAGTTGACAATGAGAAGTATCTAGTTCAAAAGTTTGTGGGGGGCTTGAACCCTCATATCATGGGTGGTGTTCAAGTTTTGAAACCCAAGACTTTGGATATTTTTGTCATTGGTGGTTAGGGTGACTTAAAATTAGAGTATATAGTTGGAGATATATGAAGATATAACATAGTGTTTACAATGGTTGATAACTTCATGATGAAACTCATTAGAATATGAGCATTGAACTTCCATAAAACCTAGACCAATTTTGTCTTTGTGATTTTTTTGTTTCCCTAAAAGATTAGTACGTTTACCACTGTTGTATACCTTTTTCGTTAAGGAAACTATTTCTTCCTGTAAGGTGCAACATTCCTTTTCTTTTGTTTCAAGTTGCATTTTTGTGACCTCTAAAACTCTTTTATTTTCCTCAAGTTGGAGTTTTAAATCAGCAACTAGTTTTTTAGTATGATCAACTAGATTTTCTAATTCTTTTTGAGACTGATTTTTCTGTATGACAACCTCCTTTTTGAGTTTCTTTATTTCATCTAAAGCACATCTTAGTTCTCCTTAAAATTCAACTTCTTCTATGTCAAGTTTAGGTTGATTTGCAAGTTTATCTTTTATATTTTTTAGTGGAGAAGATCTTTGCTATAAATATTGTTTCTTCTCCTTCTAAATTTTCCATAACAAGTACTCCATCACCAAGAACCCCTTAAGTTTGTTAGAATTTTTGGCAAGGGTATGGCTCTGATACCACTTGTTGGAGTACGATACCATTGAGAGGGGGGGTGAATCAGTGGTATGACAAATTAAAACCTTGAATTAACCTTTCAACAATTTGATCTTATAATTTGTGAGGTCTAAACAGTTTCACTATTAAGTGCAGTATCATGTATGTAGAGCAACCAAGCATGTTTCAACATCAAGAACTTCAATTTGACTTAATCAAGTTTGCACCAATTCATACTCATGATATTTCAACTGTATAATCATTCATTGATTGAATGCAACATTAGAACAATTAAATATGAAATACATGAGTAAGAACAGAGATAGTCAGAAAAGGTAATCACACCATAACACATTTGTTTTCATGAGTGGAAAACCCTCTAGTGATAAAAAACCACTCGTAAAATTGCCTCATTGGCTTAATTAAAAATGCCTCATTGGCTGAGCCTCACTGGCTACAAAATGCCTCTCTGGAAATACAAGCCTCACTGGCTACAAAGTCTTTGTCTCACTGACATTTTAACTTGCTTCAACAAATAAGATAGAAAACAATATACAAAGAATCACTCTGTTTCACTAAAAATCATATTGGCTTACAACCTTAATGAATTCTATGTCCTCCAAACTTCATTATATACAAAGTATAGAACACATACAAAACATTAATTCCATTTCATTATATTTTTCATTTTATCTTTTAAACACACAAAAGAAACTTCTTAACAACGCATTTACAAATATATCTTATCAGACTTATGTAGTAGGGTTTCAATAGAAACCTCCCCTTTTTGACAAAATATTAAAAAATAAAACAATATGACTTGCTATTTTTCAACTCTCTTTTCATAGTCTCAAAATCCAAGTCGAGCTTTTTCATATTACATATAAAGCAATCATCAACTTGGTAAAGTGCAAAACATCCATATCTTGGTTGGTTTTTAACACAAAACTGAAAGTAACTACACAAATGCAATCTCAACTTCTTCAACAACTGTCATATCTTAACCACATCCGCATATGGGTTAAAGAAAATACTCACATTACCAATGCTCAAACAAATGTAACAAACCCTTGAAAAATTATCAAGAACCCGTGCCATGTAAGTGTTGGGATTATCCAAGCCCAAAACTATTTTCCTTTTCTTGCTTAACAAAACATTAATATTTTCAACATATAACTAATTTATGCAACTGTAAGAATAGTAACGAACACAAAAGATATCACCTA
Organism: Sequoia sempervirens; assembly: GCA_007258455.2. Lineage (NCBI taxonomy): Eukaryota > Viridiplantae > Streptophyta > Pinopsida > Cupressales > Cupressaceae > Sequoia > Sequoia sempervirens. The sequence goes on along the minus strand of VDFB02105785.1, from coordinate 317,522,561 downwards.
AAAAACATTTTCCAAAAAATAAGATCTTGTGTTGTTTCCTCGAACTGTGGTGACACATAACCATCTAGCTTCAAGCTTCAGTTCCCCCACTGTTCGAGCTCGAGTCGAGCTTTGTCAAATCAAAAACCTTATGATTACATTCAGTATATTAAAAAAAAATGCCATTATCATTTCAACCCTAAGTTTGAAATCTTATTAACCAAGATGCAAACTTTGCAAAATAACACATAAAATACTTTATGCCCAATATACTCATGTCACCGAAAGTTCTTGTTTTCCCTAAAAGAGCCAGTAACCCCTTTATTCACAATGCCACTATTTACATGTTAAAAAATGTCGATACCTACTGTTTAGGTCCATCACTTAAATGGGACCGAATATAATATGTGACTTATCATATTTAAACAAAAACCTTAATAACCCTTAACTTAAAATGGTGACCACTTTATGCATAGAGAGTAACTACTATTGCCTTAGTTATCATTCAAGTCATGATATGCTTCTAGTTGATAATCAACACAATGATGAAGTAGACACAATAAGCTCGAGATCCTTCTCATATATAATAAATGAAACATTAATATCAAAGCAATGTATTATTGCTTGTGTTTGTTGCAATGAAGTTGACTTCATATAGCTTGAGCAAAACAACCATATTGCAAAGCCAAAAAACTGTCAATATCATCATATTTGAATCAAACAACACAAATTTCATATTGCCAAATATGTCACCTGAATGTGTGCCAATCCAAATTGACTATGTCTTCCATAAGTAGTAAATGTCATCATGTTGTCTCATAATCCCTTAAATGAATGTCAATATTGTAAATCCCCAAAAATACACTTTACATCAATGCCAAAATAATTTTAAAGGGGTCAACAAGCTAGAGTAGCATGAAGCTTCTCGACAAGATTATACTCTTTTCTCACATGTTGAGGAAGACAAGGTGTAGGAGGAAGAAAAAGTTGAGCAAACGAGATGGAAGTGGGAATGTTTAGTGTTTTTTTAGGTTGTTTGTTGTTTCAAATATTGTACATGTGATAAACTTCATGATAATGAGGTTGCTGTGACATTTTAAATAAGAGTCTTGTTTTGATTAAGTTATTTGATAAATTTTAAAAAATTATCAGTAGGTTGGGGTGGGTTTGGAATAACTTGAGTAGTAAGAAAATGTTTAATTTGTGGTTTAGGATTGTTAACACAAATATGCACATTTTTTTTGGTTTTACAAGTTCAATTGTGTTGACTATATTTTGACAATCCTCTATGTTGGGGATCTAATATGAGTTAAGAATCTTCATCTATACAAGCCATGTTATGAGCATTTGAAGGAGTGGGTAAAGTAGTTTTTAGAAAGGTATTAATTATTGTACCCTATTGAACCAAAACATCTTCATGAGTTGGACCAATCTTGGGAGAGGGACAAGCATGAGGTTCATCATTACTTGAACAATGAAGATTGGGTAAAGTGAAGTTAAAGAAAGGTATCAATGATTGCATCCTCTTGTTCCAATATATCCTAACAAGTAGGAGATATATTGGGAGAGGGATCAAAGAAAAAAAACAAGAGAGGAGAAATAAACTCACTTTACAAAAGAGCCTCTTAAAGTTGCTTAGCAAAACTAGAAAGGGACAAGAGAAAGAAAATAAGAGGTTCATTATGAAAGAGATATATAAACAAGTTGGAAAAATGCCAATGTATACCCCTTTTAATGGCATGGAATGGGGTTCGAGGTAGCACCCCAATTTTTTATAGAAAAAAAATATTTTTCTATGAAAAGACAAGATTTTTGAAAAGAAAACATATTAAAACTAGGAGGATCTAGGGTAAATTGACCAAATATGACGAAATGTGAATGTTATAAAAAAAATTATTAGAGACAAAGAACATATCTAGGCAGGGGATATATAGAAGAATGTGTCATTGAAATCTGAAGCAGATCTGACAAGACAGGGCGTTGGGTGCCCTAGTCCAAAAGTGCAAAAATCTAGGGTTTTAAAGCTTGGACAAGTGTAGCAATCTTTAGAGGTTTGTAACAATAGAAATTAGGATTTGAAGTTTGATAGAGCTCGATAAATCAGTATTCCCTAATTTGTTGATGAGGAGCACATGAAAGCATGAATGAGGGTTTTGAAGCCTTGATAGGTCAAATCCACTTCACACATGAATGTTCCTAGGAAGTATAAGGGTCAGATTTCATATAGGAGAAAGTGTTGACAAGATGGATATGTTGATGAAATGTTAGAATAAGGTGTTTTAGTTTGTGTTTTTATAAAGAATTTTTTTTTTAAATGCTTTACTTTTCTAAAGTAAACATACAATATTTGCAAATATAAATAAGATATTCAAATCCAATGATTTAAACAATTAAATCAGATATGAAATTATGCAATTAAAATCAAAATATTTTGAAAATGTAAGATAAGTCATGTTCACCAAAGTGTTAGGTGGGAAAAGTGATCCTCGATCTAACTAATTGTTCGAGATTGTTGTAGTTTTGTCATTGATGTCAACAAGGAGATTGTTGCATTATGTTGTCTTTAGTGTTGATCAATGTCAACCTCTAATGTGGTGTTGAGAAAGTGTTGTAGATGGGAAGATTGTTGGTGTTGCAAATGGGATATTGTTGCAATCTCTAGTATGGTTGTGATCAAAAGGTGTTTGTGATGCTGTTGATGCAACTAGTTCACTTGGTTTCCAAGTGATTTTGAGAAAATTTGAATAAGAGAGTGTACAAGGTGATAGAGTTGTGTTCTACATTGTGTTTTGTATTTGTTCATGGTTGAAGATGTGCTTGTGCAGTTTGGATGAGATGATCAGAGGTGTTATATCTAGAATTTTAGGTTCTAGATCGTGCAACAGTGGAAGATGTGTCTAATAGTATGTTGGACTATGAAGAAGGTTGTCTAGGAGAAATAGAATTGCTCCACATTTCTTTGTGTTGAGGTTTCTTGTCTTACGAATTTGGGAATGTGCTAATATTTTTTGCATCTACCTTCCCTTGGAGTGTTGTGTGTTTAGGTGTTCCACAAGGTTCGTTAGTGAGCTGTATGCATGTGACAGTGTTGTTGGTTGCACATGATGATAGTATTCTCAATTGCAGGTGGTTGCGGTGATGTTGAATATTTTGATGGTCTTGGAATATTTTAGGATGTTGTGTGTTGTTGCTTTGTGGTCCGCAGATGTTTCCTAACCTGGTGAAGAGTGAATTGATTGTTTGGTAGCATTAATATAGGTTTGGATGACTTGGCATGTTAGTGTTACTTGTGGATGTGTTTCGTGCATTTTAGAAGTGTGGTAAAGCGTGGTGGTGTGGATTTGGGTCCTAGTTAACCCTTGGTGTGGTTCGACTTCACTTCTTTCCACCTTGAAAGTTTTTGATGACAATCTATTTGTTGGCTGCACATTTGAGGTGCATACATTTCATTAAGGCCAACCTAAACAAGGTTGTTTAAGGTCATGGAGGATGTGTAAGAAATTTTAATTTTTGGACATGTCAAAGATGTGAAGTATGATGAAAATGTGATTAAGTGTGGTGATTTGAGTGCGAGCTTAAATGCCTAAGGCTACCAAATGCAATGAGTAGAAGATGTCTAAATTTCAATGAACCTGGATTTGCTGGAGGCAGTAAGCCAAAGGTTGCGAATGGTGTAGAGTTGTGGTGGATCTTCCTATTGCTTTGAGGTAGTGAACCTCCTTGTAACAATATTCTTCTATTCTCTTCTATTTTGGAAAATGAATCCTTTGGGAAGTGAGCCCTTGGAAGTGAGCCATTCTCTCTTTTGGGTAGTGATCCCTTTTGATAGTGAGCCTATTGTATTCAACGTTGTTATTCATATATATCATGTGAGTTAATCCTCACAATGGTTTTTCCTTGATTAGGGTTTTCCATGTAAATATGGTGTTCTATTGTGGATGGTTGTTGGTGTGTTGATGTTTTCACTAGTACAGAAAAAATAATATATGAATGAAAACTACTAAAAATTTCTTATAAATGACTGAACATGGTCACGTGACCATGTGTAGTTTATTGCCAATCATTTATAATGCGACCAAATTGATGACTAAACCATTTTTAGTCATTTATTAGTTGTTTTGATTGGTTGATTTGGTAGTATATTTAGTCATTAATTTAGTCATTGATTGTTGTAATCTGGTCACTTATTTAGTCATTTTTTATTCAATGATATATTTAGTCGTTGATTTAGTCATTGATTGTTGTAATCTAGTCACTTATTTAATAATTTTTTTTCATTGATTTATGTCCATTGGTAGTGTATTTAGTCATTAATTTTAACCATCATTTTGATCAAATTGGTAGTATATTTAGTCATTTTTATTTCACAGGTCATATATTTAGTCATATTTTTTCATTATTCACTGATTTATGTCAATTGGTAGTATATTTAGTCAATTTAATTATTAATTGATTTCAATTAGTAGTATATTTAGTCATTTTAATTGATTGATATTTGAAGATTTAAACATAAAACACAAAAATACACATCAATCATCAATTGCACACAATAAGATAGCCATTGAGAAGGAAAAAATGTTGAATTTTATTAATAAAAGAAAGGTTTTCTAGTTACACCTTAGAAATAGAGTATTACAATTTTTATTTTCAGTCATAAGACTGAAAATCTGAGTTACAATATTGCACAGAAATGACTACAACTAAGAAACTTCTCCAAAAACCTTTTGCAATGATGGAAACACATGCTTGGAGCCCTTCAATCAAGCACATGCCCCTTTCATCTCTTAAAACTTCTACAACATGGGAAATCTTCCTGGAGCAAGCTGTAATGTGTAGAATCCAAGAAGGAGAGTGTTGATTGTGTCCCATTTATGAAGCTCCCTCCTTCAATGCAGTCAACAATAACCCAGGTATAATATTTCCTCCTTTATATGCAACGTGCCATCTGATATGAGCAACATGGTTTGTATTTTTCACCATGAGTGAAGTTGTGCCTCAATACAAGCAACAAAATTACTATTAGTCTCAATTCAGAAAGAATAAAAGTGCATTGTATATTGCAAGTTTACAAAAGTAAGTCCGAACATAGTAGAAAGATAAATCAATTAAAAAATTGTAGGAGATAGATCACATCCACAAACATGGGAGAGCTATGCAAAATTGGAGAAATTGGCTTAGAAAATGAAGGCAACAAGGTATTTACAGATTCAAGACTTTTACTTAATGCTGTGGAATAGAAGAAAAAAGAATCATTTATCTATCACCATAGTGAAAAGTTAGCAATTGTATTTGGTTTGTTAAACATGGCTCCTTGTACAACTATTAGAGTTGTTAAGAATCTTTGAGTATGTTCTAGTTTTCACATTGCATTTAAATTCATCTCCAAGATTGTTGCAAGAGAAATTGTTCTGAGAGATGTGAACCATTTCCATCATTTTAAACATGGACATTGTTCTTGTTGAGAATATTGGTGATGCTAAATGAAACAACCTGAAAAATAGGCTTGCACTATAATAATGTGCACTACATGAGATATCCAGTAATAATGAAGGGACATCCATTAAAACATAACAATAAGGATTTTTTTATTGTATGTTGTAGTTATAAGTGCCCTGCTAGACATACATGAAAATGTGGAAGCATAGACAAGGCAAGCGAACTATTTCAAAAAATGCCTCAAAGAAATGTGACATCATGGAATGTCATGATTGAAGGATATGTTCAAAATGGGTTTTTTTCTAAAAAATCCTTAGAAAATTTTAAGAAAATGAAACCAGTGGGTATAAACCCCAACTCCTCAACCTTTGGAAGCATCCTTCCTGCCTGTGTGTGAATTGGAGCTTTGGATGAGGATATGAACATCCATCAAAAGAATATTTGGAAGTAGTTTTTTATCAGATATTGTAGTTGCAAGTTGCACTTCGGATCACCAAAGCCTTCACAAAACCTTCTGTACAACCACCGCAACACCACACGACTGTTGTTGGGCCTACACAGTGATGTAGGGAGTGCTCCTCGGATCACCACGAAGGCCCAATAACAGTCGTGCGATGTTGCAGTGGCCACCGCAACACCACACAACTATTGTTGGGTCTTTGCGGTATTGTGGGGAAAGCTCCCTGCAACACCACATGGTTGTTGTTGGGCCTTCATGGTGTTGCGGGGAGCTTTCCCCACAATGCCGTGAAGACCCAACAATAGCTATGCGGTGTTATGGTGGTTGTGCATAAGGTTTTGTGAAGGCTTTGGTGATTCAAAGTGGAACTTGCAACTACAATATATGATAAAAATCCACTTCCAAATATGCTTATGCCTTAATGAGAAATAATCACTCATATAATCGGTTAGTTGGAAGAAAACTAGGAGATAGCATGAGTGCTTAGTTAGCAATAACAATATTGAAAGCACCTTCCTTGAATGCGAGTGTAATTCAGGAAGCTGGTTTAGACACAAACTTGTCTCAACAAATGGTACTTAAGCTTCCTCATAAATGTGGTGAGTGTGCAAGATTTTCCTCCAAGAGAGTATCAAGGGTGATGAGCTATCATGGAGCCATGTATCGTCTATTTATTTTCTCCTTGCTGGCTACTACAATAGTTTGTTTTTGTGTATGTTTTCTATTCAAGGGACCCCCAAAAGTTAGTTCAATTCCACCATTCATGTGGGAAAGCATTGGTTATGGTGCATATTAAAGCTAAGTTGCTTTGGTTGGGATGTTGTTATGCATTTTGTGTTGCAAGAAGTTGGATTCTATGGATATCAAGTCTCAAAATTCTACTCTCAAACTGTGCCTTGTGACATTGAACGTGCTACATCACATTACACATTCAAGTAGAGCATATGACAATTTATTCCATTAGAAAATGAGGAGAGCCTTCTCATTATTGGATAAGCTATTGTAAAGATCCCACAAATACTGATACGAGCTCTTGATGAGTGACCTAGGAAGAACGAGAGCAAGGTTTTTGGCCTTTCAAGGTTCTTGCTGTGCGAATATTATCATAAATGTGTATTTTGAAACTGTGGCAAAAAAGATGTGTATATAATCATAAAGATGCCAACGTGTATTTTGAAGTAGCTTATGGTATTTTGCATAGGTGTAAAAATTCTTTGTAAGGCTTAGTTTTGGGTGGGCATAAACATTTCTTGACATACCTTCTTCCTAATTATGGAAAACCAATATTAGAAAGCCACATTTGGGCTGAAAAATATAGGGCACATATACTCTTAGTCATTGCTTCTCTAGGTGGTATGGAATTAGGTGGATACCGTGGAATAGAGTACATTATACACTATCTTATGTATAGAGGAAACTTGTGTCAAGATCTGAGTAGATAAATGATTCTTTTACTATCAAAACATTATACCTTCCATTCTTACTGTATCTACTATCACACCTCTCACTAACACTGTTATTTTATTGACACTGTTATCCTATTGCCTCTACAAAAGAGCTCCGTTTAAAGGAATCTTGACCACATATTATGTACAACAAAACTCTACAAGTGCAATAGGATGTTTGCAAGACAAAATATGAATTCACTGAAACATTACTGTCTAAGCAACATAATATCTTCAAATGAGGGAGCACTGTAACTGTGACTGAGAAAACATTGTGTAGGCATTGTTAGCACTGATAAATGAAGAAGATAACACATTGAATTAGGTGACTAAGATCATTGAAAGGAATATAATTGTTAGAGAGTTGAAAATTGTGAATTGTCCTCTGTCCTATTGGATTGAGAAAGGAAGAACACTGTCAAGCAGTGATTGAATCATAACAAGCTATCCAAAAACAATGAAAGTTACTGTTGCAGAGAATGGTCATGGAGTGAACTTTCTTACAAAGCAATTACCATAGCAGAGTTTGAGGTGAATTGCACCTGCTATTTTATGCTGATACAGATATGTTCTAATATGTAGTTAGTTGTTGTAGCATAACAGATAGGCCAAATAGTTGTTCATATACCATTGTTTCAAAATAAAAAATGCTATACCTTATTCTAGGAGAAAATCATAGGGGGAGTCTATACATAAGACACCATTGTTTCAAATTCAAAATCGTTGTCTCTTTCACAATTGTTTGCTTCATTTATTTGATCTAAGATAGCCTGTTGTATAGAAGATGCTCTCAAAATCACAACAAAATCCTTTATTCTAGGAAGATTTTTTATAATCTTCCCATCATAACAATGAACAAAAGGATCAATCATTAACCTAAACTTTGTAAGAGTTTCATCAAATTCTACTTTTCCACTCTTTTTTCCATTTTGAATTTTATTCCCCATTTCATCCATGAAGAACTTCCTCAACCTATACATCCTATTGTTAGCCATAACTTTACCAGGTGTCGAGGATAGCTTCGATTTTTTACCCATGCAACAATTGAAAAAATTCGGCCTTACCAAATACGATGTGTTGAAAAGCTCTTTGAAGTTATTCTGGAAAAGATTTCCTGAGAGTATAATGCACAGTTTTGAATTAACCTTTTTGTGTGAATTCCATATCTTTGATCAACTATTTTGAGCTTGATGACCTTCATCAAGAACGATCAGACCTATGCTCTCTAAAAGCAATTTTCCAATATGATTATCCTCTTCATGAAGGCTCACATTTGTCTCACAAGTGGGTGGCATAGAAGAAAAAGTGTGCTTGTTATTGGCTACAATATTTCTGTATACCTAACTCGTGAGAAAAATGTGAGCCTTCCTGAAGAGGCTAAGCATATTGGAAAACTAATTTTAGAGAGCCTGGGTCTACTTTTTCTTGATGGTCATTAAGCTCGAAATAGCCAATCAAAGATATGGAATTCATGCAAAAAATTTAAGTCAAAACTGCACATTATACTCTCAAGAACTCTTTTCTAGAATAACTTCAAAGAGCTTTTCAACACATTGTATTTGGTAAGGCCAAATTTTTTCAATTGTTGCTTGGGTAAAAGCTTGAAGCTATCCTCAACACCCGGTAAAGTTATGGCTAACAACAAGATTTACAGGCTGAGGAAGTTCTACATGGATGAAAGTGGAAATAAAATTCAAAATGGAAAAGAGAGTGGAAAAGTAGAATTTGATGAAACTCTTGCAAAATTTAGGTTAATGAATGATGCTTTTGTTCATTTTTATGATGGGAATATTTTGAACAGTCTTCCTGGAATAAAGGATTTTACTATGATTTTTAGAGCATCTTCTATACAACATACTATCTTAGATCAAATAAATGAAGCAAACAATTGTGAAAGAAGCAACAATTTTGAATTTGAAACAATGGTGTATTATGTATAGACTCCCCTTGTGATTTTCTCCTTGATTCGATTAAATTGTGGTTGGTATTGTGGCTGAAACTATCCTTGTAATTCTATCTTAAGTTGGTGAATAAATTTGGATTAATATTAGGGACTTTTGCAATTTCCTCAGTTTACTCCTCAATGTCAATCTGGGAGTGTAGGCTTGTGAACGGTGTCACGAAAATCTACCTAAGGGCTGAAACTAATGAACTAGGTGGGGATGGATGCAATTATCTAACACAATGAACTCTTATACTAATATTTGGTTCAACTTCTATTTCTATTTCTTGGCATAATCTGTGAAAAGAAGTGTGCCAGGAACTGTGACAAGAATACAGTGATGGTTTATAATAGAAAATGTACTTACAAAAAATAGAGTTTGTTTGATAAGATGCCAATAATTAAATCCCGGTTTACACAAATAAGATTTCAATCCTTGAGTCTTAATGATTACTGTAACCAGATAATGAAATCAAACTCTAATTACACATAGTTGTAAATGATTAGACTACGCATAGATAAGAAACTAAGCTTTAAATGAAATCACACACTAACAAATAACAATTGATGAAATGAATCTTCAAAATTGCATTGCACACAAATAATTATATGCGAAAATGAAATGTTTCAAACATGAACAACATGCAATTACTTACTTTATGTTGAAAGAAAACACTTTCAAGATGATTTTCATACAGAAGATTGCCACACACTAAACTGAAAGTAAATCACCAGATTGGTACAAAGAGTGGGCCTTGCTCCTTGACCATTTGGTGATGTAGAGATTAATATGTTCTTAGCTCATCTTGATCGCATACGTGCAAGGAAAAATAGACTTGAACAGTAGCAAAATAATTTTATATTATATTATCATATATATGCGGTCTCAAACATACACCTATTTATACTAAACCACACACCAATAAGTGATTATAGTTTGTTTGTGGCCTACGACCAACAAACTATTAAGTTTGATAATAATAAAAAAAAACATAGAAGTTTCATAAAATAGAAATGGCCATTGACCGCAAGTATATGACAAACTTTAATAGTCATTGTTCAAAAATAACCATAGGTCGGCTAACCAAATGTAACATCTTTTCATCCCATCTTTCATCTAGCCACTCGAACAACTTGCCCTGCTCATTTTTAGCCATTTTATCACAAATCAGTTGGAATTTCAATAGGTAGTGGCATTTTCTAATTATTTCATTTCCTACTGTATTTTACTAAATATCAAAACTTCTTATGCCAAATAGTGACAAAAGGTAGGAAAGGTGAGAAAAAGGGGTAAACAAAAGATAAAACTATTATGACTCTTTAACCCTCATCATTTCCCCCTAGCTTAATATTTTGCATGTCCTCATGCAAAAAGGAAGGAAACAAACCAAGATAACCTGGTAAATTTCTGAATAGTATTGGAAATTTCTTGGGACCACTATTGCGTCAAATCCTCCATTTGTATTTCATGATCTTGGATGAGCATGTATTCTTCTTTAGCAACTGTTTTCTGATTGAATTCATTTTTCAATCTCTGAATTTCTTGTTCTTATGACTGGAAGGTAGCATTGACCCACTGAAGTTGGGTCTGTAATTCCTAATTTTCCTCTTGCAATCTTTTAATTGATCCCTATAAGCTCTCCAATTGTTAAAGGATAACTTCATTAGCTTCAAATTCCTCTTTAGCCTCCTCTTGGTCTATCTCTATTTCAATCCTAGTGCCCACTCCACCCTCTTGCTTTTCCCGATTAAGAGATTCCTCATCATTAGTTTGTTTGGGTTATTCACCTTCAACTTGCAAATCTTCTACAATAGTGGATAGAGGATTCTCATTCACTTCCGTTGTTTCTTTAGCATCCCCATCTAATGATTCTACATTATCTTGATGCACTAACTCTTCTTCATTTATTTCTCCCACACCAGGATCAACAAATGGTTCCTCATTATTTGAATGTGGTAGAGAAGGATATTGGGACTCATCTGGAACATTAGCTTGTTGCTCAACTAAAGGTTCATCTATGGGGAGTCACTTAGCAGGTGAAACTGAGGGTTCTTGTTCATCTTGAACATCAGTTGATCTATCTTCTTGCGGTGCTTTGGTCTATTTTTGTCTCTTAGGTTTTGATGCAATTTTTCCTTTTGATATTTTGTGCTCCCTACTTTCCTTACCCTGGTTTTTTAAGATTTTAGAAAAAACCATAACATCTAAATCTAAGTCATTTCCCTTCAAGCTTTGCATGTGATTGGCCACATTGCCCAAGTCATCCAATGGATTTACAGGGCTAGTAGAAGTCTCTTTACCCTTCCTGTCACCAAGTGGGTCAAGTTCTAGTTCATTGTGACAATCTATGGACTTGGCTCTTTTCTACTTGACAGTTTTAGTGGATGACCCTAAGGCTTCTAAGGATTTAGTTTTCTTCTTCCCAAAGGACTTGGTAAATGACCTCTCAATAGTTTTACATTTGGGGCTGCCTATACTAGGGTCATTGTTTACTACGGGTGTGCCATAATATTTTTCTATCTTAGACTCTTTTAAAAGTTCATCTGAAGAATTTTTAGAATCCCCGAAATTAGCATCATTATTCATATTGACAAAGGAATCCTAGTCGCTTGGGGGAGAAATTTTCTAGAGGGCATGAATAACTAATAATCTAATTAACCCATGGTGATCCAATGAATTGTTATGCCCTTTTTGTACAGTTTGACTCATGCGATGTAAAGAACAGTGAAGAAAATAAGGGATATTTACCAACTGTTTCTTCCACAAATGCAACATTAGTTGGAAAAGCTGAGTATAGACGTATACATACCTTTCCTCGCAGGTAATATATTTAATTATAAATCTGGCTACACCCTTCAAGATTCTAGGTAGTGAAGCTAACTTCATCCCCTATCCATGCACCATTTCTAAAGACTCCCCTCTCTGCAAGAATGCCTTTCAAATGGGCTACAAATCAACAAATTTCTTCATATTATCATGATGCAGGAGCATCCGAGGTTTCAAGAAATCTTGCATCAACCAAAAATGTCTGCATTCATGTTTGCATTTCAATTGGACCCAGTCTTAGTATTTCATACCGCATTGTACCGCATTGTAACATTGAGCTCATAGAGTAGGATATATGATCTTCATGGAAACATCTACATCATATCCATAATTCAAATGTTATGGAGATTCTAGAACAAAGTTATCGCTAACAGAATATCAGCTCCATTTGGATAAAGACCATTCACTGACCATTCTTGGCTTTTCAAGTGTGCGGACCTATCTCGTGACTTGTGAAGCTCAAGAGACCTTTCCACAAGGATGCACATTCATTGAGGAACCTTAGTTCCGATCCGCATGATGTTTGTCCAAAGATCAAAGGAAATTCATATGTTTTGGCTGACCTTCACACATGGGGGTTCGGGGGCGGCAACCCCCGAGAAAAATTTTCTTCCTACTTTTTCGCGTCATCACCGAAAAAGGGAAAAATCAACGAAAAAGGAAAAATCCAATTTTGTAGAACCCAAAATCTGGAAGCATCTAAGCTTGTTAAAAAGGGGGTTCGGATGGGTATTACAGTATGATGAAAAACATGATTATTCGCAAGATTGTAATAAGTTTTGCACTGGATAATAAAAGTATTGGATGGCTGCAGTTTGGTGGATGTAGCCCGGATTGGGTGAACCACGTTAAATTCTTTGTGTTATAATTTATTATTTGTATGTTTTAGTTTCTCTGTTTATTAATTAAATCTGCATTTAATTGTTAGATATCTATGTTTCTAACCCTAACAGGTTTAATACCTCTTGAGACTAACGCAAACCTTTTCTGGAGCTGGGAAGTAGTATATATAGGCATCATGTATGTTGGCCTCCTACAATGATCTAACAACTAAGCCCTTACAGTTGTGATTCAAAGATTGGACATCTATTTTGAATAGCTATTTCAATCATCATGAAGGTGCATTTAACTTGTCAACCTAGGGACCCAAACTTGAAATGGGTCAGCACAGTATGTGCACTAAGGATCCAAAGTAGCCATATTCATTCTACAACTAGGAAAAACATAATGATGAAGGTAAATTGCTTAGAAAGAAATAACATAAGTGCTAAGCATCAACCAACAACTATACTAAGCTGAAATGCATGATAAATGAAAATTTGAGCAAACAAACAGGGAACTACTTTGTCTTCTTTGGTTGCAGGAACAGTCACAAAATGGAATTCTAGTGGTTGAAGGAATAGTCAGTGCCATATTATTCACTAATTACTAAACAAAAAGTAATGAATAAGCTAAAGGATGGAATGCTCACCAAGTGGGCCCCCTTGGATGAGTATTCCTTAAGAAAAATGTGAACTCAGATGCATGAACTTATAACTTCATTTTATTCACTAAAAAATAATAGTACAATGGAGCATCATAACTGTATTGCTTGAAAAACTAAGAATGTAAGTACATCATCAGATTAAGCAACCTATTTTGAAGGAGCATCCGAGTCTTATTTATAGGGAGAGAAGCTACTAACTAATCACCTAGCAAGGCAGTCAACTCCCATAGATTAGGAAGATGCCACTTTAGGGAAAGCATGAAAAGTGGAGAGATGGCTACACATGCACAAAATCTGGTCATACATGCTTGCCTCAATGCAGATTTAGCACAACAATAACGCCTATATTCGCTACACAGACAATTAAGACCATTTACAAGGTGGTTACAAATTCGATTTGAATGAGGAATCTCTTGCCGTCGTGAGTCTTCCCTTTGTTGACCTTTGAATGACCACCTTGTTGACCGTTATGGTGAATGACCAACTGGCAGAATCTCCTTTAATTGTGTAGGCAACTAATTATTTCTACAAAACAATGTCAGTGTGCACAACAATTGCATATTTTTAACTATCTTAAAGTAGCATTCATTAATCCACATGTAAAATCAACACATATAGTTCATATAGCATGTCAATGTCATTAAAGATTGTAAAAATAAGCTTATGCCCAATGTCTATGGTTTTGAGGAGATATCATAAAATGATCAACATCCAAACATCAAAGTCTATGACAACTATGGAAAATAGACAATAAACTTCTATCAAAATTGAGTCGTAAACTAGACTCATCACTCCCCCCAACCTAAGACTTTGCTGGTCCTCCAATAGAAGAAGAAGGGTTGTTCCTTTGCTTTGTTAATGCCCTAAAGTTTGCAACTACCAGCTGTCCTACATTAGTTTATGCAGTTTTTGAATTATGGTCCCAACAGAACCCTTGTTGTTTGTCCAATCTGCTCCATCTTTGTCCTTCTGCAACTATATCATACTAGTAAAACTTGAAATTTGGCACAAGCCACAATAGAATAGGTGGCTGAAAATTTAGTGGGATCCAAAATTGTTTCTTTTCCCTTCCAATTTGTATATATCTATCAACTCTCTTAAGTGTTGCAACATAGTTCTGCATAGAGTGAGGCTCAGCTTGTTTTTTGCCAGCTAGTCTGTTCCACCTTTGTGACAGGTATCCCATCACAAATTCTCCTTTGGTTTTTGCTACATCCTCATATTCTTTATAAACTTGCTCTCTCTTAGACAAGATCCTATTTCCATAGCTTGTTCTATAAATAATTTTGTGCCAATCCATGAAAATGTCCCCTGGATTTCTAGATTCAGCCCTAATAGATAGGGGAGTGTTGAATTCTATTTTCCTATAAGCCCTGAACTATTTTCCCCAACTAATCTCATTCTTTATCCAAAACATGAATGCCCTTAATTAGACATCTCCAACATACAACAATGGATTCCAATCATGGTCTTGGGTCATAGTATAATTATGCAAATAGAATTCACACAACAAATTCTTCATTTCAGAAGCAACAATCCGATAAGCATTGAAAAAATCAAGAGGAGTCTCAATAGAAGGATTCAAACCTGAAACAATCCTTTCTAGTTTAAAATAAAGATGCTTCTCCTTCAAATACAGGGCATAGACTCTTGGAGGAGTCTTGCACTCTAATATTTGAGGTACCAGAGCTGCCATATTATCCACTCTCTCCTTTAAAGCAACAATTTTTGCATTCTTATCTTCAATTTCCTCATCTCTCTTTTGAATTTCTTTCTTTAGCCTGCATTTCTCCTCTTTTCATTCTTCTTCTATTCTTTGCATCTTTTTCCATAAATTCATAGCTACCATGCGCATTGAAAAATCAGAGGGCCTATGTATTCCTACCGGAATTTTTCCTAGCATAGATGCTTGCTCTTCATGTAGCACTGGCTGTAGGAATTTTGAATGTTTAGCCAATTTTGGCTGCAAGGGTGCTGACTATTTTCTGAGTTCTAGCTGCAGGGCCTCTTGTTCTGACTCTTTCTCTGGCTCTTTCTCTTGCTGCAAGAACTCTTGCTTCTGCTCTTGCTGCAAGAGCTCCTGATTTTCCTCAAACTCTTGACTTTCAACTTGTTCAGCGATGGCAGAAAGGTCTTTGAATGTTACATTTGCTACTTCCTCAAATATGTCCTTTTCCTCGACATTTACCTACACCATTGGGGCCTCCATGTCCTCTTGTGATGTTTCTCTAGTACTAGGGCTTCCCTGCGGGGACACACCAAAGGCTGGCCTAGTTGGTTTTGATTTCCTAAGAGGACTCTCATGTTCTTCTCCAACTGTAGGAAAAACAGTGTCAACCTTCCGTTTCTTAGAGCTTGGAACTTTCTTTCTTGCAGTTTTCTTTTTAGATTTTCCTTTCTTTATTTCTACCTCTTTCTTTTGTGCCCTAGTTCTCATTAAGATTCCAAGAGGAACATCATCATCAAAATCTGAAGAGGAAAATTCTTTGTTTGAATGCTTTAAGTCAGAAGAGCTAATCTCTATCGTTTGTTTAGCTACAGGAAGGTTTGCACTTGGGACCATGCCAGAAGTTGAGGCACCAAGAGTAGCTTCAGCCATGCTCAATCTTCTGCTAGACCTATGAGGTTGAGGAAAAACCCTAGGTCGCAAATGCTCTGGTCTAATTTGATCAAAATTTAATAATTCTTCCCAAGTCGTGCCAGACACATCATGCAGAGAATTTTCAACTAATAATTTGATCAGACAATGGTGGGAAACAGAATTATCGCTACCTTTTTGGGTCTCAGCTACCATGATTGAGACAAGGTGGTATAACACGTTTGGAACATTCATTCTTCTCCCATGCCTCATATGATTCAGAAGTTTGAAATGCACAGAGTGTAGATTCGACTGGCGACCTTCGTAGGAATGTACTTCACAACATGAACAACTGCTTGCTTCCATGGCTTAGGCAAAGAGGTTATTTTTACACCTTGCTTGTCCACACTCAATGGGGGGTCACCAGGTTCTATAAATTTGGCCCTAGCTGACTTGGAGTCTCTGAAAGAAGGGTAATTTTCACCGCCGGTAGGCAATCCTATAACTTCTACAATTCTTTCTTCAGTAGCCAATACTTACAACCCTTTTACTGTGGCCTTTCCCTCAGACAATGTTTGAGAAAATTCCAATGCAACATCTTCATTAAAATCATTCAGCTTCAAGAAATAATCTAACCACCCACAATTTCTGAACTCGGCTTGGCTAGGTGCATCCTGCAGTAATGCGTCATGAATCATAGGTTCATTCCTGATTAACCCACCTCCCATTGTTTAGTTGTCTGCAATCAAGAAATCTCTTTGCAAAGTTTCTCTTCCTACAAGCTTCGTCTGAAAGCTAAACTTCTCCTTCCTGCAACACTACTAAATTTCAAACATTGGTGTTGTTTGAATTTTACCTTCTTTGGCTTAAGATTATGACAGGAGTAATAAAGGAAATAAGGGAGTAATCAATGAAGGATTATGATCAAGAAAAATGGCAACGGTTGATATCACCTCACACATGTGAGCCTTCATCTCACTCAGAATTTGAATTGAATCAATTTGAACTTTGTTGTCATGAGCCAACATGGACATACATGTGGACATAGTATTCACACTTCCCCCCAACCTAAATTTGAGCATTTGTCCTCACATGCGCGAAAGTTATGACAATTTGATAGGGCAGGGAATAATGACGTGCTATGGAGAACATTTATATTAATTCACAATAATTAAATTAATGTACTAAAAGACAATTAAGAGATAACAATTTGATGTGCACATACCTAGATTCTTGGAAGATCGACTACAAAGATTATGGAGAAAGTACCGGTCACCTTTTGAGAGGTCAGTTGAGCAATCAATGAAAGTGAAGTGGAATGGAGTGAAATGATGATGGAATGAAGTGAAATGATGATGGAATGAAGTGAAATGATGGAGGCATGATGAAAGAGAGAGAAAGGTAGAGATGGATGGGAAAATGGGTGAAGAAGTGGACCCCCACAGAAGTGGAAGTCTTTATTATGACAATTACGTACCTTAGTTAGCCAGAAGGAGTGACACTAGGTCCACTTCCTTCAACTGTAGGAAGTTTGTGTATTACATGCTAAGTGAATTGCTGCAGGAATTCCTCCTTGGAAGTTGGATTGTTATACAATATGAGGTGATGACCATTGACAAGCAGCCTAAATTTGACAAGGTCAATGGTGGTGAGATGAACAACACCATTGGGGAATACTTCAACAACCTCATATGGTCCTAGCCACCTTGTCTGCAATTTTCCTGCATTATCCTGATACCTTGAGTCATAGAGCAGGGCCCAATCTCCTAGTTGGAATTTCTTGTCCTTAATGAATTTGTCATGCCACTTGATTCTATGATTCTGTACTACCTCTATATGATGCAAGGTTGCCTTCCTCATTTCATCTAATGCATTGAGCTACATGATTCTCTCTCTTTGTGCTTCAAAGATTTCCATCCCCAATTCTATTGTAGTCCTAAGAGTTTTATGCTCAAATTCAATGGGAATCATAGCTGTCTTTCCATACAAAAAATCAAATGGTGTGAAGCCTGTAGTTACTTTCTAGGTTGTCCTATAGGCCCAAACAGCTTCTGGAAACCTATTTTCCCAATCCTTCTTATGAACAACCACCGTTTTGGTCTAAATGGCTTCAATTTCCCTGTTAGTCACCTCAACTTGGCCATTGGCCTAGGGGTGATAAGGAGTAGACTTCCTGTGCCTTATGTTGTACTCATTGACTAGTGCTGCAACACGGTTTGATATAAATTGAGCCCCTTGGTCAGTCACTATCTCTCTTGGAACTCCATACCTTGTGAAAATCTCATAAAGAATTTCAGCAACCTTATTATCTCTTGCATGCTTCATGGCCTTAATTTCTACCCACTTAGTTACATAATCAGTGCATACTAAGATATAAGACTTACCATTGGATGGAAGATCAATGGGTCCTACAAAGTATAATCCCCACTTGTCAAATGGAGTGATTACTACCTGAGGGTAAAGGGGCATCTCATCAGATTTGGTTGGCCTACCCATCCTTTGACATCTATCACAATTTATTGTATATCTCCTTGCATCCTTGTGGAGTGTTGGCCAATAGTATCTTGTATTCAAAATCTCCATTGCTGTCCTCTTGGCTGCAAAATGTCCTCCACATGGTTCATTGTGGCATGCATGCAAAATATTATATGTCTCATCTTCCCTCACACATCTCCTCGTGACATTGTCTAGCCCAGTATAAAACAAACATCCTGCAATCCATGAAAAAGGAAATGATTTTTCAATGAGCACCCTTCTCTCTTTTGGAGAGAAGTGAGGAGGAACTCTCCTTGTGACCAGATAGTTAGCTATGTTAGCATACCAGGGTGTTTGCATACTGATGGAAAATAAGTGCTAATCAGGGAAAGAGTCATCTATGACTTGATTATCCTCTGATATAGTCAGCCATAAAAGAAAGTCTACAACATTGGCCTTTCCTAGTTTATCTACAATGGTTATGTTGAACTCTTGCATCAGCAATAACCATCTTGCTAACCTACTTGATATCAAAGATTTATTAATGGTTGCATGATCTATGTGCACAAAGATTTGATAACCTATTTTGTAGTGCCTAAATTTGTTGAGGGCATAGATCACTGCTAGCATTTCTTTTTTTGTCACTGTATAATTGAATTCAACTCCTTGCAAGTTTTTGCTAACAAAATAAATAGCATTTTTAATAGCTCCTTCTTTCTACCCTAAGACTGCTCCTATGGCATAGTCTGATGCATTTGTATGGATGTGGAAAGGAAGCTCCCAATTAGGACCTTTGAGTACAAGAGCATGAGTCAAAACTGCCTTAAAATCAAAAAATGCTTTGTCACAGTCTTCAGTCCACTAAAAATCAACATCTTTAATAAGAAGAGTATATAATGGTGTTGCTATTTTGCTGAAATCCTTGATGAAACACCTGTAGTAGCTTGCATGGCCCAAGAAACTCCTAATATCTTTTTGTTTTGCAGGTATAGGCAAGTTAGTGATCACCTCAATCTTTGCAGGATCTACTTGAATTCCCTTGTGAGAGATGTAGTGGCCAAGGACTACACCTTTCTACATCATCATGAAGCACTTTTCAATGTTTAGAGATATATTGTGTTCTTCAAATCTCTTTAAGACTCTCCTAAGATTCTCCAATGCTTCATTAAAATCAATACCATAGGTGGTAAAATCATCCAAATAAATTTCCATGCAATCATGAGAGGTGTCTGAGAATATGCTAATGACTACCCTTTGAAAGGTTGCAGGTGCATTGCATAAGCCAAATGGAAGTACTGAGTAGGCATAGGTCCCCCATGGATAGGTAAATGTGGTCTTCTCCTGGTCCTCGAGTGTTATTTGGATCTGGTTATAGCTACTGAAGCCATCTAGAAAAGAAAAGTACTGCTTGCTTGCAAGTGAATCCAAAACTTGATCTATGAAAGGTAAGGGAAAATGGAATTTTTTGGTGGCAAAATTGAGTTCTCTATAATCAACACAAACTTGCCACTTCCCTCCCTTTTTAGGCACAATCACCAATGGAGACACCCACTGGCTATCTAAAATGGGGTAGATGAATCTTGCATCCAATGATTTCTATAATTCTCCTTTTATAATTTCTCTTAATGCAGGGTTAATTCTTCTTTGATGCCGCCTCACTAGTGTACAATAATCTCTGATGTAAATTCTATGAGTGCAAAGCTTAGGGTCTAATCCCTTCATATCATGATAGTCCCATGCAAATGCATGCTGGTGGGTTCTCAGTAAGTTTTTCAATGACAACTGTTGTTCTTCACTCAATTTACTATTGATGTGCAAATATTTTCCTTTTATCACTTGCACTTGTGTAGTTATCTCTACCATAGTTGTTTCACTAATGCTTGTTACCTTGAGTTCATGTGGCAGCAATGTATGAGACATACTAGTTGTAGAAATTTTGGTTGCATGAAGAGTGGTTGTAGGAAGAGTAGGCAGAAGTGTCTTGACTAGGGCCGCATAATGAGAGGATGATGCTTCCTCTACTTCACAATGATTCTAAATTATATTAGACAATACTTCATCTTCATCTTGAAGCTGCATGAAAGATCTTCTGCCTAACATCATAAACTATTCCACAAAATTAACTTCCTCGGCCTCTTCACCAACATGTGGCCATACAGGACTATCCATGTCATGGGATGGCTAAACAGGAGTGTAGAGAACAAGCTTTTTGGTGCTCTTTCCATCAGAAATGGTCATGTCTCCTGTCCTACATCCAATATATGCATCTATTGTTGCTAACCATGGCCTTCAAAGAATGATAAGGTACCTGCCTAGTGTGGCTTTAGGAGAAAGAATCATGAAATCTGCTGGGTACTCCCATGAGTCTAGAGTTACCACAAGGTCCTCTACTACACCATTAGGTTTAATAGTTGAACTATCAGCAAGCTGCAAGACATTAGGAGTAGGTCTCATGATTGCAACATTTAGTTGCTGCTGGATATCCTTGGTCATTACATTCATTGTTTCTCCCAAGTCAATCAGAGCGTTATTTATCTGGATCCCATTTATGAAAACTCCTACCACATGACTCCTTGGATCATTATGATTGGGAACAGTCACTCTCCCAAGCATGATAGCTAGTTTCCCCACCACATGAACCATAGTGGGGTCTTTCTTCTTCCTACCTGGCTTCTTAAGGCATGCTTCCTTGATTGCCTTGCCATATATTGCAACATCTTTTATGGCCTGAAATAGAGGTATTTGGACACATATATGCTTCAAATGATCTAAAATGTCAAAAGTTGTGTCCTTTTCTTCCTTTTCTTTCACAATTTCCAATCTTTGGGGAAATGGGGGTGTTTGTGCAGTCTGCTTAACTGGGACTGGTTCAAGAACCTTAGGTGCACTTGGCTGAATGGGGGTATTCAGAGGCTCCTCTTCTTCCACAGGAAACTCAGTGATAATGGGTGTGGAAGGAGCTAGCAAAGTAGTTCCTAAATGCAAGTGGATGTCTCTTACACTCACAACATAAGCAAGGAATTGATTTGGATCAGTAGAGTATACTAGTTGTTGTTGTGGTTTGTTATTTGGGTTGGGTGTGGAATGAGTTGGTAGCTAAGTAGGTTTAGATGTATTTGAACTTGAGCTAATAGGAGGAGGCATTATAGCAGGTTATCAGGGCTGAGAAGGTGGATGCATGTAACTATTTGGCTGGTTTGGCCATTGCTGTCCTCCCCTCCATTGATTTGTTTGTTGCCAATTTCCTGGGGGTGGCTGCCAATTTCCTTGAAACTGCTGTCAATTCCCCTAAGGTTGCTATCACTAGGGTGGAGATTTTTGGTGATTAGGCTAGGAATTTGAAGGGTTACTCCAAGGTTGTGGTGGATATCCTCCATAATTGGATGGATATGGGGGCTGTCATTGGTTACCAAATGAATAGGAATTGAAATATGACCCAAAAAAAGAGAGTGGATCTGGTGGCATACCTTGTCTTGGAGCCCCTAGCCTCCTTTTTGCAACATAGTAGAATTGATCTTATTCAACCTAGATTGGATTGAACTCAAGTGGAATTTTCTTACTTTCAATATTAGCTACCATCTTGCATCTGCAGTCCTTCTTCTTTTGTCTGCAATGAGGGCAATAGTCTGCCAATGTTGCCTCTACCTCCTCTTGTTTCTTCTTGGCCTCAAGTGTATCTAGCTGAGTAGCTAGATTATTTATAATTTCTTGCTTGAAGTCTTCCAACAAGTGATTAATATCCATTCTTGAAACTCCACTGGTAGATGACTTACCCATAGAAGATTGATAAGCTCTCCCTTTCTTTGAAGTTTCCCCAGAGTAGTTCTGGTATGTCTTCTTGATATACTCCCAAGGAACTTGGGAGATATCTCCTCCTCCAATAAGGTCCAAAGAATCATTGTAGTTGTCATTAATTCCTCTTAGGAAAAGTAGCTTTTGTGATTTCAATGAGTGTATGGTGTGGATATTTCTGCAAATAGAACAAAAGCCTTGCAATATAATCCTCCAGGATCTGATCTTCCTTTTGATGCATCCTAAAAATGTCATCTCCTCTCATGTCACTACCCTTGCAATATTCCTTGTATTTATCAAGGAAATTTTTCTTCATGTACTCCCAAGTCTCCACAGTATTTCTTCCTAGGCTCATGAACCATCTTAATGTAGCTTCTTTCAAAGTGGTAGGAAATAGCTTAAGCCAATGGGCATCAATGGTATAGTCATAACTCCTACAAAGTATGTCAAAATAGAACAAAAAAGTATCAGGATCTTCTGTGACAAGTCCATAGAACCTAGGAAGGACTGAAGTAGAGATATTTTTGAGATTTTCAACTTCATTATGATGAGAAATGGGGAAAGGAAAAGATGGTTATTTGCATCACCCATGCTTGCTTGATGTAGTTATAAAGCAAAAGGGTTCTCAAGCTGAATTTGTTCTTCAGAGGAAATTTCAGAACTAGTCAGATCAGGAAATGCATCAGCAAAGGGGTGTGGATTTTCTTCTTCTTCTTCTCTTGGCAGGTTCTGATACTCAACTAGCTAGAATGGATCAGGATTGTTAGGAAGGAATCTCCCGTGAGCATCTCTCCTCCTTCCTCTCTGCATACGGTATCAACTCACTATCAACTAGCTCACACAAAGAATTGGAAAAAGAATGGTGGATCATTAATTTCCTAAATGAGGGGTATACTAATAATAGACTTTCAAAAGTACTACCACAAGAAAAATATCAATGAATCCAAAGAACTCCCTAGTTTGACACCATCCCCGACAACGATGCCAAAAAAATGTTGGCCTCCTACAATGATCTAACAACTAAGCCCTTACAACTATGATTCAGAGATTGGACATCTAATCTAAATAGCTATTTCAATCATCATGAAGGTGCATTTAAATTGTCAACCCAGGGATGTGAACTTGAAATGGGTTAGCATAGTATGTGCACTAAGGATCCAAAGTAGCCATATTCATTCTTCAACTAGGAAAAACATAATGTTGAAGGTAAATTGCTTGGAAAGAAATAACATACTTGTTGAGAATCAACCAACAACTATACTAAGTTGAAATGCATGACATAAATGAAAATATGAGCAGACAAATAGGGAACTACTCTGTCTACTTTGGCTGCAGGAGCAATCATAGAATGGAATTCTAGTGGTTGTAGGAACAATCAATGATAGATTCTTAACTAATCACTGAACAAAAATTAATGACTAAGCTAAAGGATTGAATGCTCACCAAGTGGGATCCCTTGGATGAGTATTCCTTAAGAAAAATGTGAACTCAGATGCACAAATTTATAATTTCATTTTATTCACTGAAAAACAACAGTACAATGGTGCATCATAACTGTATTGCTTGAAAAACTAAGAATGCAAGTACATCATCAGATTAAGCAACCTCTTTTGAAGGAGCATTCGAGTCTTATTTAAAGGGAGAGAAGATACTAACTAATCACCTAGTAAGGCAGTCAACTCCAACAGATTAGGATGACGCCACTTTAGGGAAAGCATGAAAAGTGGAGAGGTGGTTATGCATGCGTTGAATCTAGTCAGACATGCTTGCCTCAACCTAGATTTAGCACAACAGTAATGCCTATATTCGCTCAATAGATAATTAAGACCATTTACAAGGCGGTTAACTTTGATTTGAATGAGGAATCTCTCACTATTGTGAGTCTTCCCTTTGTTGACCTTTGAATGACCACCTTGTTGACTATTATGGCGAACGATTAGCTAGCAAAATCTCCTTTAATTGTGTAGGCGACTAATTATATATGCAAAAAAATGTTAATATGCACAACAATTGCATATCTATAACTATCTTAAAGTAGCATTCATTAATCCACTTGTAAAATCAACACAGATAGTTCATATAGCATGTCAATATCATTAAAGATTGTAAAAATAAGCTTATGCCCAATGTCTATGGTTTTTTGGAGATTTCATAAAAATATCAACATCCAAACATCAAAGTTTATGATAACTATGGAAAATAGACAATAAACTTCTATCAAAATTGAGTCATAAATTGGACTCATCAATGTAGTTGAATTAGGCAATCAATCAAGTAAGGAAGTAGGAAGAAATATCTATGGTTTCAAGGGTTTTGACCCGCATTGTATTTCTAGGCTTAATGCCATATCATACTGTAATTCTATGATTTTGTTGGATCTCAGTTGTGATCATATAGTTTGTCCTTGATGTCAAAATCCCTTTCAATTGGTTCTCTTTGATGATCAGTCTCTATTTGGATCTTTATGATTTATTATGGAACTTCTCTGATGTCTCTTGGCTATTACAGAAAGTTATTTGTTATGGTTCAATTTCATGGTGATGAGTTTTCTGGTTCAAGTGATGAATGCTATATCTTTATCTGACAGAGTTTGAAAGATGGTTTCTTTGTCAGAATGGTTCTCCTTGCATATCATAGGCTTTGGTTGTTTCTCTTTCGGGCTTATACATATCAACATGAGTATGGCAGGGTCTCCCCAATCCACTTTGAAATGTCTGAGTTTCCTATCGGCAAGACATTTCAGATGTCATGGCGATTGAATTTATAATACAAGCTGCTTTCGGCGTGACATTCTCGTTGTCTTGGCGACCGCCACAAGAAAGGTTATTTCGGCAAGACTTGTCTTTGGTTTCGGCGATAGAAAAGTGTTCTCTATGGGCATATGTTATTCCATCGGTATGTGGTGTCAGCGATATTGGTATGTCACACCGATTGGAGATTAAAATGCAAACTCATCGGCAAGAGCTTAAGGCTTCGATGTGAGGTTATAACGAATAAGCAATGTCACACCGACCGATGGTGGATGGATGCATATCGGCAAGAGTCAGGGTTTTCGGAATAGGTCTCGGCGAAGTGGTTTTGTCTCACCGACATCACATATGGGATTCACTTCGGCCAGACTTGGAGTATTCGGTTTAGCATCCCAGTGAATTCAAGTGTGTCTCACCGACCGTATGCATATGGAGTCTTATCAGTAAAACTTATGGCTATCGATATGATGTCTTAGCGAAAAGGTAATGTCTCCCCGACAAGTGCATGTGGAAGTCTATCGACATGAGTTGTGGCTATCGATATAATGTCTTAGCGAGTCCTTCCTGTCTTACCGACTTGTGCTCAAAAGGTTTTATCTATTTTTCGGGAGGAGTCTCACCAAACAACTCTTTGAGAGAACTTCGACCAAACTGAGCAGTATCAGGCTGAGGTCTTGGCGATTTCACTTGGTCTCAACAACTAATGCTTGTGGAAGGCTTTCGGCAAGATGTTTGTAATGTCTTAGCGACTCAGAGTGGATAAAACATTTCGGTAAGACTCATGAGTTTCATTGTAGAGTCTCAGCGAACCCGTCAAGTCTTGGCGACTAAGTCTAATGAGGAGCTTTCGGCGAAAGGTTTGTCTTGTCTCAGCGACACATAAGTGGATGAAGACTTTCAGAAAGACATGGTGTGATCTACAAGAGGTCTTCCTGACTTTGATATGTCTCGCCGATGGAATTCAAAAGGACTTTATCGGTGTGAGATTTGTTCTCTCTTGGCGATCTGAGGTGAATTCGGGGTGTTTCGGTATAACGAAGATATCTATATGAGGTCTCCCCGAAAGTGATATGTCATGGCAACAAGAATGAAAACGTGAGCTTTTGGTAAGACACAGGATGCTCTATGAGATGTCACCCCGACTACACATTGTCTTGGCGAAGGCGGATGAAGGACACATCTCGGTGTAAGTGTGCTCTTGTCTTGGCGACTTGGAAATGATAAAGACTTTCAGTATGACTCAAGCTTTCTAAGAGAGGTCTCCCCGATGATGGTAAGCTATAGCGACAAATACAAGATAGAAGGCTCGTCGGCAAGAAAAACATTATGTTACAGCGACTTATAAGGGATAAAGTATTTCGGTGAAACACAACGAAATCTACAAAGCATCTCCCCAACAGCAGGATGTCTCAGTGACAGATAGAAGGATGCTTTCGGTGAGAGAACCTTCAGGCTACAGTGACAGTGAATGAATAATACTCTAAGGAAGCCTATCGATGAGACATGATGTATTCGTTATGTGTTCTTCCCGACTCTGATGGCTCTTGGTGAAAGCGATATCTAAAGGGATTGTCTGGCGATTTAATTTCCTTCGGAAGAACTATATGGTTGTCTCAGTGAATAGTTACGAAGACTCAAAACTCTGTGGTCATCATCATGGATTGGCATCAAATCTCAGAATGGTTACATAACAGGATATTCATCGAGTTTCTTTTTGAGCTGTTGCATTTTTTATTTATTGGATTTTTCTAAATATAGTTGCATACAGACTTCTTTGGTTGGTATCGAATCTCTGGCAAGGTATTCTCTGAGATTTTAGAGGTTATGATTTTCTGTTGTAGGTAGACATGGCTTTGATGAAAATCTTTCAGTTACAATTTGAAATCTCCTAACTCAGCGCAGAAATTAAAGCTTTCTGGATATGCATTACTCTGATTTTTACCATCATCTACAGATCATCATTATCCAGCTTCAGATTCTAAAAATAGCAAGAGTTTTAGAATCTTGTGAAAAACACTTGTTGAAGATTTCTTGATAACAGACATACTTGAAATGTATATAAAAACCAGTGTTGAAAACTGTGAAGAGGCTGCTGGCCTATAATTCTGAGAGATAGTTATTCTGGCCATAATCAAGAGAGGGAACTAGATGTAATACTGGGACATTGCTCCTAGAGTATTAGAAGCAGAGTGTTATGAACTTAACTGTAAAGAGAGAGATCCTCTGATATTTTTTTATTGTAATTTTGTAATCTGAGTAAGGGATTGGTGCTCCTTGAGATTGCTGTCCCTAAATGAGGGGTTGGTGCTCCTTGAGTTGGTGCTCAGAAATTTAGCCTATAAGGCATTGTTAAAAGTGGTTTTGAAGATTAAGCCAGTAAGGCAGTTTAGGAGTGGTTTTTCTACCCTATGAGGGTTTTCCACTCGGCAAATGTTTTGTATCTTGGTTCTTCTATGTGCTCTCTACTTTTCTATGTTGTTGTTGTTTTAGTTCACGATTGGGTTTATTACTTTTCTCAATTCTGTTTATGAATGATTACATTCAACTCATGAATGCATTAATCGGAATAATATTGAGATCAAATCTGAGCTATGTTTTTGAATATGTGAAAATTGGTCAAATATGTTAAGTCACTGATTCACCCCCCCCTCTCAGTGTCTTTTTAACTCCAACAGATTTTGCAAGCCAGAAGGCAAGGCATGTTGCATGTGAATAATTGATCATCATCTATATTTCCATATGTGATTGTGTTCTTGTTCATTGAGTTTCTGTTGTGCTTACTCTTGCTACAAGGTTGGACAGTCCTATTCCTAGACCCTCCATCCTTGACTACACCAAGTAGTATTAGAGAAAGTTGTGAACTTTGGGAGAGTGGAGGTGGACAAATTTCCAACTTGAGGAAGCCTACTTGTATTTGTCAATAGATCACTGATTGTGAGGTAGTTGTGACCTTGTATTGAGATCGTTGACTTGAGGCAGTTGCACTGATTCTAGGAAGAGATGTCATCGAGGAGAATTCATACTACTGTTAATGTTGCTGGAAAGATGGATGAGATGATGGAGATGATGTGAACAATGAAAGTGAGATTGGATGTTGTTGAAGAAGACAAAAGAAAAGGATTAAACCCTAGATTGAATGATTAAAGCGATGATGATGAAGTTCAATCATTAGAATGAGCTGAAGAGACCTCAGAAGAGGAAGATTCAGATCAGGTAGAGATGATGAAGGCTATTTCAAAAATAGGAAAGCGACCTAGAATGGAGATTGCAAACTATACCGGTAACCTAAACCCTAAGGAGTTGATTGATTGGATAAATGACATTGAAGAATACTTTGAGTATGAAGAAATTGAAGATGCAAAGAGAGTTAGATTTGCAAAAACTAAGCTAAAAGGACATGTTGCAATATGGTGGAAGGAAGTTAAATTGGAGATAAATAAAAAAGGAAAAGAAAATATCATGAAATGGGATATAATGGTGACAAAATTGAAGAACCATTTTATGCCTACAGACTATGAGATGGAGTTGCTAAAGAGATTTCAAAACTTGAGACAAAAGGAAAAGACTATGAAGGAGTACACTAAGGAATTTCATAAGATCATCATCAGGACCAGACATAGTGAATGAAGCAAGGAGAAAGTGGCTAGATATATCATTGGGATGAGGATGCACATTCAGGAAGAGTTGAGTCTAGTGAGGATGAATTCAATGGAGGAAGCATATCAATTTGCATTAAAGGTGGAGGAAAAGCTGAACAAAAGACATGAGCAAAGGTAGAGAGGTAGAGGAGGTAGATTCAGAGAGGAAGGACACATTCCAGAGGAGAAAGACCCTATGTGGAGCAAAGTAAGGACAAAGACTCATACAGCAAGGAAGAGAAGGATTCTAGTTCATACCAGAAGGGAAGAGATGACATAAATTATTACTGTTACAATAGAGGAGGTTACAATTCTTACCGCAATGATGGATACCAAAGAGATGAGAAAGGATACCAAAGATATGAGAAAGGATATGACAAGAGAACTTTTAGAGGAACCTATTTTAAGTGCGAAGGTGAAGGACATAGAGCATTTGAGTGCCGCTAGGAAAGTAAGAAGAATGAAAATCATTCAAGAACTAGATATGTGGAGGAAGAACCAGTGAAATCACCAAGTTCTAGAGGAAGCCCTAAGATGAGAGAGTCATTATTCATGAGGAGAGCACTGTTCCAAGAGAAAGATGTACCAAAGGAAGCACCACAAAGGAAAAGTTTGTTCTAGACTAGATGCAAGGCAAGAGTTAAGTGTTGCAAAGTTATCATTGATAGTGGTAGCACAAATAATCTGGTTTCTGAGGAAATGTTGACCAAGTTGAATTTGGAAAGGAGGAAACATATGAAACCTTATAAGATAGCTTGTATTCAAGATGAGCACAAGATACTACTAAGTGAGCAATGTTTAGTGAAATTCAAGATAGGGTCATATCATGATGAAGTGTTGTGTGATATTATGCCAATGGATACATATGCCATATGTTGTTGGGAAGACCTTGGAAGTGTGATAAGAAAGCTATACATGATGGGAGAAAGAATACTTATACCATAACATCCAATGGGAAGAGAATCACCTTGAAACCTTTGGAGGATGAACTGGAAAGTGAAGTATGTGGAATATCTAGAATCAATTTGGTAGATGGAAGGAAATTTTTGGATGGATTGAGGCTTGAGAACATGTTTTTTTCTTTGATTCCAAGGAAGTGCAGAGACTTAGATGCAGGAATATCACAAGAGAAGAAGAATCACCGGAGAAGGAAGTTACTGAATTGATAACAGAGTACCAAGATCTTGTATCAGAGAATGTGTTAGAAGGATTACCACCAATCTAGAGTATCAATCATCATATAGATCTTATCCCAAGAGCCAGTTTTATGAACAAAGATACACACTAGATGACACTAGGAGAGAATGCAGAGCTTAAACCGATAGATACAGGAACTATTGAGGAAGGGATTGATTAGAGAGAGTATGAGCCCATATGCGGTGCCAGCTGTACTTGCACCTAAGAAAGATGGAGAATGGACGATGTGTACAAATTCAAGAGCTATCAATAAGAACATAGTGAAGTGTAGATTCCCATTGCCTAGGATGGATGCCATCATGGAAAATTTGAGTGGAGCAAAGTATTTCACCAAGATAGATCTAAAGAGTGGATACCATCATATCAAGATCAGGGAAGGAGATGAATGGAAGACTTCTTTCAAAATTAATGAGGGATTGTATGAATGGTTGGTCATGCCATTTACACTAACTAATGCATCGAGTAAATTTATGAGGATGATGAATGAAGTCTTGAAGAGATTCTTGGGTAAGTTTGTCATTGTTTATCTGGATGATATTCTAATTTTTAGTAAGACTAAGGAGGAACATTTGGAGCATATCAAACAAGTATTTCAGAGGTTAAGAGATGAAAACTTGTTGATAAACATCAAGAAGTATAGTTTCATGAAGGAATAACTATTTGGGATTTGTGATATGTGCAGAAGGATTGAAGATGGACCTTGAGAAGGTTAGAGCAATATTTGAGTGGCTTACACCTGTGAATGTTGGAGAGGTGAGATCATTTCATGGACTAGCAAATTTTTACTAGAAGTTCATCAAAAAATTTAGTGGTATTTAGACACTGATGACAGAGACAATGAGGGGTGACCAAAAGGAATTCAAGTGGACATCAAGAGCACATAAGAGTTTTGAGTTGTTGAAGCAAAAGGTGACATAACAACCTGTGTTGGCATTACTGAACTTTGATAAGGTATTCCAAGTTGACTGTGATGCTAGTGGAAGTGAAATAGGAGCTATGTTAAGTCAAGAAGGGATACCAATAGCCTACTTCAGTGAGAAATTGAATGATGCTAGGAGAAGATATTTAGTTTATGATCAGAAGTTCTATACAATTGTCCAGGCCTTGAAGAAGTGGAGACATTACTTGTTACCTAAGGATTTTGTGTTGTATACGGATCATCAAGCTTTGTAATATTTGAATAGTTATGTGAAGTTGAACCAGAGACACATGAGATGGGTAGAATTATTGCGAAGTTACACATTTGTGTTGAAGCACCAGAGTGGGAAGTTAAACAAGGTTGCAGATGCATTGAGCAGGAGGAGTTTGTTGACAGAGATGAAAGTTGCACTATTGGGTTTTGAGGAGCTGAAGCACATGTATAAGGATGACATGGATTTTGTAGAGGCATGGAAAGCTTGCAAGGAACCTATAGAGACAAATAGGATCAAATGATTGGACTACTTCATTCAGGAAGGCATGTTGTTAAAAAACAATCAATTATGTATTCCTAGAAGTTCAATGAGGGAGAATTTGATCAAGGAAAAGCATTGTAGAGGATTAGCAGGACATTTTGGAATTGATAAGATGGTAGCATTGGTGAGTGAGAACTACTTTTGGCTGCAGTTGTATAAGGGTGTCAAGAAATATGTTCAAACTTGCAGGATTTGTCAAGTTGCAAAGGGAAACAATTAGAACATTGGGAAGTATACACCGTTGACAGTACCAAAGAGACCATGGGAGGACATTAGCATGAATTTTGTGTTGGGTTTACCTAAGACACCGAGAGGATTTTATTTTGTATTTGTGGTTGTGGAAAAAATTTCTAAGATGGTGCATTTCATACCTTGTAAGAAGACTAGTGATGCAGTACATGTTACAAACCTATTCTTCAAGGATATTGTGAGATTACATGGACTACCAAAGAGCATAGTATTAGACAGGGACACTAAGTTCATTGGATATTTCTGGAAGATATTGTGGAAGAAGATGAAGACATACTTGAAGTAGAGTTCAACATTTAAGCCATAGATAGATGGATAAAAAGAAGTGGTAAATAGGATTTTGGGAAACTTGTTGAGGTGTTTGACTGAAGGTAAAGCATGAAATTGGGATTTGATGCTGCCGCAAGCAGAATTTGCATATAAAAATTTAGTAAACCGGAGAACAAGGAAGACACCATTTGAGATAGTGACCAGATAGCAACCCAAAGGAGTAGCAGAGTTAACAGATATCATTAAGGAGAATAAAAGGAGTGTAGAGGTAGAAGAATTTGCAGGATTTATGGAAACATTGCATACTCAAGTTAAGGAGCATTTGGTGAAGATGAACAATACCTATAAGGAGACAACAGATAAGAAGAGAAGACATAAGTAGTTTGCAGTTGGAGAGGAAGTAATGGTATATCTGAGAAAAGAGAGATTTCCAGTCAGGACATATAATAAGTTGAAGATGAAGAAGTTTGATTCTGGAAATGCATATGAAGTGGAACTACTAGAGGAGTTTGGCATATCACCTATATTCAATATTGTAGACCTATACTAGTATCATGAAGGAGAGTCATTGGAGGATAGAGAAATTGGTTTGTCGGACCAAATAGCACATCATTCAAAGGAAATTGAAGAGATTATAGACATCAGAGTTGGACGTAGCACTGGAGGGAGGCAATACAAAGAATATCTAGTCAGATGGAAAGGAAGACTGAAGGAAGATTCATCATGGATTACTTAGACTAAGGTGGACCGCATTGGTTTTCCTCTAGCCCCAGGAAAGTGAGAGGCTCAAGTTTCTTCAACCTCGGGTGTCTGATGCAGGAGCATCCCAGGTTTCAAGTAATCTTGCATCAACCAAAAATATCTGCATTCATGTTTGCATTTCAGTCAGACCCAGTCTCAATATTTCATACCACATTGTAACATCAGAGCTCGCGAAGTAGGATATATGATCTTCATGGCAACATCTACATCATATCCAAAATTCAAGTGTTTTGGAGATTCCAGAATGAAGTTATTGCTAACATAATATCAACTACATTTGGACAGAGAGCATTCACTTACCAGTCTTGGCTTTTTGAGTGTACGGACCTATCCTGTGACTTGCGGAGCTCAAGAGAACTTTCCACAAGGATTCACATTCATCGAGGAACCTTAGTTCTAATCTGCATTGTGTTTGTCCAAAGATCAAAGGAAATTCAAATTTTTTGGTTGACCTTCACATGTTTCATATATTTCGGGGTTTAAGACCTCTTGAGGCTAACACAATTTTTTTTTGGAGTTGGGAATTAGTATATATAGGCATCATGTAGTTGCATTAGGAAATCAATCAAGTAAGGAAGTAGGAAGAAGGGTTTCAAGGGTTTCGATCCCATTGTGTTTCTGGGCTTAATGCCATATCATATTGTAATTTTGTGATTTTGTAAGCTGGAAGGCAAGGCATGTTTCTAGTTAATAATTGATCATTATCTATATTTCCATATGTGATTGTGTTCTTGTTCATTGAGTTTCCATTGTGCTTACTCTTGCTGCAAGGTTGGATAGTCCTATTCCTGGACCCTCCATCCTTGACTGCACCATATCAAGAAAACAATCTTTGCCCATGTATGTTAAGCCTGCAATATTAGAGATGAGCTTGATGGTAATAGAGAAATGCAAGCCTCAGACAAAAACTTCCTTACCATTGAAACTCAAAGAAAATTCACGTGCAACCCGTTTGTCAAAACCCCTTAATTTCTTAAAATATTCATTCCATTGAGCTTCTTTGAAGACTACATATATTTCTTTGTTCTTGCGAGCTCTCAACTCGCCCATTGAGGTAAGCTCATAACGGTGTCATGTATCCTTAACCATGTTGATGGGTATACTAGGGAGTTGCAACAGTGGTAGATGAGAAATTAACAATAAAAAGTAACAAGGAAGGAATAGAAATGCAAAAACAAAACCACTTACCAGAATGGTGAAACTATTCATGCAATTTTAGCAATGATGGCGATGAGAGATAAAATTATGGTGAAAGATACGGATGGGTATGGTGAAGATTTAGGAGTAAATGGTTATAATGTGAAGGAGTGATGGACACAATAGATGTGGCGTGGCTTTTAATGAGATAATAAAATAAGTACAATCCCCCCCAACTTAAGCATGAACCATCCACGAGGCATATGATTATTAGGCACAAGAAATAAAAATATTTAATAAACACAAAAGGAAATAAACTTTCAAAAACACGATTACCAATATCAAATATGTCACCAATCAACAAGGTGTACGAAGGAAGAAGTGGTTGTACAAAGTACTTGATGAGGATCCAAAGTAACACAACAAAATTTGAATGATGTTGTAGCCACATGAGCCAATGAAGGATGGAGGTTAGAAAGATCACTGATGTGGAAGACTACCGCATATGATGAAAAGACGTGGAAAAGACAACAAGGCAATGATTTGAAAAAAGAAAGTTGGAAAGTGCATAAAGTGTTCATGTCTGAATGATGCCAGTAACTGAGAAGTCACATAAAGCAGAATAAAGCAGAGCTTCCTGGCAGGATCTCTACAGGAGGTGAGGCCTATGAGAAGAAGAAGAACTAGTACAGGATGAAAAGGGGAGTATAGATAGTAAAAATGGAATGCTTAGATGAATAGGATGGACCCCCCTCGAAGAAGAGATAGTAGCTGATATACCTGATTCCCGCCCTAAAGAGTTCTTGGCACAAAAGGGATAGGAAGCAATTTTGTTTTGTTTTCTCTCTTTTTTCTTGTTTCCTTTTTTTTTTTTGTTTATTTATTATTTATTTAATGACAATAGACTGCTAGATTCCCAGTTTTCAATCTATCACCTCCTATAAGTGTCAGAAATCCGATTTTCATCCCTAAGTTTATTCAATAGTTAGTACTCACTGGAAGCCGGTTTTCAAGCACTAACTGGCCAACAACACCCAAAGGTTTTCATTGCTGGATATTTTATTGCATTTTTCTTAAACATTTTGAAGAGTACTTAAAAGGTACTAAAAAAGGCCACAAGAACCCTATCAAGCAGATGGAGTTCCTTGGGAAAATTCGATACAAATTCTTCCCTTGAGAGAGGTCTCATGTACAACTTCAATTGATGGTCATTGACAACTAAAGCCATGCAATCAGAGTCCACCGTGTGAAGCTTGATTGCCCCATTGTCGTAGATGATCTCAATTTTGTAGGGTTTGGTCCACTAAGTGTGGAACTTTCCCTTAAAATCCTAGAAACGAGAGTCATACAAGAGTGCCCAATCACCTAGTTGGAATGACTATTGTCGAATGAAAAGATCATACTAGAGAGCACGTTGTTTCTGGAATGTCTCTACGTGGGAGAGTGCTTGTTGACGAAGTTCATCCAATGAGTGATGTTGTGCCATCCATTCTTTTTTTGCATCAGTCAAGTTCATACCTAACTAGAGTGTGGTACAAAGAGTTTTTACCTCAAACTCAATAGGAAAAAAAACTCTCTTACCATAGACAAGCTTGTAAGGTGTCAAACTAGTGGTGGTTTTCCATGTCGTGAGGTAGGCCCACACAGCTTCAGGAAGTCACACAACCCAATATTTTTTATGGAGGGTAACTGTCTTGGTAAGAATGCTCTCAAGTTCTCGATTGGTGACTTCGACTTGGACATTGGCCTAAGGGTGCTAAGGTGAAGATTTGTGATTCCAAATCTCTTACTCACAAACCAAAGCAAAAATAAGGTCGGTCGTGAACTGTGGACCTTGATATGTGACTATTTCTCGTGGAACCCCAAACCAGGTAAAAATCTCTAAATAGAGGAAATCAGCTACCTTGGTGTCCCTTGCATGCTTTGAGGAAACAACTTCAATGCACTTGGTTACATAATCTGTACACATAAGGATGCATTCCTTGTTTTGTGATGGCAAGTTGACAGGTCCAACAAAATCAATCCCCCATTTTTTAAAAGGCTCAATGGACAACTGAGGATGCAAAAGCATTTCATCTAAGTGCGTGGGACGACCCATACACTAGCATTTATCATAGTGTTGAACGTAATGTTTGCAATCCTTGTGGTGTGTAGGCCAATAGTAGCCTGTAGTCAAGATCTTCTAAGCAGTCTTGTGGGTAGAAAAATGTCCCCTAGAAGGTTCGGTGTGGCATGCACGAAGTATGTCGAAGATGTCATCCTCAAGAAGACATCGAAACATGATTATATCAAGGCCACGAAGGAATAGAAATCCATTGATCCATGTATAATCACCATTGAGTCCCACCAACAGTGGGCTTTTTGCTGATATAGCAAAGAGATGTTCATCTAGAAAGGCATTATCAATTGGGACCGGTTCATCATCTTGTTGTTGTAACCAGACAAAAATTATGCAACCACATTCTCTTGACCAGGTTTATCAAGTATAGTAATGTTAAATTCTTGAAGCAAAAGTAACCACCTGATAACTCTACTAGTTACAACAGGTTTATTCATTAAAAATTGAATTGTAGAATGATCCGTATGAACAAACACTTTATATCTAGTAATATAATGATGAAACTTATTGATTACATAAAGAATAGCTAAAAAATCCTTTTCAGTTAATGTATAATATACTTTAGCACCTGTGAAATTCTTGTTGATGTAGTAAATGAAGTAGAAGAGATTATATTATTTCTATCCAAGAACAACCCCCATGGAACAATATGAGACATCGGTGTGAATATGAAAAGGTAGTTCCCAGTTCAGACCTCTGAGGATGGGTGTGGTTACAAGCTTGTTCTTAATGGTATAAAAAGCTTCTTGACACTATGGTGTCCAAGAGAAAATGACATCTTTTCCTAAAAAAGAAAACAAAGGGGAGGAAATCTTACTAAAGTTTTGGATAAACCTCCTATAGTACCCTGCATGGCCTAAAAAGCTACACACATCCTTTTGGCTAGTGTGTGTAGGCAAGTCCTAAATGATCTATATATTTTTTGGGTAGACTTGAATACCTTGGGAGGAAATATAATGAACAAGCACTATCCCCTCTGTCATAAGCATATGGCACTTTTCATGACTTAATGATAAATTAGTGTCTATACAACGTCTAAGTACCTTTTCTAATTTTTTTTAGCCTCTTCATAAGTATTACCATGGATAGTAGAATCATCCATATAAACCTCAACAAAATCATTTACAAGATCCACAAAATGCTCAAAACTTCCCTTTGAAAAGTAGCAGGGGCATTACATAAACCAAATGGTAGAACATTATAGGAAAAATTTCCCCAAGGACAAGTGAAAGTAGTCTTATCTTGATTCTTGGGTGCGATGTGAATCTAATTGTAGCCATTGAACCCATCCAGAAAAGAAAAGAACTTTTTACCTGCAAGAGTGTCCAACACTTGATTAATAAATGGTAATGGAAAATGATCCTTCTTAGTAGCATTATTAAGCGCTCTATAATAAAAAAAATTCTCCACTTACCATTTTTCTTCTGAGTATCTAAAGTAGGATATATAAACCCAATGTTTAACAATTTCTGTAACTCCTCTTTAACTATTTCACGCAAGACAGGGTTAAGCCATCGCTGCGGTTGCCTAACTGGATGACTGCCTTCTTCAATATAAATATGGTTTGTGCAGGTGTCAGGATGAATGCCACACATATCTTGGTATTCCCAAACAAATTCATCTTTATTAGCTTTAAGCATGGCAATGAGATCTGGGATTTGTTCAGTGGTTAATTGTGAATTAATATTAAGTGTGTAATTAGGAAAAATTTCCATGGCTTCTGATTGTGCAGGTGAATTAATGGCTAGGATTTGTGAGGTGGATGACATATCACTAGAATTTATAGAAGACAAAAATGAACTGTACATATAATTATGAGGTAGCAACTAATGCAATGTGACGAAGTGTTGAATAGATCATGAGCTACCTACCAACGAAAATTTTCCAAAAGGACAAGGAGTATTTATTCTTGAATGAAGAACCATGCTTTCAAAAGACTCATTAGATGCATATCTATTCTGGAGAAAATTAACAAGAATATTATACTCATTAGGTTCTTCCATATCTAAAGCTTGATCAATTGTCAAGATGGGAAATGACTCATCCAAGTCACTATCAACCCATACTGGATCCTCCATCTCCAAGAAGGGTTGTCCTGGTGGGTATAAAGTAACTGTTTCTTGTGCTCACCATTAGAGATGACCATGTTCCTTGACCGAAAATTAATGAATGGATCTATAGCCGCTACTAAGGTCACCCCAAAATCAAGGGGTGTCCCCCCAGCTTAATCTTTGGCTGCAAAACTATAAAATCAGTTGGTTATTCCCACGAATCAATAGAAAGGATTACATCTTCAATCATACCCTCTGGTTTGACCAAAGATCAGTCTGCCATTTCGAGAACTGCGGGAGTAGGCCTAAGTCCCTCTAGTGACAATCTTTCTTTGTTTCATTTGTCATAACATTTATTGCAGTAGCCAAATTGACAAGGGTGTTAGGAATGTTTACTTTACCAATAGATACCTTGATGACATGACTCCCTGGATCCGAGTACTTGGGAATAGTTATGTTCTCGAGCATAAGATCTTCCAACTTTCCAATAACTTGGGTAGTCTTCGGGTCTTGCTTCTTCTTTTTCTTTTGAGTACATAGATCCTGAACTATTTTTGTATAGACGGGAATGTCCTTGATAGCCTAAAACAAAGGAATCTTAATGTTAACATTGTGTAACTCATTAACAAAATAAAATTTAGGTTGAGATACTTTCCTTTGTATTGGTTCAAACTGAAATCATTCAGGAAAGTTAGGTTCTTTCACTGGATTTGCTTTAGGTTCTTCATTAATCTCAGTGATGGTGGGCCCCTAAAGAGCCTTTATCGATCTTAATTGAACTCCATCTAATTCTACTATATTTATAGGATAAGTGGAGTAACCTATTGCCTCATTATTATACATGGGTTGTGTTGCCTTATTATTGGGATTTGGGTTTGGTTGGGCTGGCATTGGTGTAGGCTTCGGTGGCTGTGTTGGATTGGCTGGCTGAGTAGATGATGATGGTATGGATGGAAGAGATTGTTGCAATTGTTGGTATGGGTTGATCATGGGAGGTGGAAATTGTGGTTGTGATGGATATGGTTGTTGGTATGGTGAAGGTTGCGATGGTTGTGGCCTCCATGCCTGTTGCCACGGTTGTGAAGCATACTAATATTGTGGCATCCGTTGAGGGTATGGTAGAGGTTGTTTCCAACGCCCATACCATCCATTTTGATTAGAAAAATAATTAGATTGGCTAGGTTTCATAGTAAGATAATAATTTTCCATGTCACGGTGCATTACTCGAGGTGGAAAAGGTCGCCTAGGGGCCATGTAATAGACAGGTTCCTTAGAATATTCCATATCAGGCACACCTATGGGAAGAGTTTGTAAGGTATAACTTTTATTGAATTCTTCGAAGGATGAAATGTTTGTCCTATTGTAAGGACAATCCTCACTACAATGTGTCTTGCGACAAGTTGGACAAAACACAACCAAGGCCTTTTTGGCTTCCTCTTGCTTACTACCGATATACAGGGTGCCTATTTGTTTATCCATATGATTTAACAAATCAGTTTTAAGATCCTCAAGTAAATTGCCTATTTCATGCTTTGTTATACTTGTTGCATTACTTGGAGTATAAGGCTTACTTGGATAGTACCTTCCCAAGTGTTGAGACCTTGAATAATTCTTGCAAATGTCACAAATATTGTCAAATTCCATTTTAGAGATGCTCCCTTTATCTATTAAATTTAATGCTTCCATATTGCCATCTCTTATTCCTCTAAGAAATAATATTTTAACAGCATTAGGAGTTAGCCCTTGTTATCATGATCGTTGAAAACTGAACATGAAGCGTTCGAGGTAATCTTCCACGGACTCATCCTCTTTCTGTATCATACAGAAGATCTCATCCCAAACCTCTTTTTCTTTACGATATTCTTGGTATTTGGTCAAAAATAATTCCTTCATGACTACCCATGTTCTGATATTTTTGAGGTTCATGAACCAGTGTAAAGTTGCATCCTTCAATGTGGCTGGGAATAACTTGATCTTTTGTGTGTCGCTCTGATAGCCATAACTATGGCACAACACGTCAAACTCAAACAAGAACATATCAAGATCCTCAATAGAAAGACCACAAAAAACTAGTAAAGTAGAGTGAGGAATGTTTTTCATAGGAGCATCCTCTTCAGGATATGTAATGGGGAATTCAAAGGTGATCGGGTTGTTGTGGGCTAATGCTCTTGCATCATTGTTGTTATTGTTGTTGTTAATGTTGTTTTTATTGTTGTTGTTGGGGTCATCCATGACATCTAATGCCCAATGGGTAAAGTAGGTTTTGAATGGCTCTTGGGTTTCTGAGAATGGACCAGCTTTCAGCCCTTAAGATTCTCAAAAGAACTTTTCAACCTTTCTCCGTAATACTTCGAAAGACCTTGGACGAGAACCTGTAGGTATCTCAACAATAGTAGACTCAATAACACACTTCTTGATATTGGGTTTGGGTAACTCTTTCTTCGGCAATGGATTTATAACCAATGGTTTGACTAATTCTGACTCAGGTGAGGTGTGGAAAATCAATGGTTGTAATTTTCTTTTCAATTTCTCTTATATTGAACTACTTCCTTCAAAGGATGGCTTTGACTTATTTTGAAATTCTTTGAGTTGTGTTCCCTCAATGTATATTTTTGATTTGTTTTAGGTTTCTTGGGTTGTGAACTACTTCCCTTTTCTTTTCTAATAAATCTCCCTCTACTATCCCTACTATGGTTCATGCACCTAAATGACTTATTAAAGCACAAATTAGGAGTATTAACCTTAACAAGGTTGACAATTGTATAGGATTTTCTCTTGACATACTAGTCCTAACTCAGTTCACTAGGTTGATAGGCCTTTAACACCATGTCCCTGGTAACGATGCCAAAATGATTGGATTAAACTGTGGTTGGTATTGTGGGTGAAACTATCCTTGTAATTCTATCTTAAGTTGGTGAATAAATTTGGATTAATCTTAGGGTCTTTCACAATTTCTTTAGTTTACTCCTCAATGTCAATTTGAGAGTGTAGGCTTGTGAACGATGTCACGACAATCTACCTAAGGGTTGAAACTAGTGAACTAGGTGGGTATGGATGCAGTTATCTAACACAATGAACTCTTATCCTAAGATCTGGTTCAACTTCGCTATTTTTGTTTCCTAGCAGAATTTGTGATAGGAAGTGCACCAAGAATTGTGATAGGAATATTGTGATGGTTTATAACAGAAAATATACTGACAGAAAATAGAGTTTGTTTGATAAACTACCAATAATTAAATCACGGTCTGCAAAAATAAGATTTCAATCCTTGAGTCTTAATGATTACTCTAACTAGATAATGAAATCAAACTCTAATTACATATATTTGTAAATGATTAGATTATACATAGATAAAAAACTAAGCTTTAAATGAAATCACACACTAAAAAATAACAGTTGATGAAATGAATCTTTAAAATCACATTGCACACGAATAATTATATGTGAAAAGGAAATGTTTCAAACATGAACAACAAGCAATTAATTACTTTATGCTGAAAGAAAACACTTTCAAGATGATTTGCAAACAATAGATTACCACACGCTAAACTGAAAGTAAATCACTAGATCAGTACAAAGAGTGGGCCCTGCTCCCTAACCATTTGGTGATGTAGAGATTAATATGTTCTCAACTCAGCTTGATTACATACGTACAAGGAAAAATAGACTTGAAGAGTAGCAGAGTAATTTTATATTATATTAACATATATATGTGGTCTCAAACATA
The DNA here is from genome assembly GCA_007258455.2 of Sequoia sempervirens. NCBI lineage: Eukaryota > Viridiplantae > Streptophyta > Pinopsida > Cupressales > Cupressaceae > Sequoia > Sequoia sempervirens. The sequence goes on along the minus strand of VDFB02105785.1, from coordinate 317,480,787 downwards.
CGCATATTTATACTAAACCATGCACTGATAAGTGATTATAGTTTGTTTGTGGCCTACGACCAACAAACTATTAAGTTTGATAATAAAAATACCACAAAAGTTTGGTAAAACAGCAATGGTCGTTGGCCACAAGTATATGACAAACTTTAATAGTCATCGTTCAAAAATAACCACAGGTCGGCTAACCAAATGTAACATCTTTTCATCCCATCTTTCATCCAAATACTATTCCTTGCTCATTTCCTGCTATTTCATCTCAAATTAGTTGGAATTTTTATAGGTAGTGGCATTTTCTAATTATTTAATTTCCTACTATATTTTACTAAATATCAAAACTTCCTATGCCAAATAATGACAGAAAGGTAGGAAAGGTGAGAAAAAGGGGTAAACAAAAGATAAAACTATTATGACTCTTTAACCCTCATCACTCCTAGAATAAGGTATAACAATTTTGAATTAGAAACAATGGTAAATGAACAACTATTTAGTCTATATGTTATGCTCTAAGTATGACAGTACCTGAGCTTCTGGTGTTTCTAGACAAAACCTATAGCGGAAAAGTGTAGTCTCCATCTGAAGGAACCATCTTTGGAGGTCTTCCCTGAAATGAGGGTTGAAAACATTAGAAGAAAAGCAGTACCATAATTCTAAAGTGACAATTTGTATCAAGCCAAATGTTAGAAAGTATAATTAAAAAGACAAATCCTTACAATTGGACCTCAAATTGGACCAAGAAGATTTATGATTTTATCTTTAGAATGTAGGAATTTTCTCTATCGAAGCTTCATGGCCTCAAATTGGATCTCCAATTGGACCAACAGATTTATGATTTTATCTTTAGAATGTAGGAACTTTCTTTGTTGTAGATTCATGACCTCAAATTGGATGTCCAATTGGACCAGCAGATTTATGATTTTATCTTTAAAATGTATGAACTTTCTCTATCTGATATTAACGACCTTGAATTGGATTTGAAATTGGACAAGTAGATTTATGATTTTCTCTTTCCACCGACGTTTGTATTCCTATACTCAGGTTCTGCTTCCAAGAAAAAACACCTGAAAATATTTTAGACCGGCTCAAGGTACTCTCCGACTGGTTATGTCATTGATAGCAATCCAAGTTTTCCTGAACTATCCTTACCCGAATGTTGCATCACAATCTATTATTCCCACACATAAAAATGCCACATATTAACCCCTTCTAAATAAAACATTTAATCATCATAAAACCATAATTAATAAATCATTTCAGTTTCAGAAAGAATTTGATGTCATTTACTATCAAAACAAAATCTGTATAAATCACAAAAAATCCATTAAGCCTCCTAAATGTAGATTAAAGCAAGTTTACAAGATGGGTTTCAACATAAGAAGCTTTCTACTATAGGTATCAATGAATGTATTATAAGCAGAAAACAAAATTCTTCACACTCGAAGTAATGCAATCAAAAATTTATTGTAAAAGTATGTTAGCAGGAGTTAACTAAAACCAAAATGATTTTTTGCTTGGTTTATTTTAACAATATGCCATGTGGAAATGGAATAATCACTAAGAATCCCTAACAATAAAAAATGAAGTAAAGGTTCAAGAAAGGAAATTCCAATGTACTATTGTGTAATGGTGATGAAGGAACTTATATGAGCATGACTTGTATACAAATCCATGCCATTGAATTTCCATCCATCCAAAGAGAAAATAAGCAATGTAAGGATTTGAGCAATATAAGTCCAAAGGGTTATTCTATAACGGTAATGGAATCACCATAAGAGCACAACTGAGGAAAAAAATCTTGTGACTATAATTATGTGATCCTTAACTCTATTGGTCATGTGGCACAATTGTGCTATAACAAATACATGATGCATTCATGTGTGACCCAAGTTTAATGTGGCTATGTTGTGATAGAAATAGAGGCACTCATATGAGCATAATTCATGTACAAATTATTCACTGTCATTACAATTAGGTGTCAATCATCATTGGGTGCATTCAGGTTGACTCAAGTTTAATAGGTTACAATGTAATGATAGCATGATCCAAGAGTGATTACCTCTTGCTGCAATAAAGAGCCTATAACTTTGGTTGATATGAAGAGTGGTTGTTTTATATCAATTATGTAGTGCATTGAAGCACAACACATGTTTAATGGGCTATTCTACAGAGTGATCAAGATTTTCTAAACCTTATGAATGTTACTTAAAAGGATTGTGCAAGGGCAGTGATGATATAGAAATGATAAGGTATTTTTAATGCAAAAATACAATGAATACATAGAATGAGTCCAATGATGAATGAGGACAAGAAGTTTGCATATGATTCATCACCATGACAGTGTCAAGTGAAAGATACATGGACAAATCTTAGGTATACCTTGGATTATGAGAGTTTTATGAAGAGATGAAAGCAAAGTTTTAAAGAGGATAGTGCTCTATTAAATACAATCATGTTACAAATGGCAAAGGATTTCACCATGAAGGTCTCCTTGAGCATTCAATAGTGGTAGACCTATTAACAAAGGGAAATGATTTGTGTATAAACATTTATAAAAAGGTAGATTACAGATAATAAAATATGGTTATAAGACATAAAAGATGATAGTTGTTGTCAATGGATATAAGGGAAATCCATATGCAAAATATGCTCTCTATGACTGTAATAAATAGGAAAAGTACCATGAAGCTAAGGGAAAATCAAGAAGTAGGGACAATTACTATAACCAATGGCTAGTGACAAAATTTTATGAGGATGGTTAGCTCATACATGATAGTAAATATGACCTTAGTCATAGTTGAAGCTATCATAAGTGGATATCAAGTAATTACATTGAGATTGACCTCATTGAAATAGGATAGTCATGTTTATCAATATTTTTAATACATGAAAGGGCAAATCACAATTATCTTGAAGAATTTTAAACTGCCATCTTCAGATATGAATGATAGTCATGAAAGATCAGTCATGAAGGATTCATGGGACAATTATAGCCACATGACAATGGGTGATAGGGGAAATCTAAAACACTTGTTTATTTAGGTAGAAAAGGATGGATAAAAAGAATGAGAAGCTATAGTCATGATAATTTAGATAAAGAAAACATGCACTAGTAGGTTAATTTTGAACACCCACATCAAACCCTAATGATATTTGTCTTGATCATTTTTTTCAAATGAATAGATTTCAGGACAAAACATCATAGATTGTTAGTAACTAGAGGAAAAAACCCCTACTATTTTGTAAATGGCCAAGGAAAAAAACCTATTGGCCAAAGAAGCAATTCTCGCCCATAGGTCATGGCTAGATTTTAATGGGGGTCGACATTGGTGATATCAAGATAGTAAAACATACATATTTCCATTTATTCATCATTATTTTCCTTACAAAGACATACACATTTCCATTCATAACCAAAAAACTCCTCATAACCAGTAAAACCCATTAACACTTAAACAATGAGACTACTGTCATGTCTTAAACATATCATGACCTATGATCTTCTCAAAAGATCTACATTGTGATATGAAAGTATCACCTATGAAGGTGGTTGCTTTCCTAATAAGAGCTTTTACTTCCTAATTTGGGCTTATGAAAAGGATAAAACCTTCATATGGAGACAAGCAAGCTCTTCCTCAAAACTTCAAACAAAACTAAAAACCCTAACAACATAGAGTATACCTGGTAAGATGTGAGGATGAAGGATTCTAGGAAAACCTCAAATATTACTCAATGTGGGCATGATCTATCCTCAAAACCTTGGAAAATCTCCTTGTGCATGCAACGCGTATTCAAACCCTTGTGAATCTGTATAGTGTGGATGAATTCAAAGCCAAAAAAGAAATGTTTCTTCAGATCAAACTCAACATTCCTCTATCCTGGATCTTCTCAACAACGTGGATAGATGTTGGTGCAACCAACTACTAGTTCTACGCCATGCCCTCAAAAAATGTTTGGAATTCTTCCAACCAACAAACTAAAAAACCCCTAACCTATAGACCATTTCTTGAGTAATAAGTTTGCATGTTGAGCCACATAAAAAGAGCATGCAACATAGTATCTTCACAAGTAGTGCAACTAAAAATAAGTCTATTTGAATGTAGAGAATAAGTTGCATGTATCTTCACAAGTAGTGCATAATAATTCATCATAGTTTATAATAGTTCCTCATATATGTTCAAATGAGAGGGAACACTTCTTTATATATGCATCCCAAGTATTTTTTTTTAGTTACACCAAAAAGGTACTAGATTTTCTAGACCCCAAAGGCCAACATTGTAATTCATAATTTTTTAAAAGCTAATTCCTAGGACTCGGGCAGCCAACACCCCTATTCGAGTCTTTTTCACTCCAAAAACACAAGATGTCAAGGAATTAAATGTATTTTCCCAATCTAGCCTTGAAATGAAAAAAAATGAATATAATTAATTATACATGTAAAATAGGATGCCAAACCCAGTGTGAAATTGTCAGGGGTAACAATTTATGACACTACAAGACCTAAGCATTTCATATGATTGAGTTGTATTGAACCACTATTACAACTCACATATCCTTTCGATCAATTTGAAGAGCATACAAGGGTTTCATGACCTTGTGGACATGGTGAATTATCATTTTATAATATTATTAAAAATGGATAGTTTAGGAAAATTGAGTCTTTATATGTAAATTTGAAAATATGATTAATGAAATTTTATCTTGAATTGTGATTTATCTATGCATATGGTATATTTATTAAAATTATTGTATTTAGCTATGAAGTAGAAATATGATTTATTCAACATATGGATTTAACCATGTATTTAGCATAATTGTGATTATTTACTTGTTTATGAATGCATACTATAATTTGAAATTGAAACTTTTACCATCTTGAGTAGATGTTTCCTTTGTATGCTTTGTTATATACTTAGCTTATATAGATCCATGTGGGTATAGAAAACATTGACTTTGGATTCTTTTAGTGTTTAGGGGCATTGGGGTTTTCTTGCTTTGTTAGTGGAGAGCTTATATATGCTCAAGTACAACTCAAGCCATTTTTTATAACTAACAAGATGAGGAAGTTATGCCATTTTGTTTGCAGTTCTATAATTACAAATTTATAGTTTACAAAACTATATTAAATCCTTGAAATTCTATGAGAAATTATGTTAGAATTCATAACTCTACTTGCAATTTATAATTTACAACTACATTGGAGATTTTAAACTCTATATTTTCGAATTTGTGGGTTTTTAAATTCTTTTTGTAGTTTGTAGTTTCTACAACTACATCGAAGCTCCAAAATTATATTTTTGTTAAGTTGCAAGTTTTAGGACTCTACCTATAGTTTACAATTTTCACAACTACATTGAATATTTGGAACTCTAAATTTGTTAATTTGTAAGTTTCAAGACTGCACTTACAGTTTGTAACTTTTTGCACAACTATAATTGAAGCTTTGAAACTTTGTATTTGTCAAATTGTGAATTTTGGAGCTTAGGATACAATTTATATTTTGCACAACTATGTTAGATCTCCAAAACTCCATATTTTGTAATTTTCATTTTTTGGGAATCTATTTGCAATTTGTAGTTTACACAACTACATCAAAGCTTAACCAAGTTTAGTTTGCACAATTACATCGGAACTCTAAAATTTTGTAGTTGTTGACTTGCAGGTTTTAGAATTTAAGATGTATTTTTTAGTTTACACAATTACATAAAAACTCTAAAATATGTATTTTTTAGTTGTAGGTTTTAGGATTTCACATGTATTTTATAAATTGTGAACAACGTCACAACTCCAAAACTCTGCATTTGTTAAGTTGTATGTTTTAAGATTCTAACTAGTTTACAATTTGCACAACTACATTAGAGATCAAAAAACTTATAGTCGTTGAGCTTTAGGTTTTAGTATTTAATTTATAAAATTATATTGCAGTTTTGATACTCAGTATTTTTATTGTGGGTTTCAAAAACAGAGATGTAGTTTGTAGTTGCAAAACTAGATTATAGCTCCAAAATTCCATGGTTGTAATTTTGTGGGTGTCAAAATTAGGGATATAGTTTGCAAAAATACATTGGAGCTTTGAAAATTTGTAGTTGAATTGTTTTAATGGGTGGGGGTCTTCTTGAAACTTTTAGGAACCACATAATTGGATGCAAAATTTTAAGTTTTACAAAACTATATATTACTTGGGAACTTCAAAGTTTCACAAAGATGCAAAATTACTTGAAAGCTCTACATTTCCCTTAAAACTTGCATTTGATTTTGTCACAATAATTTTGGCACATTTTTATTTATTTATTCAACTTGTATCACCATGCTTGGTGCATTAGTGATTGTTGCTTCATGTTACATTACGTGTTGTCATGATATCTTGTGAGTGTAGGTGTGCAATATGGCATGTTGATGCCACATTTACAATGCAAAAATATTTGTCTATTTTTTCTCCAGTAATGTCTTGGGTGAAATCTTGGGCATTACACCTTTTCCTTATCATGAACAAAATATCATAATGAGAAATATCTCCATCCCTCTCTTGAGCAAGTGAGGTACACTTAATCATTGCTTCTTTATTGGTTGCTAATGTATATCTCACAAGATGAAAGAGTACATCAAACCACCAACATGTGTATTATCATGAACAATTTTATGTATATGGATGAGAGGGATCCACTATGTAAGTTTCTTGAAATTAATAATAACCCACTCTGTGATGCTCCTTGTATATCATAATTGTTATCTATCATGTGTAGATAAACACCAAAACTAAAAATGTAAAGATCAAAATGAATAAAAAATATATTATACATAGACCCCCAATTTTCCACTCTCCATTAGGGAGCATCTACTAAAGAGGTAGAATGTTGTTAACACCTTGTTGGTACTCCAACTTATCTTTAATGCTTACTAAGAGATTATGAAGCTCAGTGATCCAATTCATTGAGATATTGGTCCAAAAATGAAATATACTATATCTCTCTTACACTTTAGGTTTTGAAAGACCTAGGGGGTAGCCTTATGTGTGTTTAGTGGGTTACAATTTTGGCACAAGTATTAACAAAATTTAGTAAATAGATAAATGCTCATACATACAAGGTAAGGGTTTTTGAAGTTTGTATGCTCCTACATACTCCTTGTACCCTTAATATTTAGGCATAAACAAAGAGGAAAAATAAAATAAAAGTCTCCTTTGAAGGTTTTTATCATTTATGGATTATTTTTTACCCACCTTTGACTATTTGACCAATTCCTAATCCTACAATAACAAAGTCAAACATAGAAAAAACTCCAATGGCCAAGCAAACACTAACATTTAGATTACTTTGATTTACTTAGATCTATCTTATGGATCTCAAACTCTCAAATGCCTTTTTATTTTAGACATACACCTCTACTTAATAATTCACTACAATATCAAGAATTCCTTATATCAATCATGAAATATTTTTACCTTGGTACAAACTAAAGAAAAAATAATTTTATTGCACCCCTTGGATGAAAACTAACACAAAATCGATACATGATTCAATGAATTTGAGCTTATAGATTCCTTGGATCTCTAGAACTCTCAAAATATAATTGAGATACAATAATAATTGAGACAAAAAATCTCATATTAATTTACTAAATGAACCTTATAAATCATTGAAATTTTTATACACACAAGAGACTGAATTACATTCATAAAGACTAGTATATCAAATAATCTACAACACTATCTTGAAAGAAATCTATAATTCAGAGATCAACCCCCCTAAGAAATTTAAGAAACCCTAAATTTAAAGATTAATATGACAAAATATAACTACATAGGAAGGTCATATATTTAATTACATCAAAGATCCAATGTAGATCCAATTTCACCATTCCAAAAAGATAATTTTGAGAAATATAACAAGAATACAACTTGGATATGGTTGTTACAATCAAAACAAACACTTATTTATTAAATTTGGTATGTTTTGTTGTGTATTTTCCACTAAAATATACCTAAAATTGAACCATAATGATGGAGAGAAACTTCAAGAGATGGGAGATTCAGTTGAGTAGTTACAAAAAAATCTCAAGGCATTAATGATAATGAGGAATCCTTAGAATCCCATGGAACTTATATTAAAGCTTTTAATTTTTAAAAAAAAATTTAATCTTTATGGAAATCAAATGAAGATTATTGATGTATATCATGCATCACAACTTTTGGATTTAAAAAATAATTAATAAGCATGAAATTTAAACTTGTGTCATTCCACCTAGGACCACTCTAGCACATGAAACACACTTGGAAAGATGAACTATGCATGACCCAAATATAGTATCATGTTGTACCATATATGTTGATAACTAAGTCATTGAGTGAATTAACTTATCATATTTTACTTTTATTTCAAAAAACTACAATTTGAAAGGCTCCCTTAATGAAAATATAAATTGACATTTATCTTACCTCAACATATCCCTTCAAGCTTAGAGGCCATCACACATTGCATATATGAGAGTGAGGCCCAAATTCAAAATTAGGATGTGAGAAGTCCACACAATATACTCAAATACTTCCATTTGTCATCCACCTCAAATTACTCTTTAAAATTTATATAGTTAATTGTACATCACATACATGAGAGTGGGTCCCTTTGAAATTATATTATGTAAAGGCACCATGTGATACAATAGGTGATTTATAGTTGTCAAATTTTCAAGGAATTTGACACCTAATTTTTAGAATGCACATATAAGAATTGCATGAATCAATCACAAGATGCCACCTCACTATTACACCATAATATTTAGCACTTACATTCACCTAGACAAGGAAATGTGTCAACATGTTTCCATCTTGCATATACCTGATTAAAGAACCTCAACTAAAAACTATGATGTGAAGAAACAATGAAATACAATAAATGATTGCCATGTCACTTCTAGAACTTAATACCTAGCTAGTAAAATCTTCACACAAAGATGATCATGTATTGTATAGATAAAAGTGGGGCCCATACCTAAGGGTGTGAAAAAAATGAGGTTTGTGATGAAATGGAAAGTTTCCAAATAGCACAAATTACATGAAACTTTATTCAAACCCCATAGCATATAGATAATGATATGTAGATCAATCAAATATAGTCATATTAAGATAGGGCTAGCAATGTTTTAGGAAACTTGGGGATATGTGGTGAAAAAAGAATATACTCATGATCTCAATAATTTGTTTTAGCTCATCAACCATGCAGAAAATAATAGTGATAAAAATGACAAAGGATAAAACAAAGAGTAAATAAATGTGATAGTAGGTTGCTAGGAATGAAACAATAATAAAATTGATGACATAACAAGGCACTAAATGGTGAATATAAGTGGGGTTAAGCAACCAAAAAAGTCAACATAAAATTAGAATGTAGCCTTAGAGAATACAAAGGTAATGGAAAAGATGAGGGTTTCATGTTTTTAGGGATTAATCTTAGTAAAGTAAATAAGCACAAGAAACCTTAAGGACCCTAGCAATAATTATAAAAATACTAACAATGGTTATTTTGTTAGTACATATGTTCTAGTGGGACATTGAAATATTCTAGAACTTTGGGATGTAGACCAAAAGAGACCAAAAAGAATGATTGAGAAAAACACACTTTATTTTGATCAACAAGTATCAATATTACATAGGGATAGAACAATAAAAAACTCTTCACCATGAATCACAAAAAATCATGGCCACATCAAGAAGAAAAAATATTTACATGACAATTATTATACCTTAAAACAATACTAATCCAAAGAACTATGGATCAATAACTTTACTAGTCTTTTAACTAAAATCTTGAAGTAGTATACAATATCACCATATTCCTCAACAAGTTTGCATGATCATTACACAAGACACATATTTATTTTTTTAGAACATTTTTTATGCAATCCATTTAGATATTTTGTAAACATTGAAACATTATTTTGAGGTTGCAATATAGGTGCTCCTTGCTAATTGTGTTTCCATTCAAGGAGACAACTCCCATCCTCAAGATCCAAAATTGCACATTTACTTCTTGGATCATAAAAAAAGGTTGATACAACCTTGTAATTTATTTCACCAAATTATATTGTATCCACATGTGCACTAGTGTCTTTGATGGATATCACCTTGTCTTCCCATTGTGCAAATATTCATTTATCATCATGTGGGAACCTACTAATTACTACAATAAATTTATATCCCCCATCTTTTTTGCAATTCCTCAACTCAACAATGTCACAATCATGTGTTTCCATGAGCTTATCAAGCTTGGCATACATCTAGTCCAACTCATTAGGAAAACACAATAGCTTTGAGCTAGAAGAATAAGATTGATAAGAACCATGAACTCGGGATAGGTCAATATGATCATATTGATAACGGAGAATTTGATCCTCTCCTTAAAATTATTTTTCCTTTGATACAATTCTCCTCAAAATCATCTAACTCCAAGTCACTTTTAAAGAGATTATTATCTTTACTCCAACGAGGATTAAAAGTTATGTTAACTGGTGAATCTACAAACTCATCATAAAGGATATTTTGTCTTATCTTCATCTCCGCCACAAATTATTTTAACTCCTCAATATAAAAGGCAAAGTATTCCTCATAATCAATATAATTAGAATCAATGCACATCATTTCAATGGTATAGAGATAGGCTTCCATTATCATTTAAACCATCAAGAAGTGTCATAGTTGAACCTTGCTTTGAGAAATCATTACTGAAGATATTTTTTCATGTTTTGACAAACATGTATCCTTATTAACATTCATATTAGTACACTCCTCGAATGATGAATAGGTCTTTAAATTATATTCATGGGAGATATTATAACTATTAGAGATGTTATCAAAATAACTATCGTCACAATTAGGGAAAAAATGAAACTCATCATACATGAAACTATATTCAATTTCCTCAAACTGGGTGGTGCAGGGGCACCATGGCAATTTTGGTCAAATAATGTAAATAAGTTTCTAAGTTTTGGTTTGATGTGTTTTATCACACTTTTTTATGTAATAAGGTCTAATTGAGACCATTTTTTATGTATTTAGATCATATAGGGTCTAGTTTTTGAATTTTGTCAATATTGCTAAAATGTTGCAAAAGTTGCTTGTGCAACTTTACAATTTTTGTCATTTTGAGAAGTTGAATGGTCACCTTTTTGAAAATTAGTTGTAGACCATTGGTTTTATATTATAACATGTTTAAAATGGACTCACAAAATTTGAGGCAACTTCTAGAAGTGAATTTTGGTGGAAAGGCAATTAACAAGCTCTGTTTTCTGTTGATTTTCTGAGTTTTTCTGTGATTTCTGAATTTGTTCCGCTCTGTACACTCACTATTTGGCATGAAATGAATTGGAATCTGTAGATTAATGTTTCTTCTTTGATTTGGCTGTGGTGTTATTATTTTCATTGAGAAATAAGGTAGTTTGAAGCATTTTTCTACAAACCGCATGTAAACCTTAGGTTTAAGGGTTTGTGAAAAAAAATCATGATTTGCAGTCCATTCCACCACTGAAACTTGGAAAAAATTGGTGGAATGGAGGGGTTGAATGTGTTTTTTTTTGTTTTTGAAGATTTTTGAGTAGGAGATGGAATTTGGGGCAGATTTGAGCTTGCCCTAGCCTAACATCTTCATGTGTTAGGCTTAGGAATGTGAGGTAGGACTGAGATTTTGGGTGACAACAAATTTTTGATGAGTGGTGATGAAAGATACTACATATTGGGACCCTATATGATGTGGTATAACTTTTGGAGTTGAGTTTTGAGATTTTGTGTTGGAATTTGAGATACTTGCTTTGGAAAAGTGGCCTAATTTGGCCTTGGAGTAGCATAGCATACCTAGTTTGAGGAAGTTGTTCCAAAATAACCCTATTCACAAATGAGATATGTTGTAAGGGGGCCTAATGGGTATTTGAAATGGTCGATGGTATGTGGGTTAATAGCCTTCTCTAAAAGATATGCCTAAAAACCTAGGTTTGGAGACCTAGAAGAAGAATTGTGAAATTGTGTGAGAACCCACCATGGTTGGGGTTTGAAATCTTGAAGAAGTTTTTAAATTGTGTAGTGTGAACATACTTCACCCTGCTCTGCATCAAGTGGTATAAGAGAATAGGTTATAATTGTGAAGTGGAAAAGTGGATGAAAGTTGGCATAAGCAAGATGCCTCCAAAGAGCAATCCAATGACCAACGAAGTCAAAGAACCAAAGGAGCAATATGCTAAGGAGGTGAGACTATATAAGGAGTCTCATGAAGTTTCCCTTGCCAAAATTGCAGCCCTAGAGAAAAACCAAAGAAGAGTAATGGTCAGTGGTGACCAAAGTGACAAAGAGGATGAGGGTGAGAGTGAGAACCCTCAATTAGGAGTCCATGATGATGAGGACTTGGGCCCTAAAGAGATGAGAATGGTCAAGATGTTAAAGGTTGTCAAGGGGGATACTCCAAAGGTGAAAGTTGAAGTGTCTATGTACGATGGAAAGATGGAAAGTGAAGAAGTGTCGGGTTGGATAGATTCTCTTGACAATTTCTTTGAATTTGAGGAGGTACAAGATGATAAGAAGGTGAAATTTGCAAAAACCAAGTTGAAGGGCCCTGCCCTAACATGGTGGAACTATGTTCAAGGGGAAAGAGTAAAGAAGGGAAAGTCTAACATAAATTCATGGGATAGAATGGTAGCTAAGGTGAAAGGACAATTTATTCCTATAGATTATGCAATTCAAACCTTTAGGATGAAGGTGGATAGGGATTTTCTTTAGTAATTAGACCTAAATTTGTTTTAGCAGCAAACAAGGTTGAGGGTATACCTAGTGAGGTTCAAGATTTTTTAGACAAATACAAGGACATTATAGTTGATGAGTTGCCTAGCTCTTTTCCTCCCATGAGAGATGTAAGCCATCATATAGATCTGATCCTTGGTGCAAATTTACCAACTAAGGTTGCATACAAGATGACTCCCAGACAGAATGAGGAAATAAGAAGGCAAGTCCAAGAATTTTTAGATAAAGACCTAATAAGGGGAAGTTTGAGCCCTTGTGTTGTCCCTACTATTTTAGCACCTAAAAAGGATGGGGATTGGAGAATGTGTACTGACTCAAGGGAAATCAGCAAAATTACCATCAGATATAGGTTTTCAATACCTAGAATGGAGGATTTAATGGACTGCTTGGGAGGTGCATGTTATTTCTCAAAGATTGATTTTAAAAGTGGTTATCATCAGATTAGGATAAGAGAAGGGGATGAATGGAAAAATGCATTTAAAACCAATGAGGGTATGTATGAGTGGATGATAATTCCATTTGGACTGTCAAATGCTCTTAGCACATTTATGAGGTTAATGAATGAGGTTTTGAATCCTTTCATTGGAAAATTTGTTATTGTGTATTTGGATGACATACTTGTGTTTAGCAAGACAAAGGAAGAGAACTTGCAACATCTTGACATGGTTTTGCAGAAGTTGAATGTAGAGAAATTGATGATAAATCTCAAAAAATGTGAATTCATGAAAGAGGAGCTAGTGTATCTTGGTTTTGTGATCTCCAAGGGTTCATTGAAGATGGATCCCACCAAAGTAGAGGAAATTATGAGTTATCCAACTCCAAAATCAGTAGGAGAGGTAAGAAGCTTTCATGGGCTTGCTAGTTTCTATAGGAAATTCATAAAGAATTTCAGTCAGATCTGCTCAATAATTATTGACACCATTAAGGGAGATAAAAGAAAGAGATTTCAGTGGACTGATGAGGAAAAAAGGAGCTTCCAATACCTAAAAAATAGAGTGGCGCAACAACCAATCCTTACTTTACCTGATTTCAATAAGGTTTTCACTATAGAATGTGATGCAAGTGGCTTTGCAATTGGTGCAGTCTTAAGCCAAGAAGGCAGAATGATGGCTTTCTTTAGTGAAAAGCTTAATGAAGAAAAAATAAGGTATTCATCATATGATTTGGAGCTATATGAAATGGTGCAATCCCTTAAGAAGTGGAGACACTACCTTTTTCCCAAGGAGTTCATTGCTTTCACCAACGACCATGTCTTGCAATTTCTGAACAATCAAGACAAGTTGAGTCACAGACATGTAAAGTGGGTAGAGTATTTGCAGAGCTATACCTTCACTATCAAACACAAAAAAAGGCCAATCCAACAAGGTAGCATATTCTCTAAGCCGAAGGACAATGTTGGTGCATGAAATACAACTCCAAAGTGTGGGAATAGAAGCCTTGAAGGATATGTATGCAAAAGATAAAGACTTCAAATAGGTATATTCTATTTGTGATCAGTTTAAAGGTGTTTATCATGAGGAATATTCTATTTTTTTGTTGCAAGATGGCTTGTTGTTTAAAGGTGCTCAATTATGTATACCAAGGTGCTCCATTAGAACTAATTTGATAAAGGAGAAACATTGTAGTAGTTTAGGAGGACATTTTGGGGTTGATAAGACATTGGAACAAGTAAGGAGATTCTACTTTTGGCCAAAGATGCAAGTAGATGTCAGGAAATTTGTGGAAACTTGTGTAATCTGTTAAAGATCCAAGGGTTCTACTTCCAATGTAGTTATTTATCAGCCCTTACCAATACCTAACAGACCATGGGAGAGTTTAAGTATGGATTTTGTGTTAGGTTTTCCAAAGACTCAGCGGGGTTATGACAGTGTGCTTGTTTTCGTGGATAGATTTAGTAAGATGGATCACTTTATCCCATGCAAATTCACAAATTATGCTTATCATATTGCAGGGTTATTCTTCAAATAAATAGTTATAATTCATGGTCTCCCATTAACAATAGTTTCAGAAAGAGATTCAAATTTTATTGGTCACTTTTGGAGGACCCTTTGGAGGAAGCTTGGAACTAATTTGACCTTTAGTACTACCTATCATCCACAAACGGATGGGAATAATGAAGTTGTCAATAGATCACTTGGAAATATTTTGAGATGCCTCACAAAAGAGCATGGACAACAATGGGACTTGGTTCTTCCACAAGCTGAATAATCCTTACAATGATTCCATCAATAAAAAGCATTGGGAAAAGCTCTTTTGAAGTGGTGTATGTTATGAAACCTAGAGGTATATTTGAGCTTATGGATTTGAAAGGAATGGAAAAGAGGAGTGTTAAGGGTGAAGAATTTGCAGAGGCCATGAAGGAGATACACCAACGAGTTAGAGACAATCTGCAGAAATGTGTTGAAAAGTATAAGAAACATGCTGATTTGAAAAGAAAGGATGTTCAATTTAAGGTGGGAGACTTGGTCCTTGCACATTTGAAGAAGGAAAGGTTTCCAAAGGGAAAGTATACCAAGTTGTTGATGAATAAAATTGGACCTTGCAGAGTGGTCTATAAGTTTGGAGCTAATGCCTATGAGATAGAACTCCCTCCTGGAGTTGCTATCTCTCCTATCTTTAATGCTACTAACCTATACCCTTTCAAGGGATCTGTGGATGTAGGTATAGGTGTTGATGCTGATGTTTCTGATGAATATTGGGTCAAAGACCTAACACCTACTAAGCCATTGAAGCTTGAAACCATTTTGGACACTAAGGAGGTGAAGAAAACAAGGCACAAAGTCTATAATGAATATCTTGTGAAGTGGCAAGGTCTACCTCCTGAAAATACAACCTGGATGTCAAAAGAGGATATCAAGAAGCATGGAACATCAATGCAAGAGCTGACCTCAGGTGGAACCTGAGATTCTTTTCTCTCCGAGTGTATGGTGCAAGGGCACCATGGCAATTTTGGTCAAATAATGTAAATAAGTGTCTAAGTTTGGGTTTGATTTGTTTTATCATACTTTTTATGTAATAAGGTCTAATTGAGACCATTCTTTATGTATTTAGGTCATATAGGGTCTAATTGTTGAATTTTGGTCAATATTGCTTAAATGTTGCAAAAGTTGCTTGTGCAACTTTGCAATTTTTGTCATTCTGAGAAGTTGAACAGTCACCTTTTTGAAAATTAATTGTATACCATTGATTTTATATTAGAACATGTTTAAAATGGCCTCAAAAACTTTGAGGAAACTTCTAGAAGTGAATTTTGGTGGAAAGGCAATAAATAAGCTCTATTTTTTGTTGATTTTCTGAGTTTTTTTGTGGTTTCTGAATTTGTACGACTCTGTACACTCACTATTTGGAATGAATTGAATTGGAATCTGTAGATTAATGTTTCTTCTTTGATTTGCTTGTGGTATTGATTTTTATTGAGAAATAAGGTAGTTTGAAGCATTTTTCTAGAAACCACCTGTAAACCTTAGGTTTAAGGGTTTGTGAACAAAAATCATGATTTGCAGTCCATTCCATCATTGAAACTTGGCCAAACTCGGTGGAATAGAGGGGTTTAATGTGTTTTTTTTTGTTTTTGAAGTTGTTTGAGTAGGAGATGGAGTTTGGGGAAGATTTGAGCTTTCCCTAGCCTAACATCTTCATGTGTTAGGCTTAGGAATGCTAGGTAGGATTGAGATTTTGGGTGACAACAAATTTGTGATGAGTGGCGATGAAAGAAACCACATATTGGGACCCTATATGATGTGGTAGAACTTTTGGAGTTGAGTTTTGAGATTTTGTGTTGGAATTTGAGATACTTGCTTTGGAAAAGTGGCCTAATTTGGCCTTGGAGCAACGTAGTGGACCCAGTTTGAGTTTGTTCCAAAATAACCCTATTCACAAATGATATATATTGTAAGGGGGAATAATGGGTATCTAAGATGGTTGATGGTATTTGGGTTCATGGCCTTCTCTAAAAGATGTGCCTAAAAACCTAGGTTTGGAGACCTAGAAGAAGAATTGTGAAATTATGTGAGAACCCACCATGGTTAGGGTTTGAAATCTTGAATAAGTGTTTAAATTGTGTTGTGTGAACATACTCCACCCTGTTTTGCATCACTGGGTGTCTCAAAATATTTTTTAATTTATTAATGGAATTTACATCAAGTGAATTTTTGCATATTTAAATTTTTAATCACACCTTATGTTTGGACCATCTTCCTTGTAACTTTCTACAATATGCATTTTGGTCACAAACTAATTACTCACTCTATTTCCTCAATACAATGTGCATCTTCATTTTTTATTCTATGTACTTCATTCAATTATTTTGATATGGAACATAGACCTAATTAATAATATTAAGAAAATAAATCAATACATATTTAATCTTCAAGTTTGTGATGTGCAAGGATCGTGAACAAAGCATCCATAAATATGGTGTAAAAATTAGAGGTTGATTCATCATCATGCCTTTTAATATTAGATAGTTCATTTAAAAAATATTTATGATCAAATTTATCTCATTTTAAAATGTTTTTATATGCACATAAAATAAAAATGAAATAGCATAAAAAAAACCAATTTAATAATAAAAAATTATCATGCAAACCTCTAATTAAGTGTGTAAAGTTTTGCGGCTTTATGATGTTGATGCTCAATTTTCTAGCATAACATTAGCATTCTTTGGATGTGAAATTGATAGGATTTTGATGTATGATTAAATATTCTTTATGACGCTTCTTAATGTTTGATGCTTGATAATTAATTTATTGTTAATTGATTGATTGATTAGAGATGGATTTGATGAATGTCTAGGATTCAATCTAGATCCTGAGATCTAATCCATGATTTGGGGGAATGATGAGGAGACTTAGCATGCATAGAAGAGTTTTACATTATTTAAAATTTTAATTAAAATAAATTAATTTTCAACTTAATGTGATTGGGGAGTTAACAAATTTTATTGATTAGTCAAATGCCTACATGGAGGAGTTAACTAAGTACATGAGAGAATTAAGATGAGTTGACTATTACATGGAATGGTTAGCTAATTGCATGGATGAGAGAAGTGGATTTGATTGATGAGTGGGACTAGGAGTGAATCTAAGTGAATTAATTAAACTAGGTAGTCAACTAGATGAGGTTGAATTAGTCAATTTAATAATTAATTAGTTTAATTATTGGTGCACATGAGGTAGAAATTGTTAGGAATAGGATCACATATCAATATATAATAAAATAAATGAAAACAATAATATAGAGACATATATATGTGACTCACCTCATATGGGCTACATCCATGGAGAAACAACTAATATTTCCTTTTGTTTATCCAGTAAAATGAAAGGATACAACCTACAACACATCTGTTGTAACTTCCTCTTATCTCTATCACAATATCCTCTCACAATACAATACTTAGTCGTAATATAATGCCCTCATAAAAGGGGTTACCTTATAGGGAAAGAAAATATAACATAGCCTCTACTATCATATATGTGACCTAATGATGAATGGTCTAGATTTATAATAAAAAAATATAAATAAGATCATACTCCATAATCGATAATCTCCCACTTGGAGACTAATCACAACAACTCCAGGAAGATAATTAGGCTCCACCGATAATCTCTTACTTGGATACTAATTACAACAACTCCACCATTACTGCACCTATTAGATTAGGCTCCAAATTTGGACTTGTAAAGTTTCTCATCATCACCATCATACTTGAAGGCCAATTAAACTGAGTAGGATGTCAATTTTTCCCAACTTACTACTTTTTTAATATGCCTATAGGATTTTTCTAGTGTGTATTTTTTCCAACTTCAATTTTCCATCTTCTAAAACTAATCATATGAAATGATACCTAAGTTATGTGTTTAGTTTTAGAATGAAGGGTTGAGTTCTTTGAAATATGAATGACACTCTAGCTATCACTATATAACTTGTTATTCTCTTTCTTCTTTCCCAATTCCTTTGTAAACCTTTGTAACTAATTTGTCTCTTTATTATCCTCTCAAAGTCCAACTTACCATTCTTCCACCTACAATAAAAGCATACCCTATGGTTCTCCTCCTACTATCTATATCACTTGTTAGATTTGAATCAACATATCCCTATAGAGTAGAGTTGGAACATCCAAAACATAATACCTAGATAGTAGTACCTCTCAAATACTTGAGAATCCACTTTATTGCATTCCAATGCTCTTTTCATAGATTGTTCATATATTTGATCACAACTCCCACTACATGTGCAATATCCGACCTTGTGCAAACCATGGTATACATCAAGCTTCCAAATATTAATGAGTATGGAACATTGGGAATGTAGTAAATTTCTTGTGTCTTAGGACACATCTCCTTAGTAAATTTGAAATGGTTTGGAAAATATAAACTAACTAATTTGTGGTACAGGAGCACCTTGACACAATTTTACCTCCTAGTGGAAAGTTTGAAAAATTAGTTCAATTTGATGTTTCACCTTGTAATAAGGGTCATTAAAGTAATTTATAATGTATTAAAGTCCTATCAATGTGAAAAATGCAAAATTGTCAACAAATAATGTCAAAATTGCACAACAATGTAAAAGTTGCATAAAGCAACAATTAGGGAGTTAAAAAGGTCATTAGGGAGAATAAACATTAGTGGGAAGTTGGAAATAAGTTGGAAAATTATTATTCATGTTGTAATGCCTTTAAAAAGGCTTTGGGATTATTTTAATCCTCGTTGGTGATTGAATCCTTGAAGAAAATAATGGAAAAACTCTAATTTTTATGTTCAGTTCCAGAAAATTCACTGTTTCCAGACATTGTACGGACTTGTACGGATAGAAAATTGTGGCTAAGTGTTTTTAATTGTTTGAGGTATCAATAAAATTCCTTTTGGTTTTTGTTTCATGCAGATTGGAGCAATTTTGAATCAGATATTGCATTTTTTGTGAAATCAGTCCAAATCCTTATCTACGGTAATAGTTTGCAATAAAAATTGTGTTTCTCAAAATTCAACCGTTGAATTTTGATAAAAAATTGGAGGAAATGTCTGTAATAAGGTAATATAAAGTCTCACTAGAGATATTTGATTAATTCATTGATTTGTGAAAGTTATAGGTAACTATTTGCTTGCATATTTGCCTATTTAGGCCTAATTAGCAGAAAAGAAGTTAGGACAGCAGGTGTGTGTTCCAAAAAAAGTGTACCTACAAATGAGATATGTTTTTAATGGCCAAAATGGGTAATCAAAAATGTATTTATTTTTTGCAGATTCGATCTGGTTTGAAAGTTACACCCGATTTAGTGCTTTGATTCCCTTCAAGAAAAATTTGTGTTTTTGGTGCAAGTAATTTGTAAATCTAATAAAACAAAGGAATAAGGCTGTGTAATTGGTTTATTTCTGTCAAAATGATGATTTTGAAGATGTATGAGGGTCTATTTTGAGTTTTATAAAGATTTAGAGTCAAGTTTTGAAGAGTTAGGCTTTGTAGCCATGAAGAAATTCAAAGAAATTGAAGTGATTTTGGTAAAGGATTGAATGAGAATTGTTTTAAGTATTGTTGTTTCTTCCTTTTCTCTGCATCAATTTGGTATCCTAAATTTGAAATATTTTCAACACCTTCTCTTTGTACTCACTTTTAGATAATGTTAATTTATGATTTTTCTTGTCTCTTGTTATTCTTATACCAAGTATTTTCTTTGCAACACCCAAATCCTTCATCACAAATAAATTGATTAATTTTATTTTGAGCATATTTATATCTTGCATGTTAAACCTGCAACAAGCATCTCATTACATATAATATCAAGATGGTATATCTACTATTATACAATGTCTTGAAATAAAAACAATGGCTAGAATGATATCTATTATAACCTTGTTATATCATAAACCTATCAAATTCTAAATACCATTGTCTTGGAGCTTTATTTAGGTCACACAAGATCTTCTTCAACCTACATACTAATTTTTCCTTCTCTTTGACCTCATACCCCTATGAATTCTACATATAAATTTGTTCCTCCAAATTCCCATATAGAAAAGTTATCTTTACATCTAATTTTTCAAGATGGAAATCTTCTACCACCACTAGAATTGACAGAGTTCTAATTGAAGTAATTTTAACCATAGAAGAAAATATTTCATCAAAATCATACCTTTTTTTTGTGCAAAACCCTTTACAACAAGTCTTATCTTTTACCTCCTTTTCCTTTATCTTCTTCCTTCATCTTATAAACCCATTTTTTTTAAATTCTATTTCACCTACATGAAAATTAACCAAGGCCCAAGTCTGGTTTTGTATCAAAGATTCCATCTCCTCTTTCATGCCTTGCTCCCATTTTTTTTTATTTTCTATCTACATTGCTTCTTCATAACTTTCTAGTTCACTAGAATCAGTCAACAATACATAATACAATGAAGGAGAGTATTGTTTAAGGGGTCTACTGAACTTGGTAGATATTCTTGCATGATTTTGTGGTACTTGTTGAAAATTTTGATTTTCTTGTACCTTTGGAACTACATTTTCTATGATTTTATCAAGCATAATATATTTTGTATTTTTCTTTTCTTGCAATCGATTTTTGTACATGACATTCTCATTGAATATAACATTTCTACTCCTATGATTTTTTAATTTTCATAATCCCATAAGTGATAACTAAAATAATTAAATTTATATCCAATAAAGTACACTTCTTAGATGTTGGTTCAAGCTTTGTTCTATTTTCTATATCAATATGGAAAAATACTTCACAATTGATAGTTCTCATAAATGAGTAGTTTAACTTTTTACCTTTTGATGCCTCCTCCAAATTACCACCATTCAAGGAACTTGAAGGCCCTCTGTTTATTAAGTGAACAACAATATCCAAAACATCAGCCCAAAAATGTAATGGAAATCTTGCATGCAATCTCATAGTCCTTGCATGCTCCATAATTGTCCTATTCATCCTTTTTCACACACCATTTTCTTGTGATGTTCTTGGAATTGTACTTTGTATATGAATCCCATGGTATGAATAGTAACTATCAAACTCCTTGATATAATATTTACCTTCATTAGTTGATCTGAGACACTTCAATTAATTTCCTATCTCATTCTTAACAAAAGCTTTCAATTTCTTAAAAGTATCAAAGACATCAAATTTTCTTCAAATGAAATAAACCCAAGCTTTTCTAGTTACATCATCAATAAAGTAACTATAGACACCTAAAATTGTCTAATGCATTCTTCTAAATTCAACATTTCCTGTCATCATCACTAATCACCCCTTCATCACTATTAATTGAATAGTTTTTAATTATTTAATTATTTCACCTTTTTCACTCATCAAATTTAAATAAATAATTTTTAATTATTAAATTTATTAATCATTTTCATCCAAACACTTTAATTAAATATATTTTTTAATTATTTATTTAATTTTTCTCATCCACTTTAATTAAATAATTTTTAATTATTTAATTAATTTCTAATTATTCTTCTATCCCCATGATTAAATAATATTTAATTATTTAATTAAATCTTGCATTATCCTCTATCAAAATAATTAAATAATTTTTAATCATTCAATTAAATCATGCATCCCTCTCATCTCACATAATTAAATAATTTTAATCATTTAATTAGCTAATTATTCCTCCAAAATTAAATAAATTATTTAATTTATTTACTTTGACTTTGCACATTCCTCTAAAAATATATAAAATCATTATTTTATTCATTTCCTAAAATATTAGTTCTATCTTTATTCCCCTAAAACAAAATTTAGTTACCATTGCTAAATTTAGTGAGTTGATTGAAATTCAACCTCAGTTCACTCTCACCTATTGTAGGATTCATGCATTCACTTAACTCTT
This sequence comes from Sequoia sempervirens, assembly GCA_007258455.2. NCBI lineage: Eukaryota > Viridiplantae > Streptophyta > Pinopsida > Cupressales > Cupressaceae > Sequoia > Sequoia sempervirens. The sequence continues at coordinate 317,458,179 of VDFB02105785.1, read as the reverse complement.
CTTCACAACCCCTCATCCTACTAGATGCCAGGTGCACATTCATCATGATCTCTCAACAATTCACATCCGTAGATCTCATCTCACATCCTACATTGTTCATCTAATATCCCATAAAGCTATAAGTTTTTGATCATTTAGCCATTCAATCTCTCCTCGAATTTGTAACTAAACTATACTATTTTTTACATTTTTCTAACAAGTTTATGCTAAGTATTTGAGCAATCCACATGCTATCTAAATAGCATAATTTTACATCTTACAATGGAGTAGGGATAGGAATTTTTGGTGGAGGTAAAGTATATTAAATTAGTTTACGTTATATGCTTTCATATTTGAAGTGCACATGCTCCATTGAGATTAGGTATTTTGGTCTTTGAATTAGGTTTTGATTATTACTATCATTTCCTATTTGAATTCATTAATCTCGATGTAACCTATTCATGGTAACATAATAATAAGAGCCACCAAGAGATTATACCAGAGTCAGTCCCTATACATATGAATGAACAAGATCTAACTTTTTACTCTTCTTTTCCTTCCCAACTTTTAGAAATTTGACTCTCTTTTGTTTTCCATAAACACAATTTTCATAGAAATCCAAATCAATCTACTTTAAACTTGGAAAGAAATTATTTGAGTGGAGAATCTTCATCCCCTTCTCACTCATGTGCTTAAGCCTATGGTTCCACAATGTTGTGTTTGCTCTTGTAGAAGTTAAGGTAATAAAAATTATAATTACTAGTACATAAATACAATGTACCTACCTTTTCTCCTTTTGATATTATCAATGTTTCTATGATGAACTTTTACAAATTATCTATAAATGTAATTGTACAACCTTCACTTCCCAATTATCTTACTGAAATTATATTTCTTCTCAAATCAGGAACATGCCTTACCTCTTTCAGTTACCATTGGTTTCGATTTGGTAATATTTTTTATAACTTTTTCGATTGTCTAACAATCTTACATGGTTCATCATCATGCAAATAAACCTATCCAAAATAACCTTTAACATAATCTAGAAAATATTTTCTATGGGGTGTGGCATGAAATGAAGCCCCTGATTCTATCACCCAAGAATCAATAATATTATCTAATCAAAGAATCAAAGAATATTGCAACATATCACCTAATACATTTGATCCTAACTATTTTCTTCTTATCAATCTCTTTTATTTCCATTTTGAGACCAATATTATTTCTTTAGGTGTCCTTTCTTCCCATAATGCTAGAACTCTATCCTTCCTCTAGATTTAGATCTTCTCTTCTTATAAGTTCTATGATTTCTTGAAATCTTTCCTCTCTCCCTCTATCTTTCCTTGTTATCTTTACTCAAATAATTACAAGTTGTCTCACTCATCCTTTCCCATCACATTTCCTCGCTATAGAGAACACCGACAACATCATAAAACTTTAATTCATTTTAACTAAAGACATAATTACTCACAACCATGACCAAGCTATTCCAATTATTTTGCAATGACCACAAAAATCAAGAGATCCCTAACTTCATCATCAATGCTACATTTACAAAACATAACTAAATGATGACCACGTTAAGCTCATTTAAATGATCAACAACCAATTTCTAAAATCTTCATATTGATTAAGTGTTTCATAAGACATACCTTTTTGGAAGTTGAGGGTTTTTTATAATTATTGATGGAAGAATATGATGATAATGATAACAATAAAATTGTAGTGAGAAGAAAGAGCTGAAATGATGATGATGATGATGATGATGATGAGAAATGTAGTGTGATTAGTATGGAGAGATAGCAAAGAATACTTAGGATTTTGTTGCTATCCAAGCTAAAATTGATTGATTGATTGATAATAGTGATAACATTGTTGATGATAAAAATAATGTGAAGATTATGTTGTTAATGATAAGAAAAACATGATGATTGAGAAGGACACATCTCAATGATGATAGTTTAGATAAAAATCAATCCATATTTATAGCAAGTCTATGAAAAGGTTGTTAGATAGTTTGGATATGATGTGATGATAGATCACATGGCAAGATGAAATTGATTGAATTCTTTTGGATTGGGGTGATGGAGGATAATTTGATAGAAAATTTTATTCATGTAATGTTAAAAAATGGTCAATTTTTTTAATATGGAAGGTATCAAAACACTAAGTGAGCTAGAAGATATATATCAAGATTTATTCTAAAGAAATATTTAATCACCAACCCCTAGTGTCTAACAAGGCATTAGATACTATGAATGGATGAGTGGATGTATGATGAAAATGGATAAGTGAGGGATGTGGAGGATAGCCATTTATGGAATAGGATTTGGATAAGGGATTTGATTTAGAAGGACTATATTGCAATGGGATAACATGTTTTATCCAAGCTAAGGGTTTCAATAGTGCTATGTAGGTGATGGAATGGTATGTGATGATATGTTGTCAAGATAAATGGCCATGCCAAGAGTTTTCTAAAAGCATGTTTTGAAGCATATGCCCCTATTCTTTATCAAGATCAAGGTGGATAGGGAAGATGGGTGGTAATGGTATGAATTGGATGGATATCGATGTTAGGATAAATAGTGTGATGGATGAGACAACACGTTCCCATTGGAATGGTACACATAGATGATTGATTTTACACATGACACCCAATAATGGGTTTCATCATGGTACTTGTCTAAAACACTATAAGAATGGTTCTCATTATTGGATGAGTTATTTCTCTTTACTTTTTTTCTATTTTTTATGATTTTTTTAAAAATGCTTTTAAATTATCATCAACTATGTTGGTCCACTTGATGGTGTTTATGTAGATGCTATTTTCATGATATGCCAATAACTACTTGCCTTGATGAGTTTCCTTTCTTGGATCATGGCATTTTTATACAACCCAAGAATTTTATTGTGATCCTTGTTGATATTAAATTTGGAATTATCTAGATGTGCACATCTCAATAGAGGTCCAATATAATCCTTATGATGAAGTGTTGCTTCCAAAACACACTAGATGTGTGAATTAACGTTTTTGGATTTTAAGTGAGATGGTAGATTTGTATGGGATATATGACATGTAGATAAATGATTTGGTAGTTTAGATGTAGGATTTTTTATTTTCCAAACTTGGGATGGTGGATGATGGAGTTTGGATGTCAAATTTTTAGTGTGTTTAGGACCAACAACTTGATACACTTTGCATGTTGGGATTAAAGACCATTTGTAAGGATGTGGACAATTGTGATAAGTGGAAGACCTTGTTTTATTTAGCTACATATTTTTATTGACTATTGGATTTGAATTTGGTGCTTTACATGATCCAATTTTTCTAAGATCTTTTTTTACTTCATGTGTCCACTTTGACTTTTGGATTCATTAGCTTCAAAATTTTGATTTTAATCTTTTTCTTTGAAATACTTTTTCTTTTTCAGTACTATTTAGTGGGTTGAAGGATTTGGGAATGATGGTTTATGATGTGGATGGGAGGAGCACTGTCAACAACATTTTCGTAAGGACTAATCGTGACCCCTATTTTGATGCTTGCATAAGATGAAATTGCCCCCAATATCATTAAGGTAACATCGTTACATTTCTTGATTGATGAATAATTGAGACCTTGATATCTTGGATTTTGAAAAAAGGTATATTGGTTCCAAAATACCTTGTTCATGTAGGCCTAATCCTTTTCCTTGATATTGCATGCTATACATATTCTATTTGTAATAGGATATGTGTTGTTATGAAAACAAGATGCTAACTCTTCTTTGTGTTGTTGGAAAACCTCAACAATAGTTATCTTCTCATCAACAAGAAAACTTTGACAAAATTGAGTGATCTGACTTGATATGATACTAGCGATTTCTCATTGTTCATTCTTATTACTTCATCATTCTATAGAATCTTAATCGAGTCCATATTAGCTTGTTTATAAATATATTTGACATGAGTTTGAGGATTGAGGAGCTCAACGTGTTCCCAAAAATAGGTTGTTGGAGCAAGGTCAATGTAAACCTTTTTGTGATCACTTGTTGGGATAACATCAAGGAGTCCCATGAACTCAACTATAGCTTCATCATTTCTGAAGATATATAAAGAGAAATACTCTTGGCGGTCCTGAGAAATGAGTTTTGGATGAGCAAGGGGAAGATCATCTATGTATCTAGGGAGGAAAGTTTCCTATTTGCAAAAGTGGTGGTTATTGGAATATGAATGGGATCAACTTTAATTTTAGGATCATGGATGGAATGGAAAGGGATGATAAGATCATCATGGAGTTCTAGAGAGATGGGATATTAATCAATGATTGGATGTGATTGAAGGTTAAGATCATATATAGGGAGGATTTGACTAACTTGATTTTGATTCATTTTAGAGATTGTTTCTTCATGATTTAGATTTTTCTCTTGAAATACATATAATTTTTTTGATGGGGTATGGATAGGGGACTCTTGGATGGCCTCAATATTTTGGAATGATAATTATGGATTTTGAATATGATACCCTAGAGTGGGAATGATAGATGATGGAGTGCATGATGATGTTTGGTTATGGATTTCTTGATCATATATGGGATCTTTACCAATAAATAGATTGGATTTTATTTCATTATTATCTATTGTCGATAGTCCTTGGAGGTAATCCTAAGAGAACTAGAATGTGGTGGATTTTTGTTGTGAAGGTTTGAGGGATGAAGGATTGGAAGGAGTGATAGATGCCACTTGTGGGAAAGATTCTTTAGCATGAGATATTGTGGAATCATATGAGGTAGATATATTATGGCATGAATATTATTAATGTGATTGTTTTGGGATGAGACATTTCTAGAAATAGATGGATGATCTTGATTATGATTGAAAAAAGATCGTGATATATGCCTAATTTCTCATTAGGTGAGTGGGATGTGTGACCTTCCACTTTAATCTCACCACAATTGATGAGATCTTGGCTATGATTTTTGAGTTGTATGTAGCTAAATTTTGGATGCTTTGGGGTTTTTATTGTCCTTGTGGTATAGTAATATGTTTTTATGGTTATCCTACCCTATCTAGTTGGAGGGGGGAAATGGCTTTCGTAGCTCGTGCAATGGATCTCGCTCCTACAATGGCTACTGCTCTTGCAAGGACTTTTTCTCCTGCATTTTTCAAAGGACTATGTGTATTGCCTCCATGCAATAGGTCTTTCCCAACTGCTTTGAAGGTGAAGGATCAACCCACGACGCACAAAAAGGATGTCTCCACTGCTTTTGGCGCTCATCTGGCTAGTGGAAAGCCCCAAAATTTAGCATGGAATTCATTACTCTTCGATTAGGGTCTGAGGGTTCATGATTGCAAGGTGAATGCCCAGGATGGGCTCGACATTAGGGTAAAGGAGGCTAGGGGGATTGATGGGCTCAGTGCGGGGGTTGTAGGGGCCTAGAGGATGGACTTTTGGCTTCCCGTGAATGAGAATAGCCATGGCTAGGATTCGAAGGGCTCCTTCAGGGATGCTATTATGTTTGGTGGACTGACAGGAAACGTAGGTTCACATGTTAAACCTAATGATGGGGATGTTAAACATGCTAACCCTAGGTGTGGTGTTGGCCTCAAGTAGAGCTCTCCATTCCCAATATGTTTGTTTACCTCTATTCTTGAACTTTGTCTGGAGAATCTAGCTTCTGATTGGGAAGATTTTTTGTCAGACTATGCCATGATTTTCTGATTCACAAGGATCTGGCTAAAACTTTGTGATTTGCATGCTTGGGTCATGAAGAACTAGTAGGAGTATATGGGGGGGAGATAAGCATTTACCCTTGTGCAAAGGGGTTTTTTATTCTAGAATTTGATTCTCAGAAAGATAAAGAGATGGTAATGGAGTGTGGCCCTTGGATTTTCCAAGGAGATTTTCTATGTATGAAACCCAGGTTCTCAGAGTTTGACCCACGAACTAAAATTTTCAACTTAGCATATTTATGGGTTAGGCTACCTTATCCTCCCATTCAATTTTGGGAACTTGATTGTTTGAGGGCCATTGGCAATGTCCTGGGAAGTTATCACTACACTGCAGAGGAAACAATCAACTACCAGAATTCCACTTTTGCTCATAGTTGCATTGAAATGGACTTGGAAAAGAACCTCCTTGCTGAGATGCTTTTGAAGGTAGGTAATAGATGTTGGAGGCAGCCTCTTGATTATGAAAATATTCTTTTAGATGCAGGTGCTATTTTGCAACGAATCTTTCTACTTCCCATTGCCAGAAGCAGTGTGCCCTTGGGAACCAAGTTTCGAGAAAGCCTTTGTGGTGGGTTGGAGTTGAATCACAACATTATGTTTTTCCTCCCTCTTCTCCCAAAGCTCCAACAGAGTCTCAAGCCTCTCCAAAAGACATCGATACTTCTTCTTTTGGGGTCTAGCCTCTGACCCCTCCTAATAGGAGTTTAGAGAACTTGGTGGATGTAGCTCCCATGGATGGGAAGCAAGGTGTCGCAAATAGTGTTGCTTCAACAATCTCTGATCATTCCTCATTGTCTTCTGACCCTCCTAATCCCGCTGGTTTAAATTTCATTGGTTTTGATCAGTCTGATCGAACACTTTCTAGGGAGGTAATCGGGAAGGTACCCCTAGCAGAGGTGGATCAAAACATGATGGCATCACCTCATTTCGAGAAAGAATGGATAGAGGTAAAAAGAAGGAAATCCATTCAAAAAAATCATAATATGTTGCTTAGATCAGCAACAAAAGGAGGAAATGCCTCTGAGGTGGCTCTCTGAAGGCTGGGTTGTATTTTGGGTTTGGGCATGGTGGTTGTGTTAGTTGGATGTTTGGGATTCTTTGGTTTGGAATTTTTTTTTTGAATTTTATTTATTTGAGCTACAACCAGAGGTTTTCTTCCTGGCTCTTTCTTGCCAGTATGTTCTCTTGAACCAGGATTTTGTATTATTTATTTATATATATCTAATATATTATAGTGGCTTGCCACTTTTGCTAAAAAAAAACATGTGTTTATGGTTGTATATTTTGGACACTAGGATTTGTCTATTGAGGCACTTATGTAGTTTGGATGAGTATGGATTAAGTTAATGTGGTCATTGTCAATTTTTTATTCTTAGCCCAAAAATATGGTTTTTCATTGGTATGGTTATTTTTTTCTTTGTCTTTGTTATGGATCTCGACCAAACCTTTGGAAATGAGGGATTTCTCAATGGTGACCACCTTGTCTATAATTTTATAAAAAGTGGATACACAATGGACTTGTAGATGAAATGTCATTTCAAAATCATGATTGGTGATAAAAATATGGACAAGTTGTTTTTTCTGGTATAGGCCAAGGAAATTTTCTAGCAAGACTCCTCCACTGTTTAAGGAAGGAAGCAAAAATTTTCCCCTTTTTGTTGTTTAGCATTATAATGATAAACTATAGTTAACTCATTCTCAACATTATAGAAGAAATGGGTTACAAATTTATCCACTATCACCAAAAGTTTTAATGGATCCTTGAGGAAGATATAAAAACTATTCAAGTGCTTATTCTCCTAAACTATTATGAAAGAGTCTCATGAGATAGATATCATTTTAGGAAACTTCTTTGTATATGCCATAAAAAAATCATGATCATGAGGGTCTCCCCTTCCCTTCTATTTATCAAACTTTGGTATCTCAAAATTGTCAAGGAAAGCTACCAAGGATATTGATTGATCAAAGGGGTAGGGACATAATTTCTCAAATTTATTTGTCTATTTTTGGTGTAAGGTCTCTATTTGCAACCCCTTGATAGTTCCTTTTATTTCTTGCAATTCATGGGTAAATTAATTAATAGGAGTTGGATTTGGAGGTGGTGGTGGAATATTAGAAGGTTTTTTTTATTAGTGGATTGGTATGTGTTGATTTGGTTAAAATTTTTGATAGGTGGATGAAAGTGTGTTGGAAGTTGGATTATATGATTGGTAAAGCAATGCTTGTTGATAAGTAGGTTCGAGTGTGTTTATAGGTGGAATATGTGGTTGAGATGGTAGTAGAGATGTTTATGGTTGATTATAGGTGGGGTGATAAGGTATATGAGATGGAATTATAGTGAGTTGGGCATGTGTCAATTATGGCATGGATAGAGGAGGTAATAACTGAGTTAATGATGTCATGGATGAAAAACTTGCTTGAGGTGGATCAATTGGAGGAGGGATGTTTTGGGTGGTTGAACTAGAATGAAATTTTAAGTGAATGGGATTAGGTGAAGTTGGGATATGATATGAAATGTTGTATGATGGACTATGTGGAAAATAATTATGTGTTTCTTGGTATGGATACCATTGGAATTTAGGTGTGTCCATTAGTATATTTTGGATTTTAAACAATATTTGATTGTTTGGATTTTTAGAATTTTTTTTTTTTTTGGATTTTTGAATTTTTTGATTTTTGGAATATTTGATTTTTTTATATTTTTGGAATATGTGGTTTTTATTTATTTTGGGAAATGTGATTTTTAATATTTTTGAAATATTTTATTGCTAAGGATAGGGGTAAAAATGGATAGTGGTTGACGAAAGGATGTTGATGGATAATTATGATGATGTGAACTTAGTACGTGTTTTACATGATATGGATAAGGGCGTTGATGTGACTTTATTAAAAATGGAGAATGTTTAGCTAACATGGATGAAGGATAATTGTGAAGTGTTAGGAGTGACAAGGATTGATGTTATGGATAGATGATGAAATGATCTAAATCAAAGGCACCCTTGGAATCAAGATGTAGGATAGTTAATTTTTGGTTTTAATCTTTCCTACTAGAGATAGGAAAAGTTCTCAAGAAAGATTGATTAGGATTCTTAGACTAAATAACTTAGGATAGGCCAAGTTCCTAAGTTAATTTTATCCAAGGTTATTGGATGATTATGAATTAACTTCCTAATTAAGATAGAAAAAGTTCTTAAGCACATAAGAATTAAGGATATATGATGATATGGACTTTTTATTTTAAAGGTAATGTTTGACTTAGATACAAATATATGGTAATGGGGGTTTATTTGTTATGATTTTTGGATGATATGGAATAGGATATTTGATTTCTATGTATGAATGGTTGAAATTGGATCTATTGATGTACGAAGAATGCTTGGTGAGGTATGATGGTGTTAGGATATGATATGATATGATATGATATGATATGATATGATATGATGGATAAGACAATGTTGTGATATGGATAGGGTAAGTGTGATTTTGGATAGTGTTATAAACCTAGGATAATGATTGAATGTGAATGTATATGATAGTCTAATCCTATTATAATGGATGTATGGGATAATGTGGTGGGGTTATAAAATTACAAAAGGATTTTTATATTATAAATGAAGAGGATGGTATAGATCTAGGATGATGGATGTGTGTGAGGATGTCAACGCAGGTGGTCAATGCCTTATAATAATGGATGTATCTACTAACATAAAAGGAAATGGATGTTATGATATCTATGTAGATGAGGGTATGATATGGATCTAAGTGATGGTTCATCTAGGATATGAATTTCTATGGAGGATGATATTTCATTTATGGATGTGAATGTATGTGTTGATCTAATCTAAGATATTGGTATTTATAACGATAATGCGAGGTTATAAATGTGAATGCATGTGATGATCATGGTGTAGAAAAAATGATGGCATGATGTGAATGTGCAAAGAAAAGTGAATGTAAATGATGGTCGAATATGTATTCCAATGGATGTTTGTGATATGTATGTAGAAGGTAGACTAACCTAGGATATTGATGTATGTGAAGATGAAAACTAGGAATTGGACAAAGTAATGATATGGTGGAAATTTATGACATGAATGTAAGTAATAGTCTAAAAGTAGGATTATGGATGTGAAAAAATATGGGGTTGACAAAGGATGTTAGGATATAAATGTAGATGAAGGTATGATATGGATATAAGCAATGATATAATCTAGGGTATGGATTTCGATGAGGATTATATGTAACTATAGATGTTGGGATATGAATGAAGATGGTGTGGGACAATGGATGGTATATGATGTATGCAAATGAATTTCTAAAAAAAAGGTAGTGGATGTGTACATGATGTCAATAGACAATGGTTGATGATATGGTTATGAATGGGAACGATGGTCTAAACCTACAAGATAGATGTCATACCCTAAGGTTTTAGACAAGATGATGATGTGGAAATGGTGGATACATAAACCTTATCAAGAGGACAATCCTAATCTAGGAAAACAAAGACAAAAGACTTGTTTTTTGGAAAATTTCAATATTTTTCATTTTTGGTTTTTAAAAAACTTAGACTAAAAGGGATATACAAGATTAAAAATATAATACTAAAAACAATAAATTCCTTGTTTGTCTTCAATTTAGGATGCTTTAATCTAATAATAACAAACACAACAAAACAACAACCCTAAAATTATTTATGTAGGAGTTACTCCTAATGTGGGTCCACAAGTAAAGATAATACCATTACCAAGTGAATGGATAGCTAGGGTATGAAAGGTCATGTACCAAATATACATCCCTTATCTTGGAAGGAAAAGCCCCTACCTAAGGATAGCTTCTATCTCAACACATGATGATACATTGTGAGGAACTTCAAGGTACAATACACATCCCTTGCAGCACACTAAAAGATTATCAAAAGAAATTGGCTTATAAATACAAGATCACTAGGGTAAATATGTAAATAAAGGGCTTGTCTACATGCATGAGCCTAGCAGGGTCTCTCCTAGTCTTTTGACTACACAAGTCTTGATTAGCTAAGAGTTTTAGGGCTCCACCAAATATGATGATGTCTAAATTTTTGAGTTATAAATTTTGATTTCCCCCCTTTATATAACCTAATAAAAATATATATATATTGATGAAATCCCAAAGAAGGTCTCCTAGAAAATAAAAACAAGATAACATTTATTTTTTATCCTCAAGATCACCCTAGGGGGTGAGAGGAGGGCATACATAAGTGGACCTTGGGGATAAAAGACACTTGTTTATTTTTAAGTCCAAATTGAAATGTGAGAGTTTATTTTAACCAATTGCTAATGGTAATAAAATAAGCACAGTAAAAGAAAAAAACATGTAAATAAAAAAGGTCTAGATCAATCTTCAATAACACATCTTGCAAAACCATATATTAGTAGGTTTCAAAAAAAATTATTCACCCAATGAGATATGTTGCATTCAACTAATCAATTCCGAACATAAAAAATGTAATAAATCAATCATTTTTTGCACCAGTGGATTCTTTGTGGTTCAATAAATTTCAAAAAATTATTGAAAAATAGCTTTGTACGTAAAAGATATGAGGATTTGAAGTTTGCAAAAGAAACACATATTTCAAAAAAAAATTAACCTAATGATGGAGGTGTATTCTAGAAAAATGGCATGGTCCATAGTGTATTTATCTAAGTCAACTTTACAATGCCTTTGAAAAATCAAAAATACAATGAGTACATCAAAAGTTATGAGTGTTTTCCCAAAACTAATTTGTGAGGAAATTAAAAAAAGAAAGAGGGGATCTCTATTCTCTTGGATCTTGGCTCTTGATTCACCCACAAGATTAGTGGTTGAGTATTGGGTCTCCTAATCACCCATGTGACCAAAGACCAAAATGTTTCCTGTGATGAAAATATTTGAGTTGTGTATATATTACAGGTGTTTTTAGATTTGTATATATATTTGAGCATAACTTGAGGGTTTGTGTATATGTCTATGTGTAAGAGATATTTAATATGTATATCATCAATCACTTCATGTTTATATTTGAAAACTAATGTTTGTGTGTACATTAGTCTGTCAAAAATGAACACTATATACGTTGGATAAGTGAATCTAAATGTATAATTGTACAAAATTCTATACTATAGTATGAATTTCTGTAGAAGGGGCCTTAGGACCCTAGTTTTCTTTTTAAAATTCACAATAATCAAAATATGGAAAATTATATATAGAAATTTGTCTCTTGGCCCTCTTGGATGTAACCATGTGGTTATTTTTATGATGCAAGGCTCTTATAAAAAATTATCTCCAAAACCACCTTAGAAAAGTGCTTGCTTGCAAGCTCAAACTCATGAAATCTCACAAGAATATATGTTATATGTCTAGTTTTAGATTTGATTCATCAAAATTTATACATGAAAAATAAACAAATGAAATAACATCAAAATGAAACCAATTCAATACTCAAAATTTAACATCCAAACCTTCGATTGAGTGTATCTAAAGTTTTACTTCTTTGTGATGTGGGTGCTCATTTTTCAAAAATAATGTTACCATTCTTTGGATATAAAATTGATAGGATTTTGATGTATGATTGAAAATTATTTATATTTATTCTTAATGATTGATTCTTGATGATTGATTGATTGTTGATTGATTGGAGATGGGTTTGATTTATAAACTTGCAATAAGATTTGTTGAATGACTAGGATTCAATCTAGAACCTAAAATCTAATCCATGATTTGTGGGACTAGTGAGGAGATGTGTCATTGTTACACCATGTTTCTTAGTTATCAGGTTACTTTTACCTTTATAAGTAAAAATTATGATAAATGTATATCATGACTTTAATATGTTTAATGGGTGAATGAAATAAGTTTAAATATGCATTAAAATGTTATTGCTTTTTAAGGTATGATTATGTTTTGAATATACTGAGGGAAAATACGATGAATGAATATATATTGCAATATGATTACTTTAATGCTTTGATGATGCAAATGGATTTCATGTGAATGGATAACTGCCTTTTTGATGCACTAAGTTGGATGTAGGAAGGAGTCAATCCCTCAGGTAAGAGAGGATTATCACTCAGGAGAAGAACTTGGTCTAGTAACCCTTAATGAGCCTAATTGAGCATACACACACTCACATCCTAGTTTGGTCAAGTTGAATCAAGAATAGTCAAGAAATAGTAAGTAAACCTCCAGTCATTGTTTGGAGATGATTTGAAATAGGTTTTGGTTTTGGTCTTTTATTTCTTGATTCTTCCTTAGGTTGGTTTACGTGATTAAATATATGTTTTGAGTTTGAGTTTTCCTTTGTGTGTATATATATATATTCCAATTGTTGAAATTATGTGGTTATGTAAGATAATATTAGTGTATTAGCTTAAAATACCTAAATTATCATAGATTATATATACTTCATAGGTTGTGAAGTATGGGAATTAATATTACATTGAATTGCTATCTTGAAATTGTTATCTTTTGATACTAGATAAACCTTTGTGGATAATGAGCTTAGTAATACAATGGGAATGATGGCATGATAGACATGCCATCATTGATAGGTTGTGATGTTATGAAAACCATGTTGATAGTCTATACTTGATTGATTACTCATATCTCCTTGAAGTAGGAAGAGAGTCTTTACTTAGGGTTAGGGTGTATACTTGATTGTTATATCAATATTCAACATTAGGATTGAAAATTTTATTTTCTTATCTTATGATTAAGAGTCTATTCCTATTCACAGAATTTTAGAAGAGGACTCATTTTTCGACAACCCAAAGTCATATAAAGAAGAGTACTTCTAGGTGTAGAAGCACAAACTCTTCTCAGTCTAATGTCCTCAAGATTATATACAAATGTAGTGAATATTGTAAACATGTGAATGGAGTCATTTATTATTATGACTATACTTTTGATTGGACACATTTATTGTTGAGATTATACTCTTGAATGGAAACATTTATTGTTGAGATTATACTTTTTAAATAGTCATTTGATGTTGTGATGTTATGTTTACTTGTGTGGTTAATTTGGTTATTCTTGGGGTTCGGATAATCCATGGGAAAGGGAGTAACCTAGTTGGTCACTTAGTATTTGTGCATGTATGGCTAACTTGGTTATTCCTAGGGTTAGGATAATCCATGGGAAAGGGTGTAACCTAGTTAGTTAGTTTGTTTTAACTTGGTTATTCCTGAGGTTAGGATAATCCATGGGAAAGGGAGTAACCTATTTAATCAGTATGTTATGTCATCACCTTTTTGATTGAATATATATTATGATTATGTGTGGTCATTTACCAAATCGAGCTAAGGGTGGGTGAATGGATGACCTACACTCGAAGTATTGGGTGTTGAATTATTTAGCCAAAGTAGTGTAAGTAGCCATTGTTTACACTGTCAGTTCACTGTGATCCAGGATTGCATACTAGGCAGGGAAATCATACATGTAGGTTGTAGCCAATGTATGGTATCTCTAGATATGTAGGACATAACACCATGCTCAAAAAGTCTAGAATTATGAGGTTACCAAACCAATCTCTTCGTCAAAGGGTAGGGCCACCTTACTAGTAAGGTAGATGTGTGGGGGACCATAGTAATTTTGAGGTTGGCGAAGAAGTGCTTGAGTGATGCTCTCCCTCATATAGTTGGCGGTTCAGATTTGAGGATGTAGCACCAGTTTGGGGACACCTAGAATATATGCACCAATAATGGGGACATATAGATAATTGTATCTTGATTGTATATCTATATCATTAAGCTATTGGAAGCTATGTATGTAAACATGTATCTCTATTTTTATTGAGGAATTGTAAATGGAAAATGTTATCATGAAATTATGTAAGGTGGATTTGTTACTTGGAATTTTGTAGTGTTTCTTTGTAATGCAATGGGAAAGTTTGAAATGGAAATTTTTCAAATGTGCATCTTCTTATTCATTTAGAAAAGAAAAAGTTTATTACCTAAATGCTAGTAGCATAAGTTGTTCACGTATAGGTAAAAAATAGTAAAAATCAATGGGTAGAACAATGGGCATGTTACAGTCGTGCATAGAAGAGTTTCACATTATTATTATTTTTTTAATTTAAATAATTATCAATTTTCAACTCAATGTGACTAGGGAGTTAACAAATTTGATTGATTAGTCAACTACGTACATGGAGGAGTTAACTAAGTGCATGAGATAATTAAGAGGAGTTGACTGTTGTATGGAATATCTAACCAATTTGATTGATGGGTGAGACTAGGAGTAATTTTGAGTGAACTTATTACACTAGGTAGTCAACTAGATGAGGTGGAATCAATCAATTTAATAATTAATTAGTTTTTTATTGGTGTAGATAAGATGGAAATTTATATTAAATTAATCTATTAATGAATAAATGTATGGATATTTATTAATTTAATTGATAAATATGTGGACAATTATGAATTAGTAATTTATTAAATGGATGAATAATATTAGTCAAATTTATTAAATAACTTAGGAATTATAAATAATTAAGTTATCAGGCATTACGTGATAATATATGTCCTAGGTAATATGGTGATGATGCATGTGCACTAGGAGATGAATGAAGAAATTAAATGATGATTGGATGAAATTAGGACCTAGGTGATTAGGTGATAGCATGATCATATGAATGATAAATTGATCTAGTGAAGGTAAGATTTTTGAGGTGCCTATAGTTTTACCTACAAATCTTGATTATTTATCATATTCTTCATCAAATTATAATTCTACATCAAACACCTCATTTTTAGTTAGGAATTCTTTCTCCTCATGATCCTCTTGGAATATTCCATGAATTGAATATTTTATTGGTGATTCAGGTGTAACAAAATTCTTATCCCTATTATAAAAATTATCTTCATTTCCCATTCTAGATTGTTTATGTGTAGGAGACATTTCATAGTGTAAGAGAGGGGTACCAACCACGTTCAAGGCCCCAGGTCATGGAGAGCCAAGAGCGGAAGGCTGCCCTAACTTACCTCACTTTAAAGGGGGATTTTGAAATGTGGGATGAGAATGATGAGGACTATAAGGTCCTTCAATCACTCCACAGTCCCGAAATTAGTTTTGGGGCTAGGCGAGCTGATTTTCAAGTTCAATGTTGTGCCTCAGGTAGCTCTCTACCAGAGGACGAAAGCGTGGTCCCGGGATGACAACACAACGCGCTGGCATCTCTCAGGTGCGTTGGCATCCGTATGACCATAGGACTGAAAGTATAGTCGGAACTACCAAAAAATGAGCTAACAACCTAGCTAATGGTTTCTAAGGGAATAAAACAAAACTATAAAGTAAGAGATATACAAACGAATGTGATAAAGCAAGTATATTAAGGCTAGGGTGACAAAGATGATCTCAAAAAAGAGTTTGTTCACCAACTAGCTCCAAATACATGTCCACCTACACACAATCAGGAGGAAAATTTTTGGGGGGTTTATAGGGGCCTGCCTCAGTCAAACCCCCATTTTGGTGTTTCCACCTCCATGGACAGCCAAGATAGCAACTATAGAGAAAAATATGATAAAGGAAGAATGAAAGTAAAGAACATAATAAACACTACAAAACAATAATGTGCCACTCAACCAAATCATTGAGGAGAGAAGTAAAAATTCTTACCACCTCCACCAAGATCTCACTAGCTAATGGAGGAGAAAAAGAGAGGACTCAAGCCCCTATTGCAATGGTTTTGTTCTACACTTGCTCTACGAAGTTGATGGAGTGTTGTTGTTGCTGCTATGGAGTGCCAAAGTGCTTCTAGAGAGTGATGGATGCTTGAGAATGCAAGAAAGATTGTGTAGAATGCTTAGAAAATTGTGTAGAGGGATTGCTAGAGGATGAAATGAAGGAATGAAGAGTGTTTTTGAAGGTGGGATGGGAAAAATGACCATATTCGGGTCAAGAGTGCAGGACAAGTAAACGACTTCATAGCCCCATAGAACTATTAAGCTGAAGAATGAAAGCATCTTATAGGCCCATGGATTTGCAAGGAGATGACCCCCAAGATCTTTCACATGAAGGAAGCCCCAAGAAGAAAGTTCCTCATAGGCCCACAAACCTGCAAGGAAGGTGTCTATAGACACATAAAAATGACCTAGGCCTGCAAGCTCTATTTTACCACTTTCGTCTTAGCATAATTATTACATTTAATTATGTCCTTGGTCCACATTCGACTATTAATTAAATAATTTATAATTATTTAATTAATTCATATCTCTTTTATTCTTCATGATTATTAAATAAATAAATTATATTTATTTATTCAATACGTCACTAAGGGTCTATTGTCCTCTTACAATTAAATAAATTTCTTAATTTATTTAATTACCTTTATTCATTTATGTCTTCTTGATTATTAAATGAATGAATTTTATTTATTTATTTAATGTCACTAATTATCATAATTAAATGAATTTATTAATTTATTTAATTATTTCATTATCCCCTAAATTAAATAATTATCTTTAATTATTTAATTGCTAAATTTAATATTTCTCTCATTTTAAATAAATTAATCATTTAAAATGATTTCACATTCTTCACTGTCAGTTCATTTTGGTAAATAATTTGAAAATCGATTATTTATTATCACACAAAATCCATATTTTGAATTTATTTAATTCAAAATGGTAATCTTCTTCCAAAAATCAAGTAATTGAGCAAATTCTTGATTTACCAAATCTGCTTTTCAGTCCAACTCTTATCTTCTTGATTTTTTGAATCTCATAAATCAAGCAGTCTTTATCTTCTTGATTTTTGAAGATCTTTATCTTTTTGACTAATTGTAATATTTATTCTCGACCGCCGATTTGATTTTCTCAAATGACATCTTGACCACTCATTTAATGATTTTTCCCTAACCCTAATTAGGGATTGTCACATGAAATATCGTTCTCTGATTTTAGGCTTTTTTCAAACTTCAATCTTGTCCATCCGTTCAAAATTGTATTTTCTATAAAATGCCAATTTTGTTCATCTTTTCGACTACACACACAGACATACACGCATATACTTGCATTTGGTTTTATGATTTTGGCATATTTGTCTTTGGAATTATAGTCATTTTCTCATAGGCATAGAAATTTATATTTCAAATCCTTCAAAGCTTGTTTAGGACTTTGTCATAGTCTTTGGTATCAAATTGCTCACACACTCGATCTAAGGGCAACAATCAGCAAGTTAGAAGGTGCTATGAAGGTGAATCATGGAAGCTTTGACGAGTGATAGGTATAATCGTTCTTGTTTTAGTTTTCATTGTACTTCATAGCTTATTTGGGTTTGTATGCTTTACTATTTGATAATCTAACCTTAGGAAATTAACCCATTGATACATTGGTGAACCTAACTGCTTTTTTTGTTCTGTACGGTTTTTTTTGGTTTTCTGTTATTTTTGTAGGTACAGGTACATAAAGCCGCATTTGATTTTTATCACGCCACATTTGATGCGACGCATTTTCCTAGTAACTTTTTCTTCCTTTTGCATTATGGTTTTTCTGTTTTCTGTTCTTTTTTGTTTTGCATTCAGGTTTTTCTATTTTCTATTCTTTTCTATTTGGCATTTTGGTTTTCTTTTCTAGCATAGGTTTTTTGTGTTACTAATCTTGGTTTGCAACATGTGGCGGTTATGTTTCGTGGGTCCAAGACTAGTTGATAAAACTCCTAACTTGTGCTTTTGCAGGTTCGAGTGTCCAATACTCATTTCTAAACATTGTGCCTTTTTTTTTTAGATTACAACACATTTATTTTTGGTGCACTTAAAATAAACATGTCTTATATTTTGTTTGATTGTGTTTGAAAGTGGTAGGCGAATATGCTCTCACCTTGTGCAAACTAGGTGATCAGAAAGCCAGACCCACTTTGTCCTTGTGTAACCTTGATGCAATAACCGAAGTATCCTCTCCCCTTGTGCAGTAATGTGATCCTGGGTGTAAGAGAAATAATTATTGCCTCTAGAAATTGGGCATTCCTGGGGATGTCATCACCCCAACATGACTCAAACCAGAAACAGAGCTAAATCCAAGCTACCCCCGACCAGTATATAAATGTGAATCTTAAGGGAAAACCTAAGATTACGAGTGCAGATGTGTCATACGGACCAAGTAGTACTCCCTAAAACCCTATTGAGCTTAACCTCTTGAGGATGGAGTGCCTCCTAAATGGAGCTTAATCTTGTGCCCCATGTATGGCCACTTGAATGGGGGTCTCAAATTAAAAACTCTTGTGTAGTAAGCCCAAAACTTTCTATTTGCTAGTACAACACCGGTCGGTGTGAAGCCTTCCACGTCTTCACAGTCTTTAGTAGAGGTGATCAACTTGCCATGGGAGTTTCATGGGGGTTGGAAGCTTGGTTGGCCTGAGAAGAGAGTGCACTGTAAGGGGGAGCCCGTGCATCCAAACTTCTGGATTCACACGCTACTGATATGCGGTTGGGGAAACCCATGTGGAGTCTAGCGAATACTGTCTTGGCCTAACCTAGGACCGTACTTGTGTGCTTGTTTACTTTTTGAAATATCGTGCTTTCCAAGTGTTTGCTGGTTACTTAAACAAAAAAAACAACACCCAAACATCTAAAAACAATCATCAAACTTTCAACAATTGGGGTTTTTGACCACAAACATAAAAAATTTGACCTTTTTATATTCGGCACCACATTTGACAAACCGCAATCGCTCTGTCGCACCGCATTTTCTAGATTTTGCAATGCATCTGCTCTGCTAAAACACATCTGATACTCAAAACACCACATTTTCCTGTGTTAAAACACATTTTTCTTCTGTAAAGCCACATCTAACAAACTAAACCACATTTGCCATTTCTAGTGCTGCATTTGATAACTGCAACGCATTCGTGACCTAAAATGATGTATTTGCTTGGAAACAAAATCCACCCTGTTGCAGACTAGAATTCAAGTCCAAACATCTTAGCCTACTGTGAAAACATCTTTTTTTAAAGGTCTCTTTTTGAAACCTGAATCGAAATTGCTCAAAACATCCATCATTTACATTCATTAGCTCCCATTTTAACCATAGGCTTAATATTTCCAAGTTTTTAGTTGAATTCCTTAGGCGTCATAATCATCATTTTTAGCATAAAATTTTCCCTTAGGTCTCATCTTGACAAATTTTGGATTAGGCCAACTCGTCACACTTTGCAAGACCATTGTTTCAAGACTAGGTTATCTTGGGACATAGTCACTATTCCTCTTTTTAGTCATTATCCTTTTTGTGAGAACCTCCAAATCAACAGTCTAGTTAGGAAGGATCACTCGTCACTTTGACCTTGTCACTTAGCAAGTCATTTTGATAACAAAAATTGAAACATAAGTCAAGCATAGAGTGGTTAGACAAACCTTTCTCCAAATATTGTCCAAATTTAGACTTTGCATTGTCCATCTTTAGTCCTCATTTTGAACCTAGACCTTGCATTAATCATATTAAGTCCTTAGTCAACATTATCATCTTAGTCCTTATTTGGAATTTTGGCTTTGAAAACCTTGTCATCTTACATTTCCTTAGGAAAAATTCATCATCACCTAGTCATCCTAGTCGTCATTAACCATCCTTTGGACAACATTGTCACATTGTCACCCCTTATTATCGAAAAAAAAAAAACATAATCTTGCATTATCATCCTTTTATCACAAAAATACAACAAACATAGGCTAGTATCATCCTTGCATTTAGTTATTATTTTCATTACCCTCATTTGAGCAATCCCCTTTTATGGTGGAAAATAGACTCCAAAGAAAGAAAAGACAAATGGAAAACTTTGGACAAGATTCTAATTCCAATGTCACCAATCACACTTATGACCCAAATTGGACTTTTGATGACCCATTTAGCAACATGAATACTCAACCTCTCATGACCATACCATCCTCATTAAATATCCCCTTTGAACCATTCTTACGTAAGGATGAATATGGACAAATACTTGAGGAAAACCTAGAGGTAGCAGCACAAGATCCAAAGGTGGCCTACTTTGTAGAACAAATGTTCTTATATGACAGAGACGGATATTTGGCTATAATTTTTAGTCAAGGTGCTAAATTACCTCATGGATTCGACATTGATACCTTGAGATTGACATCTCCTACAAATAACGTCAACAATACACATAATATGTCAAATAGTGGTCAACATCCAAGCACCAGAAGCAATACCTTTTTTTATGCTACCTCACAAAATGTCACAACGACCATGAGTGCTACCTCCAACATTCCAAACAAATCCAATTCAATAAACGCTACATCCATTGGAGGAACACAATCCGTCACAATCGGCTGGAGCCACCTTTGGGTCCTCGACAGTGTGGGCAAGTTATTCCAATCCTCTCTTTACCACTACGGTAAATGCCATGGGGGAATCATCAAGCCATACAAATCCTCCATTGACAACTACATCTAGTACCATGAGTACATCTTCATCATATCCTCTCATTGGTATCTCACACAATCCTTTGGGTGGAGGTAAATGACACATCTTTATTCAAGGACCACAAAAAAAAGTTAATGCGTCAACACAGCTTAATGACATCACCTCCCAAGGAAAAATATGACCATTCCCCTTGTACAAACCCAACAATTTGGACAAGGCAGTCACAAGACACAACCTATGGCATCATTCGCACATAAAAATATTCATGGTCGCCATATTCGCCAAATATCGACCCAAATGGCTGGGGGACACATTCTAACATACTCATCCCATATTCATACCCACCAACATGCCCCCAATCCAAACTTTCAATACCAACAACATGCAAATCAGAACACATCATACATGTCGCAACAACATGTACCTCAACAACACACCAACATCCACTCACAAAAAATGGGGACCTATGGCGTACCAATCAATCCAATGTATGGGACCACAAATGACCCTATAATCAATGCCTTGCAAGAAAAGCTGATGGGTCTAGAGAAAACCATAGAAAACATACAAATATCTAGCCAGAAATCAGAAGTTTCATATGATTTATCTGTATATCCCTTTGACATGAACTTATACATGCCACCATTTCCTCTGGGATATGTGTCACTTAATTTTACCAAATATAGAGGAAAGAAAAACCCTATCGAACATGTTCGAGAATTTTCAACCAACTGTATGGATGTCGCATATGAACCGACATACTTGATGAGACTCTTTTCTAAAAGTCTTGTAGGTCCTGCACTTGAATGTTTCTCCACTCAAAAATATATCCAAACATGGGATGAACTTAAACGCAAATTCATAAAAAATTACTCTTACAACATTGACATGGACACCTCTATTACTAGCTTATGCAATCTCACGTAAGAGGACGCTGGTGAAACGTTCATCCCATTCTTCCAAAAATGGAGAATTCTAGCCAGTCATTGTCACATCGACATACCCGAAAAGGAAAAGGTGTACATGTTCATTCAAACACTTCTAGGACCCTTAAAATATGCATTACAAGTGCATTGTTTCACAACCTTCACAAACCTAGTTGAAAAAGGTGTCCAGATTGAGAAAGCCCTTATTGCAAAAGGAGAACTAAAGTACGGTCCTAAAAACACAAACGCAAATCCTCCCACTGACAAAAATAAGTACTCGGTCAAAAATAAACATGTTACCAATGACGATGTTGTTGATTCCAAGGATGTAAACACTATGGGTCCTATACTGGCTCTGAAAGGGGTTCAACCGAAAAACAAGTCAACGACGATACTAACACCCCCCACAAATGCCACCCCAAACAACCAAAATGGTCAAAACAGTCAAAATCAAGGACAATATCATCAGACAAGACAATTCGCCAGGGGTCACACATACACTCCCTTGGGTGAGCCCATGGAGGAAGTCCTCAAGAAATTCCTTCAAAACGGTCTCATCACACTTGAAGAACCAAAGCCATATGACCCAGGACAATTTAAACCGTCATGGTGGGACGATAATGCTTTCTGTGAGTACCACCGGGCTAAAGGACATAAGACATCATCCTGTCGACAACTCAAAAATATTGTGCAAGACCTTATTGAGAGCCGAATAATCAAGTTGGGTGGGCCACAATTTCCATCAAATTCTAACCATACCATTCATAAGAACCCATTGCAAGACCATGGTTCTAATAATGCTTCAATTTTAGGTCCTAAGACAAATAATAATCAAGCCAATTACGCCCATGCCAAGTATGACTATTCCAGTGGACCCACTATAAACAATGTCTGAACTGACGATGAATACATCAACACCATCACAGTCAAACAAGCACCCCAATGAAATGCCACTACTTGAAGTGGCAAGATCACCATAGCTGGTTTGCCTCCCGCTAGGCAACCTAAGATTACCATACCTGCTCCATCTCCTAGGAAGTCACAACCTGCCTCGACCACAAATCAGGGGCAACCTAAGAGTCAGTTTAACCTTATCGACCAGCTTGGAAAAACTCTCATGCAGATTTCCATACTTGATTTGTTTCACATCTCTCCCACGCATAAGGCTATATTGGATAAAACCCTGCAAGAGTCCTTTGTCCCTAAGGATATTGATGTCAACCAATTTGAGACCATGGTGGGATACCTCACTACACCTCATCACGTCACTTTTTATGATCAGGATTATTCGTCACCCAAGACCAACCATAATGACGCATTACATATCGAAACTTTCATCCATAAGCACAAGGTCAGAAGAGTTTTAGTAGATGGTAGAGCAGAATTGAACATATGCTCCTTGAAGTTGGTTAAGGCTCTAGGATTTTCTGATGCATGCGTAGACCCTACAAAGAGTATAGTCATAAAAGCATATGATGATGAAGAACATTCTTCACAAGGCGTTATTTCTCTTCCTATCATAGTGGGACCAATCATTGTGGATACAACTTGCCAGGTCCTGGATCTAGAATTACCTTACAACATCTTGCTCGGCTGCCCATGGATTCATGCCCTAAAATCCATTCCCTCCACATATCACCAATGCCTAAAATTCCCATTTGACGGCACAAAAATCACTATATATGAAGACCTCGACCCTTTTCAATATTGTACCAACCTAAGGGGTATTTCTGAAAATCGAGTGCCCATCAACGGAGAAGCTCCTAGCTCCTCTTCTTCTAAATACATTGACCCATCCACACTCACATCATCTTCCACATCCACTCCGTCCACATCTTCCACCACGCCACCATATTCCACACTTCCTAAGGATGAGTCCAATGTCAAGATCCAAGACCTAGGCTATGGAGAATTCAAACTACATATGACATATAGCATCACAACAATACCCAAGTCTCTGAAGGTCTATGGTCGACCATGTTTTAGAATGGAACCTAAAGAAATTTTCAAAGTTCCACCAAAAACGATTTTCATAAGATGGGGAGACATGAGTAACGAGGACCTTGTCGATATTATAGGATGGATCTATAAAGAAATGGCCGACCTACCCCCATTACCAGTTAAGAAATATGGCAAGGGATATGCCATGATGAAGGCTAAGGGCTACGATGGAACTAGTGGCCTAGGCAGAAATAAAACTAGACAAAGAGAGCCCATAAAATCTTTCAAAATACCAAAGTATCTTGCATTAGGGTATGGATTGCCCAACAATGACGATCGATGTACCAGTGAAATTTTGAGTGAGTGTGTGCATGCTTTGGAAAGCGTCGAGACTGCTAAGGAAACCTTTACCGAAACTGGCTCCCAAGAATGGGAATTTTTCTCCCAAAGATCCTTAAGTGACTGTTGCCTTGATGATTTGTTCGTTGAAACAGGGGAGCTTACCTTTGAACAAAATTTTTGGCAAACATTTAAAATCAATCAGGCACCAAATAGTCAATTCCATTTCCCTTCCCCATGACATACAAGACCCACCACCTGAATCTAGTAACCATCAGTTGAAGGTATCTGAATTTCCATATAAGACTGACAACCACGACTCTGAGTCATTTACCCCTTACTTTGACAACGTATATGAAACAAGTGAAGGGGAATATTGGATAGAATCTGATGTGGAATTGGATGATTATAATTTCATCTACAATATCTTTGAGTCTGTCTGCATGCTTTTTGCATCCTCCCCTCAATTCACCAACGTTGATGATGGAATTTCCCTAGTCTATCCAAAATTAATCGATTGGGACCAACAAGGCCCACCAGTACTGGACACCTTTCAGAACGATGAGGCTATCGCAAAATTTATGGGATTATGTGAAGGGATACCCAGTGGTGATCACAAGGCAGGATTCACCATTGACCTAGATTATGCAGCCTACTTTGGTGAGACTACTCCGTCCTCCAATCGCAAAATTAAAAATAAGAATAAAGCAAAAGATGAAACATCTTTTGGTGAAAACTGAAAGGCACCTTCTAACGACAAAAAAGTAAAAACAAAGGACTTATCTGTGGGTGAAAACCTCTCCAAGGCGCCCAAATATGGAGCACTGGAATTTCTTCTTGTAACTCAAGAGAAGTCAGCCATGCTCATAGAGGACACCATAGAAGACAACATATCAATAACAGAAGATCCCAAAATGGTCCTCTTTGTTGCATCCTTGACTGAAGAAGAGAGACTAGACAATTTCTTTGCAGAACGTAAAGTCAACTTTACATGGTCCTATGCCGACATGCTAGGACTAGACCCAGAACTGGTTCTGCACCATCTACCATTATTTCCATATTCCAAACTAGTTAAACAAAAGCTACGCAAAATTCATCCTCAGGTCGCTCTATTGGTTAAGGTTGAGTTGAAGAAACTTGTAGATGTTGGGTTCATACAGTCTATTGATTATGCTAAATGGATATCTAACCTTGTGCCAGTAACAAAGCCAAATGGAATGATCTGAGTCTGCATAGATTTCAGAGACTTAAAAAAGGCATTCCCAAAAGATGACTTTCCTTTGCCGAATATTGATATCATAGTCGACCTCACGGAAGGATATGAGATGTCCCTCATGGATGGTTTCTCAGGCTATAATCAGATTCGTATTGCCCTCAAAGATCAACATAAAATAACATTCACTTGCCCTTGGGGTACATACTGCTAGAATGTCATGCCATTTGGTCTTAAAAATACAGGCGCCACATATCAGAGGACTATGACCACAATCTTTCATGACATGATGCATAAAATAATGGAAGATTACATAGATGACCTTTTGGATAAATCAATAACAAGAAAAGATCATCTGAAGATATTAGACACAATTTTCAAGAGACTAGAAGAATACAAAGTTCGACTGAATCCTAAGAAGTGTGTCTTTGGTGTAACATCTGGTAAACTCTTGGGATACATAGTTTCTTGAATAGGCATTGAAGTTGATCCAACAAAAGTCAAAGCCATCATGGACATGCCTCCTCCCAGAGGAATAAGTAAACTTGGGACATTACAGGGTAGGGTACAATCTATCTGGTGCTTTATAGCACAATTGGCTGACAAGTGTCAAGCATTCCAATATCTTCTGCGCAAAGGCATCCCCTTTGTGTGGACAGATAAATGCCAAGAAGCCTTTCAAAAAATAAAAGACTACTTACTGTCACCGCCAGTCCTCATGACGCCCATTCATGGAAAACCTTTGATCTTATACATCTCTGCCACTACTTCAACATTGGGGGCATTACTAGCACAAAACGACCAAGAAGAAAAAGAAAGGGCCATATATTATATCAATTGGACACTAGTCAGGTATGAACTGAATTACACATAAATTGAACGCATTTTTCTAGCAGTTTTCTTTGCAACTTAGAAGCTAAGACATTATATGTTGAGCCATCAGACATAGTTGGTAGCCAAGATTGACCCCCTCAAATATCTCTTGAGTCATGTAGCATTGACAGGACATCTGACAAAGTGGGTCATGATTCTAAGTGAATACAACATTCAGTATGTCGAAAGAAAAGTGATCAAAGGACAAGTGATTGCAAACCAATTGGAAAACGTGCCTATACAAAGTGATCACCCCTTAGTGGCATATTTCCCAGATGATTCAATATTCCATACAAAACCAAAGTCACCCTGGAGGCTATATTTCGACGGATCGCATACTAATCATGGCTTGGGGGCAAGGATATTGTTTATCACCCCTCAAGGCGATTCTATTCCCAAGTCTTTCCGCATAGCTTTCCCATGCACAAATAACGTGGTAGAATATGAGACATTGGTTACGAGACTTAGAATGGCAATAAAATGGGAAATCAAAGCACTACATGTCTATGGGGATTCTCAGTTAGTTATCAACCAAGTAAATGATGACTATAACACAAAATATGAGAAGCTAATTCCCTACAAACGAATGGTTGATAGCTTCCAGACATACTTTCACATAGTGACTTTTGAGCGATTGTCGAGAGCACAGAACAAGGCAGCAGATGCCATGGCTACAATAGGCTCTCTCCTCAACATTCCAAGCAATATGCCTCAGCAAGAATTCCTGATAGAACAACTGTTGGTCCCCACCTATGATATTCCAGAATCATAGATGGTCTGCAAGCTTGTTGGTCCCAATTCTCCCTGGTACCAAGACATCCATGAATACCTTAAGTCTCAAACCCTCCCCCCTAATCTGTCCAATAACCAGAGGAAGTCTTTTATCTAAAAAGCCACAAGATATGCCATCGTTAGTGACACCCTTTATCATCGTAGCTTTGATGATACCCTCCTTAGATGTCTTGACACCAATGAAGCACACATAACCTTATGCGAAGTACATGAGGGTCTCATTCGAGTGGTCCTACTCTGGCCAAGAATATAACGATACTTGGGTACTATTGGCCGACCATTGAGAAAGATGCACTAGAATATGTCAGGACTTGTTGCTAATGCCAGATTCACAGTGATTTGATTCACGCTCCAGCACAAGAACTTCGTCCGATCATGTCTCCTTGGCCCTTCACACAATGGGGACTCGACCTCGTGGGCAAGATCCATCCTACCTTGTCTAATGGCCACAAATTCATCATAACCGCCACTGAGTACTTTACAAAGTGGATCAAAACCATCCCCCTGACGTACATAACCGGAAAACAAATCTCCAAATTCATTCTTAACTATATCATTTGCTGGTATGGCCTTCCACAATCCATCATCACTCACAATGGATGTCCATTTAAAAACCAAGATGTTCATGAGTTATGTGAGCGATTTCATATCCAACATCATTTTTCCTCTCCGTATTACCCGCAAGGAAACAATCAAGCCGAGGCGTCAAATAAAACCATTGTTAAAATCCTTAAAAAGACTGTCAATGATGCTAGCTGTGACTGACATATTTAACTCAACCCTACTCTATGGGCCTACCGCACCAGCATTTGTATGCCTATGGGAGCCACTCCATTCGCCCTAGTCTTTGGAGCTGAGGCCATCTTGCCCATTGAGGTTTAAATTCCTTCCTTACGAGTCTCCCTGAAGGGTCTCACTAATGATGAGGAGTATAGACAGTCGCGCCTGCACGAGTTGGAGATGTTAGAAGAAAGAAGGAAAAATTCCCTGAACCATTTACAGGCATATCAGAACTGCCTCTGTCGTAGTTACAATAAGAGAGTCATGGTCAGGAAGTTTGACATTGGTGACTTAGTCCTCATGCAGAACCCTAAGAATGAGGTAGACAGAGTAAAGCCGGGAAAATTTGAACCAAACTGGTTGGGTCCTTACATCATCATATCTTCTTTTGGTTCTAGGGCGTATCAGCTGGCTACCCCAGATGGTGAACAATTGACAAAGCCTATTAATAGTCTACATCTTTGGAAGTTCTATGCATAGCATCAGAAGGTCGAGCCAAAAACTTTAAAAATACAAAAAATTGAAAAATGATAAAAAAAAATTGTGGCCTTGATGAAAACCTAGAAAACATGTGTCTTGGTGACACAAAAAAATAAAAATGACAAAAATAGTAAAAGGAAATAATTCATCCAACAGTGAAAACCTGGCAAGCAGGCACTTTGGATAAGTACCATGGTGAAAACCTGGCAAACAGGCGCCATGTGTAATCAATCATTGCTCTGCCATCTACTATTACTTTATCTGTCTTAGCCTATGATGAGATACATTTTCCATCACCACCATGACATTTGACATGACATCATACCCTGTCTCTCATGGTTGACAAACGGTTGACATCAAGTTTTGCATACCGTCCATTCGACATCGCATGCATATCCCTTTTCATGTCCTTTAAAATTGGCTAAGTCTTGGACCTGACTAGGGGTAGAGTTTTATCATGTGATTGTAGTGGGTATCATGCATAGTCTGGGAAATTGCAAAAAGTCCTGAAAAAAGACAAAAACATCTCAAAAATTCCAAAATAAAAATGAAATAAAATAAATTAAAAAAAAAGAAAAAAACGTCACAAAAAATCTTGAAAAAAGACAAAAACATCACAAAAAGTCCTGAAAAAAGACAAAAACATTATAAAATATCCTGAAGAAGACAAAAACATCACAAAAAGTCCTGAAGAAAGACCAAAAACATCATAAAATGTCTTGAAGAAAGACCTAAAAATCGAAAAACATCCTGAAGAAACCACAAGAAACGTCAAATTGTCTTAAGAACGTAAAACAGAGTCATTCCTTGTCAAGTCTATCAAATCAATCAGTCTTTTGTCATTTGTCCAAACTACATTGTCTCTGTGCATTTTCTACGTAGGCAAGACTCATTTTTGAGTCCCCGAGACATTAGGTCAGTCCTTTCAGGTTTGTCAAAATAAAATCATGATGCAATCTTTTGTCATCAAGACAAAGTCATTGGTCGTGTCAAACTACGAGGTCTCTGAGTGTATGACGTAGGCAAGGCCATCTGTCAATGAGCCCCCAAGGCCGCACTAGGTCAGTCCATTAGGGTTCATGGCCCTATATTGGCACACACGTCAAAAAGTCTTCAAGTCAAACAAGTCATCTCGAAATAAGCCAATTACTGCAACCAAATTTTGGCAACCATTTGCTCAATGTGACAATTACATCAACATGTCAATATCAATATATAGTCAACACAAGTCAATTCAGTCAACTTCAATCAAATTTTGTCAAAACAAGTTACATAATCATAATCGACCAAACTATCAACTCTTGGTTATTATTCAGATGTGTCCTTCTAAAAAATAGCCTCTGTCATTTATGCCTTACGATGTGCCCTTCCTAGGCATCGTCATTGTCATCTGACATTTTTGAGAGATCCTCCTGAGATTCAACGATCTCTCCTCTCAACATCAGTATCCTTCATATGTGTCCTACAAAATAACTCTATCATTTATGCCTTAGGATGCGTCCTTCCTAGGCATTGTCACCGCCATCTGGCATTTTGAGGGATCCTCTTGAGATTTAAGGATCAATCCTCTCGACATCAACATCATTTAGGATGTTTCCTTCCTGAATTTGACAATCTTTGGCATTCCATCATCTTGGAATCATTAAAACCTTGACACCCAGACATCCCGACATCATCATACCTGACACCTCGACATTAAAACACTTGGCATCCAAAAACACTTGGCAAACACTTGGCACTTGTCTTTTGGCTTTTCATCATGTTACTAGTTTTTCAGCGAGATCCCAATAGTAGGATTTAGAAAAGCAACGACGTATCATGATTTTTGTCTTAACTTTTGACACACATGTTACTAGTTTCTCTACAAGGTCCTGATTTCAGGATTTAGAAAAACAATGATGTATCATGATAATGGCTTTATTTTGTATTTTGACAATCATGTTACTACTTTCTCAAGGATGTCCTAGAAACAGGATTTAGAGAAGCAACGACGTTTCATGATTTGTCCTTCTTGTCTTTTTATGCTTGTGGTTGGTTATGACAAAAAGACTAGGGCAATTACACCCTTAGTACGAGTCATAATCATCCTTGTTTCTGACTGCTTGTATTACGTGATGGTATGACCTTGCACACCTTGATTTAGGTTATATCATGGTGTTTGTTGGCCATTACAACAATCTACCTAGTGATGATTAAGAGAAATAAATATTAAAGTCCTACGATAAGGTTTTGAAGGATTTGGTCTAGGAACTAACATGCATCTCCTTCGGTTTGTTCATCTTCTCTCATCCATCTCACAATGATATCCTATGACATACAAAAACATAAGTGCATACATAATCCTATAAACATTGTATTATGTCCATACATGCATCATCCATAGCACTAAATCATATACATTTCATTACATCTTGCATTATACATAGTCATGCATTAATATAATCATAAAACATGGCATCCATTCAAATAAACACATTATGCATATCATCATCATCCATGGCACAACATCGACATAACATATAAATAAGCATTGTATTATCATGCCAACAATATCATAAGTAACCATCATAGGACATACATGACAAAGCATATAAATAAATAAATACCATTATCCATCATAAGTGTATATCATACATAAAGTCATCCATCATACATTATAATGCATAAATCAAATAACATCGCATAACACACATGTAGGCCGCATCAAAACTGCATCATGTATATAACTTCATCTCAAAAATCAATGTCGCAGGATAAAGTCAAGAGATATCCAAAAAATAGAGCTCGCAGGCTCGATAGTCAATACATAATGTGTCAATACAAAGTCTAAAACATGAAGCCAAACATAGTAAACATGCCCCTATGAACTGCTCTCCTCATCCCCTCACGGTGAAGAATGTGGTGAATGAGGACCTATGCCCGACACGGAGGTAACAGGTGGACCTGTAGCAACCTCTATCTGTGAAACCAATGGAACTGACACTAATGGCATCATCTCCATGGTAACATGCATCTATGATGACACTAAAGCCTGACTCTGTGAAACTGAAGGATCTGTCACTAGAGGTGAACCAAGTACTGATCTATGGCCTGAACCTGATGACCCATGTGAGTGCCATGATCTGTGACTAGAGGAGTGTTTGTGATGAGACCTATGACTCGAAGTATGCCCTGAAGAGGTCGAGCCCCCTGCACTGCTTTGACTGCCATTGCCACTGCCACTACCATTTCCTGACTTATTGCCACTAACTGTCTATGTCCTAGTAAGAGTGGGATCTCTCATCTCGGTTGGCACAACCTACTCATACAACTACCTATATCGCCCAAGTAGTACGCTAATCCTTTCAAACTCCCAAGCTAGATCTGTCGATGGTCCTATACACCATTGTGCTGCCTCCTGTTGGTGGATGATTGCCTGATCCCGCTCTACCCGAGTCACCTCTAGCTCTAACTGCAGTGCTATGACCTGTACGACACTCTCATCCAGTCTTCTCTATAGGTCAGCCACCCTCTAGACTGTCGTGGCATCATGGAGCAATGATGAGGTAGATGGTACATCCTCGTCTCTCTCCACCATCCTCCATCTCAGGAGTCTCTCGGCCTCATCCATAGCATCATCATCTCCACCATCATCATCCTCCTCCTCTGCGACCTCCTCTCCACTGACTCCCTCATCCTGAGGCACATCCACATCCACATCCACCTCAAGCTCCTGCTCCTAACTGGCCTCCTCCTTGACCACATGCTCCTCCTGTCTCTCCTCCTTCTGCTCCTACCTCAGCTCATCCTCCTCTCTCTCTCCCTCCTCGGCCACCTCTGGGATAACATCCAATGATGCTCTAGCTACACGCTGTCGTACCCTCCTACCCTACCTCTGGCCATCTCTCCTCCATCTCTGGTCATCCCCTCTTTCATCCCCATCATCTTTCTCTCCACCCCGACCTCCATCCCTCCCCCTGCCTCCGTCTCTGCCACCATCCCTCCCCCTACCTCTGCCTCTGCCACCATCTTTTCCCCCTCGCCTGGCTCGTGACACATGTGGTATAACTGGCCTCCTATCAATCGGCGTTGGCCCATCTGGATCTATCAATGGCATTGGTTGATGCACCTGCCACCATAAGTCATAGTCAGCAGTAGTCCTTGGATCTGCAACTCCACCTCTCCATCCCCACTGCTGGGCTACTAGCCCATCAATCTGCTGTTTGGAAAAAGCTACAGTAATCGGTGTCCCCCAAGCTGACTTCCTGGAAGATCTGGCATACTTGGTTGTGCCTACCGATACACCATGTTGCTCCCCAAACTGTCGCAGTACACATTGTGGAAAATACATCTCTATAATGAGTTGACTCTGCACTGTCCTACTAATCAGATAATGGTATTGTCTGCAAAGGTTGAGATGGTCATCCTCATCATCCCACTACTGGCAGTCTCTATAGGTCCTCCAAATGAATGTAACCATGGTGTCAATCCGATGGTGCCACCAACCTGTCTCTCCCATCCTCATCTATTTTAGGGCACCAACATAGTAATAGGCATAGGGAATCCCCTCAGCTAGTTGCGGTCTCTGAATAGGAGGTCGGAATATCACCACATGCTCTCAGACCCATATCATCAATAGTTTTGTGCCACACCCAATGCTCTGTGCCCTCCTATAGGCCACCTCGTGAAGCTGATGGTAGAGCACTCCCAACAAACAGGGCCCCCAGGCATAAATTGTCCTGTCCCGCCTCATGCCCACTATCACGTCTCCCCAACCAATGAGAAACCCATGTCCGTGACGGTCAGGAATCAGTATCCCATTGATCAATGTTTCCAAAAATGCATCAAACCAGGCATAATGCTCCGCCATAAACTCCCAGTGGATCTCATATCCCTCAATGCCGAGTCCTGCACCCTCATCCCAATAGTAAGTTGTAAATGTCTGATGGCCATGCCGAGGATCGTAAATGATCCACTCTCCTCAGATCAGCAGATGTAGAATATGGTACACATCCTCAAGTGTGATTGTCGCCTCTCTCGTCGGCAAGTGGAATGAGCATGTCTCTAAATGCCATCGCTCACACAATGTAGTCAGTAATCCCCTATTTTCCTGAATAACAGGAATATAGACAACATAATATAAGCCCAGCTACATCAACTGTCATTGCTCTCACTGACTCGAGTGATCACCGAACCTTAAGGTCGATGGCCTGCTCTCCTAAATATAGATGGGTGCAAGCTGTCTCTGCACAAGGCCAAATAACCCGTTAGCACTTTATTGATAAACGTCATTATCATCAAAAACATGTAGAATTTAAAACCCATCAAAATTGGCCCTAGTCAAAGTCAAAGTCAAATGCGTCTCAAAGAAACGTTTGCGTCCCTATGCACCTCAATTGCGTCGCGAATCACCAATTGCGTCGCGAATCACCAATTGCATCATTTTGTCCCGCATTTGTGTTGCATCATGCCACTTGCGTCTCGATTTCTAGAACATGCATAACTTCATTCAAATGCGTCTCTCTAACACACAACATGCATTGCAAAATGTCATATGCGGCATTATACCTTTCGAATGCGACAAAAGATGACGAATGTGTTGCAATTTTTAGCAGATGTGTCACACATTCTAGGTTTTCCCTAATTATTCTTTACAATTGTGTCGCAACGCATCAAATGTGTCGAACGCGAAGACAAATGCAGCTTACGCGCACGCATATGCGTCACCGTGCATCTGTTGTTCACCCTAAAACCCTAATTTTTGCACCAAATTTGAGAAAATGAGAAAGTAGGTTAGGGGTACATACCACTAGCTTAGAACCCTCTGGCAACCTAAAAGTCCGCACAATCTCCCCGTGATGCTCTGTGACCAACCTCCTGCAACAGGAAAGATTTAGCCAACCGAGCTAGGGCCCCAACCCAATATGTCACTAATTATCATAATTAAATGAATTTATTAATTTATTTAATTGTAGGTCATTATCCCCTAAATTAAATAATTATCTTTAATTATTTAATTGCTAAATTTAATATTTCTCTCATTTTAAATAAATTAATCATTTAAAATGATTTCACATTTTTCACTGTCAGTTCATTTTGGTAAATAATCTAAAAATAAATTATTTATTATCACACAAAATCCATATTTTGAATTTATTTAATTCAAAATGGTAATCTTCTTCCAAAAATCAAGTAATTGAGCAAATTCTTGATTTACCAAATCTGCTTTTCAGTCCAACTCTTCTCTTCTTGATTTTTCAAATCTCATAAATCAAGCAGTCTTTATCTTCTTGATTTTTGAAGATCTTTATCTTTTTGACTAATTGTCACATTTATTCTCGACCATCGATTCAATTTTCTAAAATGACATCTTGACCACTCATTTAATGATTTTTCCCTAACCCTGATTAGGGATTGTCACATGAAATATCATTCTCTAATTTTAGGCTTCTGTCAAACTTCAATCTCATATGTCTGTTCAAAATTGCATTTTCTATAAAATTCCAATTTTTCTCATCATTTCGACTACACACACAGATATACATGCATATATTTGCATTTGGTTTTATGATTTTGGCATATTTGTCTTAGGCATTATAGTCATTTTCTCATAGGCATAGACATTTATATTTCAAATCCTTCAAAGCTTGTTTAGGACTTTGTCATAGTCTTTTGTATCAAATTACTCACACACTTGATCTGAGGGAAACAATTAGCAAGTTAGAAGGTGCTATGAAGGTGAATCATGGAAACTTCGACGAGTGATAGGTATAATCATTCTTGTTTTAGTTTTCATTGTACTTGATAGCTTCTTTGGGTTTGTATGCTTTACTATTTGATAATCTAACCTTAGGAAATTAACCCATTGATACAGTGTCCTCCAAGATCTCTCACATGAAGGATACCCAAAAAAAAGCAACTTACAGACCTACAGACCTGCAAGGAATCATCCCCCAAGATCCCTCACATGGAGGAAGTCAGGAAAGTACCCTACAGACCCGTATACCTATAGGGAAGGTGTCCTTCAAGATATCTCGCATGAAGGAAACCCAAGAAAGCACCCTATAGACCCGTAGACCTACAAGGAGGTATCCCCCAAGATCTCTCAAATGGCAAAAACCCAAAGAAAGCACCCTACAAACCCACAGACTTGCAGGGAAGGTGTCCCCCAAGATCTCTCACATGGAGGAAACCCAAAGAAAGGGGACTTCACAGATTCAAAAAGCACCTTCACAGGTGCACCTGTAAAGCAACATGTTTACCCGTAGATAGAACATGTCAGAAAGCGGCCACACAGGCAAGTAAGTAGATAGTTTCACAAACTGCCAACAAGTTTGAAAACTTTCAAAGGGGTCCCTTGGGAACCCGACATGAAGAAGGATTCCACTCAAGGGACATGCTATTTGAAGGTATGGAGATTTTTCTTTCTCAAATTGATTCATCATTAAGGAATCCTTTTGAAAGATGTTCACCTCATCAAGGAATTCAAAAGGAAGAAGATGCCCCCACGCAAGGGGAAGATCAAAACTACTCCCACCTCAAAGGAAAGTTCTCAAGTTTTTTCTTTACGAACCTGTAATGAAGGAAACACATTCTATTAGGGTTTCAAGTTGAGAATGTGATTCTTGAAAAGAAGTTTGTGAAGATTCTCAAGAAAAGATTTGTTGGCCACGAATGTGTTTTCTAAAAATTGAAGCATTATTGAAGTGGCGTTGTCACACATGAGAGGGAAAACTCAAGAAAAGAAGAGAGAAAGATAAGAAAAGAGAAAAAGAAAAAAAACATAAAGGGCACAGGGGTAGCCTAATATTTTGGGGTCAGAACTGCTCATAAATATATATAAGTATAGTAATAGTATATAAAATGAATTGTCATCAACCCCCTACTATATCAGACCATATGAAGAATGTATGAGAAGAAAAAGTAAAAATAAAAAATTGGGTCAACATGGAAGGGAAGCCTAAATGCCCCCAACGCTTTGCATCGTCCCTAATTTATCGAAAATAAATCACAAACATGGAAGAATGATGAAACAGATAGAAGAAGGTTTACGACACAAAAACTACACATGTATCCAAGCACTAACAAGGGTGACAAGGTTCATCCAAGAACACATAGCATGATCATGAGGGAACACATCACAACACACACACATCTAATCTAAAGATAAAGAAGGGACCTCCTCCTAACACTAATTGACCAAGAGGTCATCCGCTTCCCACTCTCGATCATCGTAGGGGGAAGGAGGATGAGCTTATAGTGGTGGAATGTTAAGAGGAGGAGCATCCGACCCTCCCGTAATAAGGGCTAAGGAAGAGGGCCCCACAAGGTCCTCTTTACCAAGCTCTTGTGGAGCTAAGGTCAACAATTTCACGAAGATCGCTGACAATGTCAGAACCTCATCTAGAGAGTTAAACATGCACTTTACAGGAGTACCATGTTTTACCTCAATGGACGGAGAAGGTTGTGCCTGAGATTCACTACCAGGCTCACCAACTGATTTGGGAGTGGTGACAAACTCAAGAGAAGTTGGGATTGGTTCCATCACTAAGATAGAACAAGTCAGCACGGGACCACCTTTTGGAGAAGGTGGGCTCCTCTTACGTCCTCCATTTCTGGAAGGAGAACTCTCTACCTTCTGCTTCATCGAGGGATGTGAACTCCCCAAAGACAAGGAAAGAGGTGTGGAGGAAGAGGAGGAAGAGAAAACTGTAGTAGATACTGTTGATGATGATTTCACTCGCAGAAAACAGGTCAAATAAAATCTCCACAGACAAGACCACGAAGAGCCTATCCTTCTTGAAAGATATGGAACAAAGACAACCTAAAGGGAAATTATGCTTTCACAGGACAAAGATTGGATTTCATTCAATCCCAAGTCTCTGATAACATGGTTGCACTAGGGTCGCTCTCGGGTAATGATGTTATATTGTTGTTAATCTCAAAGGGACTATGGTTATTTCTAGCTTTGCTAAGAATTATGAACATTTCAAATAAAATTTCACTTCATTCATCAAATAACATCATGAAATCAAAAGATTCAACATAATATTTCATGAACATCACAAATTATTTTCTATCACTTAAGTAGATTTAGCATTAAGAATTCAACAACTTTATGGAAAATAAAAGATTTTCAACAAAATTATTTCCATTCATTTAATTTATTTTTTTTGAAGCATTTTCAAATATTAAACATCTATTCTAAAAAAATATATTAAAAATACTAAAAAATACAAGTTTCTCCAGGTTATTCTCCATGGATGCCCCAAAGAATTAATTAAAATAGAGCAAACCACTTTATATTTCACCAGATTGCTTCACAGTTGCGTATAAAACGGTGCAAGCTTTTAAAGAGAGGGTTTCATTTATGGATACAGAGTAGGTTCTGTATGCACCCTTAAATGGCACAACATACAGTCTTGTTCGGCTGAACTTACAAAACCAACTAAAAAAATACTGAGATAGGTAGCTATCTATTAAGCTCTGATATCAATTAATGTCTACGTGCATACAAATTTTTACGCCAGAATGGTTCAGAAAATAGGAAAAAAGAACAAAACTTTAAAAAAATTATGCTCCTCTAACATCCAAAAATTCTAAACTTAAAATAAAAATGGAGGAGATGGCCTTTTATAGAAACAAGGCCCCAGAAATTCAACTTAAAAGTCAATCCAGAGAATCAGAAACAACAAATTAAAATGTGGCACGTGGCATTTGCCAACTGTCATCAAGAACATTCCAGAATAAGTCAAGGCTTTAACTTTGTATGCAGCAACACTTTTCTTCATACTTCAACACGAACACTTTGTATCAATCAAGGCTACCAACTTCCTTCCAAAACATTGAAATGAGGAACACCTACCGGGACCAGGATCAACCTGCAAATTTAAAATTGAAACCAAAATAAACTTTATCATATTTTATGTATCTGGTATCCAGTTCTTTCTCTTTTCGCTTATGATTCGAGCTTCGGGATTCTTTATTCTTTCTTCAACTGATATTCTTGGAAATCCCTTAATACTTGATGTATGCGCTCTTTTAAAATTCTTTGTATTGCTCTCCAAGTGAGCTTGAGCCTAATATATTCTTTAGTTACCCGAAGTATGATATCATTTTTATGTGCTTTGTCTGCTTCATACTTGGCTATAACATTTATGCACTATATTATCTCGTTAATAACCTCCCACATCAGCAATTGAACAAGATCTCTATTTATTATTTCTATCCATTCCTTGAAATCTTTAGCTTCTTTTCCCTCCTATCCTAATGTTTGAGGATCAAAACCTTGATGTGCCAATATTTCAATAAATTCTTGATTTTCACTAATCAATCTTCTGCACTCGACGGTGACTTTTTCAAATCCTTCAATACATTGTATTAACAAGTCACCTTCCCATTTCAGCTATTTCTTCCATTTTCCTGGCAATGAAATTTCATG
This sequence comes from Sequoia sempervirens, assembly GCA_007258455.2. Classification (NCBI taxonomy): domain Eukaryota; kingdom Viridiplantae; phylum Streptophyta; class Pinopsida; order Cupressales; family Cupressaceae; genus Sequoia; species Sequoia sempervirens. The sequence continues at coordinate 317,419,342 of VDFB02105785.1, read as the reverse complement.
TCCTAATATTACATTACTTTGTATTAACTCTTGGATGTCTAACTACATGAGAATTTCAATGTTTTTCCTTTCGTCGATGACCTGCTCCTGGTGAAATCTACATTCATCTTCAAATATTTTCAATTTCTCTGAACGACGGCATGATTCCTTTTACTTTCTTATTGCATATGTAATAAATTCTTCTCCCTGCTTTACCCAGTATTCAATCCATTCTTCAAACATTTTCATTATATAACGAACTGCAACAATTGCATCTACTTTCTCTTGTGATATCAGCACCAAATGTTGGGGCAGATCAACTTGTTCTCGACCAGATAAAGTTAATGACTTAATGAAGTGTTCCAAGGTAGCAACCCGTTCTTTCAATTCTCTTTTCTTCTATTTATATTTCTATACTCTGGCAACAGTAGCATTTAAATTTACTTGTATTTCTTCTAATTCTTGTTTCCAAGATGAGTGCCCAAGATTAATACTTGTGATCTTATACTCCTTAGGCATTATTTCATGTCTATCCTTATCCTTTGTTGGAGTGGCTATCTGAATAGTTATGTTGCCACCTGCATTTCTCTATATGACATGCTTTTTCTTTGCTCTACGCCTAGGTTTAGGAGTACCTACTTCTTGTATAAAATTATTAAGATTCAGAGGTAATACTTCCACTGCCATTGGAGAAGCTAATTCCCTGATTAACCAATCAGATGTATCATCATCTTGCTATACCTTTGTAGCATTTCTTTGTCCCTATTTACCACTTGTTTTAGGAATTTCTTCTCTTTGACTTGCCAAATTTTTTGAAATGGGGATTTCTTTAGTGATATTTGGCATAGATTCGAGATTGGTAGGGTTTTACATTGCCTCCTCTGTTTGGAGACTTATATTTTCCTATCTATCTAGATTTTCTATCTCATCTCTCTGAACATTATCCTCTTCATTCACTGCTATGCCAGGATTCTCTCTATTTTCAATTCCATCTTTTGCAAACTGTGTAGCTTCTTCTCTTGCAATATTAGTTTCAGCATGGCCTTTCTCTGATTCTTCAAAGACCTGCGAGTGTTCATTAACATTTTTCAAATTCCCAAATGAAGGCTGGGAATCAAGAGTATCTTCAAAAATTATTTCATCAATAGGATTTTGCTCTGTAGTCTCACGTGTTTCCATTTCAAGTATTCTAGGGTTTCCTGCCTCTAAGGCAAGCATTCCTTGAATAAAATATTCTTCTTCAACATTTATGGGGTTAGAGCTTATATCTTGAATTTCTTCTATCATTGGGTGTACCATGGGTTTGTCTTTAGACTTCTTTTCTTTCACTTTTTCCCACATAGCACCCCATTTTTCTACCTGTTCTTTAATTCTAGCTTCATCTTCTTCAAAAATTTCCTCTAAAGCTATAGGAGTCCCTCCCAATGCCTATTTCATACTAGCCATATTAACAAAAGGGGGAGAGGTAAATAATGTTGTAGCCCTTTGAGATGTAGACCTGGTTTGTGCACCAACATTCTCTGTTGCTCTTGTTCCTTCATCAATAATTACTCTTGTTCTAGGTTTAGTTGTAGAGGAATATGCACCTTTAGGTCTCACTTTTGATTTATCTTTACTTTTCTTTGCATCTTTCTGTTTATCAGATGGTTTTATCAGAACTTCTTGTCTTGTAGTTTTAGGGGTTCTTTCTTCAATTATAATACCTGGAGTCACCTTACTAGTCTTTCTTTTCTTCTTGGTAGGCTCTCCACTTTCAAAAGTAGTTTCATCTCTTTGTTTCCTTCTTTTATCTTTTGAGAAGATAGGTTCAATTACCCTTTCTCTCAAACCTTTATAAAAATCATCAATCTAGTGTTGAGTATACCTTAAGACTGGTCTAGTGAACTCATTAATTGATGTCATATCGTCATCATCAACACCTAGGTCTGGAATGGGTTCATCATATAACTTGCCATCATTGTAAAATTGATTCAACACCTAACCATCATCTTCTTCCAATTGGTCTGGGATGTCATAAAGCTTGAGCATCCAATAAAATCTTAAAGTCATTCTTTCATATTTTCTTCTTCTTACCACGTGCTCATCTTCACAGTTAGGCCAATAATCTTCTAAATGAGGCACATGAGCACAAAAACCAGCTATATTTTTAGCAATATTTCCTTCAATATCATAATACACTCTCTGGAGTTGGAATTCTTCAAAATGGTAGGTCCTCAGTTCTTCTTCACACAAATCAGTTACTCTAATTGCACTGCACTTATAATTTCCTATTGTAATGGGAAATTTAAAAGAGGCCTTTTTGCAAGCATGACTATAAAGAGCATGAGATGGTTTTAACTGTCTCACTAATTCCAATAAAACAATTTTATTTGTAGGATACCTGGGCAACATGAATGGGTGTCCATCAAGTCCCTCCACTCTAATGTAGGAGTAAGTTGGGAACTGTATGTACCAGCCTCCCATAGGCCGAATGACACTTTGTGCTTCCAGGGATAATCTTTTAGCTTTATCACCTTCCATTGTTCTCACCAATTTCATGGAGAAAAAATCATTAACTTTCATGTAATCATCCTTATACCAGTGGATGGTGATCTAGGGTAGATATGCATATATCAAATTGTTGCCAACCTTTGTGCCTAGAGTACCAATCTATTTCAACCCTTGTTTACTCGCTCTCATAGCACATGAGTAAATAACATATGATGACATGTAGAAGCATCTAGTTTTGGGGAATGTAGTAATCTATTCATGTAGTCTGTCACTTATCAATTTTCCCCAATGCAATTCCACATAACCCTCTATCATGTAGGATATTATCACAAACATTCAGGGTTCGAACTTGCTTGCATCTCTTAAACCAACAAATCTACTCAGCAAAGTTATAATGTCTTCCATTTCTTATTTAAACATAGACCTATGAATTACCTTGGAATGTTGTTTAATTGGTTGTTGGCACCATTGGGTGCTCATAATTTCTCTATTACGCTCTTCAGTGCTTTGATATGTCCTAGTCTTGGCCTTTAGGTCGATATTGAACTTCTTTGTGTAAATGGGGAGGCCAAATGTGTATATGATTCCTTTTTGTGACAGGTCTTCATAAATTCTCCCTTCTTTCTCAACAATCCTCTTGGTTGGGTTGTAATGATTTATACATTGCATAACTAATTCAAGAGCTTTCGTTGCTGGAAAAAACCCTCTTGCAGGAAGTAGCCCATTTGCCACAACATTCTTGGTACATTGAGAAGCATTCTTTTGTAATAGTCGTGAACATATTTCAATGTTAGAAGACCATCCCATATGAGTGTCTGTAACCACTATGTTGATGGGTACGGCTTGTGAATTGCAATACTTCAATTTATCTTCTGCCCCTTGTGTCAGAATTACTTATTTTGTATATAATGTGCTCTGCAATTTTCAAAATATGTGTCTTTTGTGCAAATTATGGTTAGATTTAACCAAAACTTACATTTCATAAAATTTTCAATTCATTTTTTATTAAATTTAACAACTCAGAGAATCATTAAAATTTCAATTTCAGAATGGGAAAACACCATTATCAATATTTTTTAGCTTGAGAAACTCTTAACGAAGTATCAGTTATTCATAACATACCTGGTTCTAGTTAATAATGGTGATTCTTCAAAATGAAACTTCAAAACCATTGGTAGCTGCGTCTTAATTTCTTGAAATTTACCTCTCATTGTGCGCCAATGTTGTTTCATTAATTCAATGTCCTTAGGAAATTTGCAATATGACACGAAGTGGAGTGTTGTAAAATCAATTCAATGCTTGAGGTGGTGCCAAGTACATAGGTAGTTCACCACCTTCATTAATTACCTGTTATGTTGCATTAATTCTTAGAATAAAGGTGCAATCATTATGGATTATGGTCCAAATCAGGAACACCTAGATTTCTACATTGGCTCGCTATTTGAGAAGAAAGACGGCGTGGTGATTATACGTGGAAATCATATGTCACACTAATTCTTTGCAAGGTATATGTCATTAAAGATATGTGATCGATTGGTTATCACCAGGATTAAAGCTTTCCAATATTTCTTTTGAAAGAAGCAAACAATACTGGGATTTGGGAAATACCTTCTAAGGAAAGAGAAAACTAGAACAAAAGGAAAGAAAAGAAACCGATTCTAAAAGATAAATTTGAAAAAAATTCAAAACAGACTCCCTGGTTCCCGACTTTCAAGAAAAGGAAACAATAAAATACTAGACTCCAGTTAAAAAAAAAAAATTACTGAGATTAAAACTTTGATTAATGAAATACCAGGAAGAGCTAGAATCTTATGAAGATACAAATTCTTTGGGCTCAAACGTAGGACTTCGGGATTTTGGTTTCCAGTAACAAAGTAAACATTAAGAGTATACTGAAACACCAAAACTGGGAAACAAAAGGATATGCAAACAAAGAGGCCAAGTGAAAATGAGAGAGGAAATCAGCAACCGACTGAGCATCAAAACAATGCCAAAGCAAATGAAAACAAAAAGAGCAAGGAAAAGAAAAGAAAAGAAAAGGGGGGTCCACATTTTGCCAAGGGGAAAAATGGGGCATTTTGTGAGACCACACAACAGATACCTTTGAAGTGTTCATCATATCTATAGGTTTTGGGAAAGGTGGGACATCTAGAAGGGACATCAACGGAGGCGGCTCCACCAAAGGAGCAATGAACACCTACACCTTTTTAGGGTCAGGTGCATTTGTACTCACAACAGAAGCTGAAAGCGATATAGAGCTAGACTAAATGGAAGCGGAGGGGAGAAGAGAGGAGGACGTTGCAGGAGGCCCTGATATAGGGGCAGTCATCTCCTCTTCCTTCCTCTGTAAGGAAACCTACTCAGCCATGAGAGCCTTTCTTTGGCTCTTGCGCTCACATGCAAGGAACTTTTTGTGACTCTTTGAACCAGAGGCCGGAGTCTGCGAAGGAACAAAAGGCTCCTACTTAGCCATGGGAGTGTCTGCTACAGCTGTTTCTAGTGGAGGAACAAACTCCTGAACGAGAGTAGGAGGAACAAATTGAGAAGCAGTAGGGGGAGTCGACTCAAGTGCCTCGGTATTGGGCCTCTTCCTGTTTACTGCTTTGAGAGGAGGAGTGGTAGGAGGTTATGGAGGTTGAGACATAGAGGATTCCCCATGGGGGCCTTTTGTCCTATTATACCTAATGGGCCTAGGCTTCGTGGGAAAAATAGGAAGCTCAAACATGGGATGCTTGGGCTTTCGCCAAACAGGCACCATTGGATTCTCCCGCAAACGTGGAACAAAATTTGATGGCACCTCAATGGGGCAAGAGGAAGCATTAGGCTGAACAACAAAAGAGGAAGAAGGAGGATCTTAGGACCGCTTCTCTTCTTCCCTTCTACGTTCCTTGGTGGCATCACTATCAGCTTTTAGGCAAGGCCTATGTGAAACAACATAAGATGACAGAGGGTATCTCACTTTCATCCTAAGGCACCCTTTCTCATAAATTTGATATGTCTAGTGTAGGAGGTCCATCCTAGGTGGGAGAGGATCAACAGGCACAGGCCAAGAGTAATCCAAGGAGTAGCTACCATGAGCAATCGGTGGCTTATAACCATTGTCATGAATCACATGCACAAAACCCTTGTGGATAAATATTAAACATCTATGCATGATCGAAGGAACCACATTCATGGCTACTAACCAAGGGATACCTAGCTTCACTGTAAAGAGTTCAGACCCAGGGATTATGTCAAATAGAAGTTCACAGATTTAGGTCCAACCAAAACTGACAAGGCAATACTACCCAAAGGGGGCATGGAAAGTCTGTCATGTGTACGGATGGTGCTTACAGGTGCATCATACCCATCTTTGTGCAAAAATTTGATTAGCATGATCTCCTCAGTTATGATGTTTACTTGAGATGTTGGATCAATGAGGACACCTTCTATGATGTTTTCGTTGATTTGAGCAAGGATGTAGAGAGGAGATGGTTCCCTATTAAAAACCATTGGTAGGTCCTATGAAGTGAAGGTTATCCCAGTACCACTGCTCACAAGTTGCACAAAGGGGATAGGTTGATGCAAAAGAGAGGCCATCACATGCAATGAATGATACTCTCTCAGGTCCCTCCAAAGGTTGCAAGGACAATGACCCAATTAAGGTTTCGTTATGAAACACCTTCAGAACCTTCCAACTATGCCTACTAGGGGTCGCAGGTTGGGTTGTAAGGCGAAAGCCTCACAAAACTCACACCTAAAATACTCCTAGAATATGAGGAAAGGAGCTTTTAGTATCACAAAACGAAACCAAAATGGTTCACATCGGGTTCACCAAAAATTTAAGAGAGGGGGACCAACCACGTTTAAGGCCCTAGGTCACGAAGAGCCAAGAGCAGAAGGCTACCCTAACTTGCCTCACTCTAAAGGGGGATTTTTAAATGATGGATGAGAATGATGAGGTCTATAAGTTCCTTCAATCACTCTGCAGACCTAAAATCAGTTTTGGGGCAAGGTGAGCCATTTTTCAGGTTCAACGTTATGCATCAGGTAGCTCTCTGCCCGAGGATGAAAGTGCAGTTCTAGGGCGACAGCGCGATGCGCTGGCATCTCTTAGGTGTACTGGCGTCCATACAACCAAAGGACTGAAAGTATAGTGGGAACCACCAGAAAATGAGATGACAACCTAGCTAATGGTTTCTAAGGGTACAAAACAAAACTATAAAGTAAGAGATATACAAACGAATGTGATAAAGCAAGTATATTAAGGCTAGGGTGACAAAGATGATCTCACAAAAGAGTCTGATCGCTAGCTAGCTCCAAATACATGTCCACCTACACACAAGAAGGAGGAAAATTGTTGGGGGGTTGTATATGGGCTTGCCTCAATCAAACCCCCGTTTTGGTGTTTCCACCTCCACGGACAACCAAGATAGCAACTATAGAGAAAAATATGATAAAGGAAGAATGAAAGTAAAGAACACAATAAACAGTACAAAACAGTAATGTGCTACTCAACCAAATCATAGAGGAGAGGAGTGAAAATTCTTACCACCTCCACCAAGAGCTCACTAGCTAATGGAGGAGAAAAAGAGAGGACTCAAGCCCCTGCTGCAATGGTGTTGTTCCACACTTTCTCTACGAAGTTGATGGAGTGTTGTTGTTGCTGCTATGGGCTGCCAAAGTGCTGCTAGAAAGTGATGAATGCTTGAGAATGCAAGAAATATTGTGTATAATGCTTAGAAGATTGTGTAGAGAGATTGCTAGAGGATAAAATGAAGGAATGAAGAGTTTTTTTGAAGGTGGGATGGGAAAAATGACCATATTTGGGTCGGTTGGTCGAAGAGTGGCATTACAAATTGACCCCAATGGGAAGTGTAATGCCTCTACCAGCTTCATACGCAGGAATCCGTCAGGGACATAAGCATGTTGCACAAACATCTTTGCACCATGCAGGCGTCCCCGATGGTTATTCTTCCACCGACGCACAAAATAGATCCAAAGTGGAATAAAGACCTAGCAGCCTGATGTGGAATTCCACCTTCAAATTTGGTTTTCTAAGGTGAGGAAGTGTAGAAGGGTAATTTGCATAAGGGGTGCAAATTCACTCCTATACACATAGTTATCAACACTTACAGATACAACACTTTTCAATATTGAAAACCTTATATTATTCTAAATATCCCTTCCTATAACATATTATTTCTAAAGTGATGTAAGAATTTATCTCTATACAAGAAACTCATAGTCTTATCAAATGCACCTCAATATAAAACCAAACACATTGAATCATTCAAACCAAAATTTTATGGAATATTTTGACAACATTTGTAAACCTCATGCTAAAAAGAGGGTCTACTTCATCTTTATCTTTTTAAGATGAATGAGTGTAATAATCAATGAATACACATCCATCCCCTCATTAAAATATTCCAATGATTCCTCTTTAAATTCTTGTCATGAAGAAATAGAAACCATTTCTAAATTAGAGAATCAATCCCTTGCATGTTCCTTCAAGGACTGCACAAATAACCTCATGATAACATCTTCATTTTCAATTTCATAATCTCCCATTAAGTCATTGAATGATTGAAGATGGCTATTTTTTGACTAAGAGTTACTATCAGTAAATTGTGATAAGTGATCTCTAATTCCTTTGAGAATAAGATTTGCATAATTTTTGATACCACTAAAGTCAAGTAGCATGTACCTTCTGGTAAATAAATATACTCCTTAAATACATGAATTATGTTGCTTTACATCATGCATTATGATATTTAAATACATAAGGGAAAATATAGAGTATAATTCCATTTTTGGATCTACCCCTAGTGAGAATCTATTCCCCTTCTCAACATCTCCCAAAACTCATTTCAAAATAAGTTATTAGGACTACAAAACACAACACCTTATCCCTCTAAATTCTTAGGCCTTCCTATTATTAAATTTCAATACATGGGGTATTAAAAAATACTCTCCTATAATGTACCAAATTTAGAAGCCTATAAAACCCCATATTCTATTTGAAAACATGAACAAATGTTTATAAATAATCAATTACCATGTATATTTTATCAACACATGCATATTAAGATATATTATAAACTATGCAAGAACACAATACTTTATCTAATTATTTTTCCCACACAAGTCTACATATAAGTAGGGAATGAAAAAAATTCTCAGGACCCTTAGAAAATGATTATTTTATTCATTTAAAAATGCATTTGGGGAAAATTCTGGAATGGATAAAAAATTTGTACCTCATACAAATTATTCCTCTAACTTTACAAATATAAGCCACACATAGGAAATAATTCTTCAATAATATAAGAGTAGAGTCCCACCTCTCTACGAGGAACAAACCTTTCAATACATCATCACCTCATAGCTCAATAATATTTTTAGTTCAAATCACTAATAGAGTTTGGGTCTTCATTTTGAAAACACTTGAAAACAGGCCCAATGAAATCTGGTCTTGAGTTTGGATTCTTAGGATCACCAATTTGTTTTTGACTCAAATAAGTCACTATACATAAAATTATAGTGAAAAAAATAAAACACTAAATTCTCCCTAATAGATTTGTCATTCTATTAGTACTCCAACTTATCTTCAATGCTTCCTAATAGGTTGTGAAGCTCAATGATTAAACTCACTGAGATATTGGGCCATCAAACAAGAGATATTAGATCTCTCCTACATTTTAATCTCTAAAAAAAAACTAGTGGGCAACCCTATGTGTGTTCACTAGGATAAATATAGCATAATTATTAACAAAATTATAAATAGATAAAAGCTCATGCATACAAGGCAAGAATTTTTGAAGTGTTGTATGCTTCGACATACCCCTTGTACCCTTAATATTTAAGCATGAACATGGAGAAAAATAAAATAAAATGAAAGTCATCCCTTGAATTTTTTTCTCATTTATGGAATATGTGTGGCCTACCTTTAACTTTCCAAATAGTGCCTAATCCTACAATAACAGAATCAAACTTGGACAAAACCCCAATTATCGAGCAAAAACTAACATTTAAATGAATATAATTTTCTTGGTTGTATCTTTCAAATCTTAGAATCTCAAATACCTTTCTATTTAAAACATAAACCTCTACTTAATAAATGACTACAATCTCAAGAACTCCTCATGTCAGTTGTGAATAGGAATAAAACATCAAAATGATCAAAGGAATTCAATTTCAAATAGGAAAAATCAAATCAATAACCCTAATCTAGTAATTGAATAAATCTATTACCAATGAAGTGTTTGCATGTAATTCAAATAAAAGTAATAAAAGCGAAAGCAAATCAATCTAATTTAATCTTATCTACTTCACCTCACCCAAATATTCCTAGCCTTACTCCATTGTCAATGTATAAGAATTATGCTTTTTAAGTATGATATGTGGATTGCTCATACACCTAACATAACCTTATTGTGAAAAAGTGAGATGAATTGATTATAGTTTGGTCGTTGTTTCGAGGAGGGATCGAATGATCAAAGGATGCTTGACTTAGAGTTTTTAGGACATGAGACCAATGGAATGAGATGTAAAATGAGATTGATAGATGAGGATTGATATGAGATTAAGATGATCATGCATGAGGCTGCATGGAGAGATGAAGTGAAGTGAAGTTTAGTTCACTCACTAATTTTAGCAAAGTCACTAAATTTAAGGGAGATCATTATTTTTAGGTATGATCACTAAATTTAGTTTAGTTTCTAAATTTAGGGTTCAAAAGAATAAAGTCAAGATTGGATATAATTAAAAATAAAAATAAAACAAATATTTTATTCATTTTTAGTGGAATGTGTAAACTAAATAAATTAAATAATTTATTTAATTTTGGAGGAACAACTAGCTAATTAAATAATTTAAAATTATTTAATTAAGTGGATGAGAAGAATACGTGATTTTAATTAAATAATTAAAAAATATTTAATTATGTGGAGAAGAGGATAATGCAAGATTTAATTAAATAATTAAAAATTATTTAATAACGAGGATGGAAGAAGAACTAGAAATTAATTAAATAATTAAAAAATATTTAATTAAAGTGGATGAGGGAGAATGATATAATTAATTAAATAATTAAGAAATTATTTTATTAAAGGTGATGGAGGGAAATGATGAAATAACTAAACAATTAAAAATTATTTAATTAATGTGGGAAATGGGTTAGTTTAATCAAATAATTGAAAAACATTTAATTAATAGCGATGAAAAAGGTGATGAGTGACATGATTGGAAATGATGAATTAGAAGAATGTGTTGGACATTTTTAGGTGTATACATTTTGCCCCTCTTTGAGATAATGTACCTAGTTGCATTGTTTCAAAGACATGTTGATATGGAAAAAAATTATCAATAATGATGCCCCACTATGCCCCAACAGACGAAGGAATGATGGTTAAATGGTAGGTTTCCCCCTTGAGAGATCGACTCGAAAAAATTAATTTTTGGTTTGGGCTCCTGATAGGTTATTGGGATAGGTTTAGTGAAGATGGGGATGGAAATCATGCTTAGGTTGGCAAACAAGTTGATTAGGAAATGTCGAGTTGTGATGAAAATGGGTGGAATGGTGGGAATCTAAGGTTTGAATGTCTATATATAGGCCTCAAAGTTTCATTTTATATTCATTTGTACACTCCTAGTTTAGAGATTTGAGAGCTCCATTGAGAGATTTGAGTGTAAAGCTACTACAAAGATCGTTGGCATTCCGCATGTGATTCACTGCACAGATCGAGTGTGACAGTACCAGAGGCCAGCTAGAGCACCTCAAGTAGTATGTTTCTAGACCTTTCGTCTTTAGTTGTCATTTTAGTGCATTAATTACTAGTCAAAGTTAGGGAATCAAAAGAGTCAAACCATGAAGCAATGCATTTGAAACTTGATGTGATGCTTTTGATGTGTGATGTGAAACATTTGATTTTGTTACCTCATATTTTTCAAAGCATGATACTTTTGAATTTAGGTTTGTAAACAATTTTTATGTCATGATCCCTTTGAAAAAGGCTCACATTTGATTTTTCTAAAGTGATGCTTTTGAAAAAAGGCTCACAAATGACTAGAAAAATCTCTATAAGCTCGTATTTAAAATAGAGAGTTTTGAAATTTATACCTTTTTTGATTGTTTGAAAAATTGATGTTGTGCACACTATGTTTGCAGGTTTCTCTATACCAAATTATTTCTAGGGAGAGATGTCCTACCTTTTTGCAAAGGATTGGCCACCTTAGTGAGCTAGATATTGAGTTCTTGAGTGCAGTAGGATTGTATCACATTACATTCATGCCTTAGATTAAAGAACACAATGCTTTTATAATTTCCCTCATAGAGTGGTGGCACAATGAGAGGCTGGCCTTTATATTACCAACTAAGGAGGCCAAGATCACCCTTGAGGACATATGGAGGATATTGAGGATCTTGATTGTTGGTGATCGAGTGGTATAGGATACTAACACTAGCGAGGAGACTCTACAATTAGTTTTCCATGATGATGATTGTTGGGATATGGTGTTGGACACCATTGCATAAAATGTTATATTATAATGCTGTGATTAACTAATTATTTAGTTGTGATGCACCTAGGAGGTGTGGTTAATCACACTAGGTAATTATTTGGGGTCTACTTTATGCTGTATTGTAACATTGGATTATTATTTAATGTGTGAGAGACATGTGATAATAATTTAATATTGGGGAAAGCATTAAATAAAGTGAAAACTTAGTGCCCAATATTAAATGAGGGGTCAATGGTTTTATATTCACATGGTTTTGTCATACATATTGTTATCTTACCACTTGGTTGTATTTTTGTGAGCTTGTATCTATAAAAGCAAGCACATTTTTAGTGGTTAAGGTTGGTTGGGTGAGTGGTTTGTCATTATTAAGTCTTTATAAGGAGTACATATGTGAAACATGGCATGGAATGTGTGGATTCATGCTTGGACACATGGAGGATGCATTGGAGAGGCTTGATGCTTTAGAGGTATTCATTGTAACTCTTGTAATGTTTTATTGTTGAATAATAGATGGAGTATGGATGCTTTTAGAGGTTGTTTTTTTCCCTCTTTAGGGTTTTCCTAGGGTATATCTTGTGTTATCTTGTGGCTTGTATATTTGATCTATGCATTATGGTTACTTGTACGTGTGTTTATATTTGATGGGGTTATGTAGGAAATGGATTAAGTTTGTGATTAGAATGCATTATTTCCTAACAAGATGATGAACTACTAATGATGTATATAGTCCTAGCATATTTGCATAAGACCAAGTGAATTGGTCTTTTTTTCCCCCAAGAAGGTTGCAATTTTTTTTTTTCTTCATCTAGAGATGTAGCATAAAATATGATTTGAGGCTTGTTAATTATTCTGATATTGATAGGTTGTGCTTCTTTAACAAGCACTATTTATTTTTCCTACAGTTGATTATCAATTTGGTGCTTCTTGGTATAGGTTTACAGGTGTTTTTCAAAGTTGTACTTTGATGGTGATACGTACACAAGTTGTCATCAGTTTTAAGGACGTGGATTGACATGAGTGGAGACTTGGAGTCTCATATGGGTGATAGTTGAGTGTAGGTACTCGTAGGCTATGATTATGGTGTCATAGATATGCAAGTACATTTGAGCATTGACATGGCATGATCATGTATGTGGTTGTTTGGTGGTATTATGGCTTAGTGTTAGGAGATTTTTCTTATCTCCTTGATGCTTGTATGGTTCCTTGACTATGATTACACATTTGTGGATATGTTTGGAAAATCAGATATGTGGTTGATTTGGTGTTTAAGTCTTGATGTCTACAAGATTATCTTCTTTGATATCTCAATTTGTAGGTTACTGATGTGATGATGAGTTTGCATGTTTCAATGTTTGGGATCTACAAGTTATGTAATCCTTGGGTATGTGCAACTCATTGGTTGTAGTGGAATGAGTCGGTGTGGACTGTCTATATCCACGATATTGCTCATTGTTTATGTAGACTTTTTTAGTTGACCTTGTCTATATGGTCATTTGTGCATTGGTATGTTGCTTTGGGATGAGAGGGTGGATGGTTAGAGTACTTGATTAGTCAATTTTTGGGACCTATAGCATGTGGTTTATCATGATTTCATGATATCTTGGTTGCATTTTATTGGTTACACTTTTCAGTGGGAGATTTTGATAGTGATAACTTGGCGGTGTAGGATTGGTTCCTGATGTTTTAATGGCGGTTGTATCTTCTTGGATTGGAGAACTTGGCTCTACTAGGTATGTTTGGATTTTCAGTTATGTGTGTGCACCTAGATGATCTTCATGGAGGAGATGATTGTCATGATGCTATGTGTAACTTGGATCATGGTTTAGTGGGAGTTGTTGGAAGTGACATGATTCATCATTCGTGATGGTTATCTTCATGTGATTAGATATTTTGATTCTTGGTTTAGAGTGTGATTTTTATTATTTCATGATATACTCTTGATTCTAGATTCGATTTTGGTGTGTTACATGTTCTCTTGAGACCAGGATGTATGCATTGTTACATGTGATCTCCTAGGAGGAGACGGTTAGATCATGATGTCATGATAGGTTCTTGATTCTATGGTTGGAGCTTTGACATTGATCTTGTTGGTTCTCTTAGTATTGAGTACATTGGTCATTTTCTTGGGTGCTTCTTGATAGTGCTATGTTGAATTTTGAGCTTAGTATGGATTGACAGTTGGAGGTGCTAATGGATACTTGGAGAAATGGGTGAGGTTGGAGTTCTCTTATGATTAGAGATATTTTCTTGAGACAGTTACTCTTTGGAGGTTTCAACATGGAAAAACCAAGGAGCCTTCACCTAGATATGGACATGAGTTCATTATGGATCAATAGAGGAGATTGTTCTTGGAGTGATTCATGATGACCTGGTTATCTTGGAGGAGAATTCTCATTCCCCACTCTTGGTCTACTCAGCAATTTATCATCTAATAGGTATTGACCATCATATTTTTTATGTTTTTATGTTTCATGTTATGATTTCTCATGAGTTGAGTCATGGTGATTGATTTTGGGAGACATTTGAGGATTATTTAGCATGAGTTTATATTGTTTTATCTTTCATTGATATGGATCTTGAGCTATGGATAGTTAGTTATAGAGGGTTAATTTTAAGGGATGGTTAGTATGGTTATCTCCTTGTGCATTTTAGTTTATGATATCATTAATTGATGAGGAATTTAGGAGATGGTTATTGGGCTGATTTCCTTGTTTTGGGAATGGTTACTTTGATTTTGACCTTCTTGGTTAGAGAGGCTTACATCCATGTTGAAATTATACATGATTCATATGTTATGTTTGATCTAAGAGATTGAATGTTGTTTTGGATGTTGTTGAGGCTTCTCATTTGGGGTTGTTAGGAGATCATACTTGACATAGCATTGCACTTTTGAGGTGTTGGTAGAAGAACTTATTATGGTTTATAGGTTATCTCTCTTCATTTTATGGTTCCTTCCTAGAGGTTCAAGTTCTTGTGACTTGGGAGTATCGTGTTGACATGTTGTGAGACATTATCCAATTGTTGGTGTTTCATGTGTAGATCATTTTGGTTGTCCTTGTTACTTCATTTTTTAATCATTTATCACACCTGGATATAGTGTTGATTGGTAGACTTGATATGCTTTGACATTACCCATGTAGTGGGAGTTCCTGGATATGTATATTCTTCATTGATAGGTTTGATGCAGAGAGCTTGTGAATATGGTTTATGGGTTACATATGTTAGCATGAGTTTACTGATGTTGTTGATACCTATGAGGTATGGATTATTGGTTGTATTAGCATGTTTTGTGGATGTTATTTTCAATCATGTGGGTTTTTCAACTTTGAAAACTTGGTTGGAGACTTTGTTATCACTTGAATTTGGTATGTGTGTTCTTGGATTGGTGCATCTTCACCTTGGCATGTTTCTTTTCTTCCATAGGTGGCATGTTGGAGGATGAGAGGAGTTCTTGCTTGAGATGGTGGTCACTTGGTTTTATTGTAGGTATCTTAATAGAGCATGAGAGCATGTTGGAGATTCATGTGGTTTTGTGTATGGATATGATGATGTATTCCATTGATTGATCCCTTATGAATTGTATACAACAAGTGGGAGAATGTTGGGATATGGTGTTGTACATCATTTCATAAAATGTTATATTGTAATATTGTAATTTAATAGATATTTAGTTGTGATGAACCTAGGAGGTGTGGTTAATCACACTAGGTAATTATTTGGGGTCCCCTTTATGTTGTATTGTAACATTGGATTATTATTTAGTGTGTGAGAGACATGTGATAATAATTTTATATTGGGAAAAACATTAAATAAAGTGAAAATTCAGTACCCAATATTAAATGAGGGGTCAGTGGTTTTGTATTCACATAGTTTTGTGGTACATGGTTTGATCTTACCACTTGGTTGTATTTGTGTGATCTTGTATCTATAAAAGCAAGCACATGTTTAGTGGTTAAGGTTGGCTGCGTGAGTGGGTTGTCATTATTGATTCTTTCTAAGGAGTGCATATGTGAAGCATGACACAGGATGTGTGGATTCATGCTTGAAAACATGGAGGATGCATTGGAGAGGCTTGATGCTTTAGAGGTATTCATTGTAACTCTTGTAATGTTTTATTTTTGAATAATAGATGGAGTATGGATGCTTTTGGAGGCTAGTTTTTTCCCTCTTGAGGGTTTTCTCAAGGTATATCTTTTGTTATCTTGTGGCTTGTCTATTTGATCTATGCATTATGGTCACTTGTACTCATGTTTATCTCTCATGGGGTTATTTAGGAAATGGATTAAGATCATGGGTATAATGCATTATTTCCTAACAATGATCTCGACATCAAGGATGGTAAGATGGACTTGAGATGAGGAGTAGGAATATATGACTATCTCCCCTTGGTGTTAGGAGGTGCTATTTTAGGGGTTATTATTCCTAAGTATTTATCATGCAAATTTTTAGTTGGATGGGGCCGCATCCTTGAGACGATGCTTACAAATGGAGTTGTCTATGCTTGGGGGTCGTGTGTATTGGCTCACCCATATCATGATATGTACTAGGTGGTGTATAGACATGTGTTAATTTTATCAATTAGAGTGACACTATTTCATGTTTGGGTATGGGAGCATATCACTATTACTTGGGCATTGGGAGAGGTTACTCATAGATCTAGACATCCCTCAGTCTATTATTATGAAGCCATATTGACACAATGCCACTTAGGCGACTTGGACTATTGGAGGTGATTAACATGGATGCATTTATTTAAAGGCCATGGATGCTATGTGAGGCTTGGGATGATGATGATAGGAATCTTCCCTTCTACAAGCAAACTCAATGGTTGATTGGACAAACTCCTCATATCATTGAGATATATCTTTTATACATAGTGAAGAGACAATTTGGGAAGAGTCGGGGTGTCCCATAGGAGATGGTTACATTATCTCATACATGTCAACAAGAGATAGGTGATTAAGGGGCCATGTTGGTGCCTCAAGTGGTAGTTTCAAATTTTGTTATCCTAGTGCAAGTGTAGTGGGTGAGGATGGTAGTAGTGGAGGATGTAGGGACTACCCCTGACTACAACATGTGGTGGGAATTATAGAGAGCATTGAGATTCACCCACACAGATGGTGGGGCAATGAGGAGACCTATATGGGAGGTCGATCCTGCTAGGGATCATAGAGTTAGGCAGTGAGTAGAGGCAACCAGTGGAAGTAGTGGAGGTGGTTAGGATGAGGATATAGGTGCACCTGATCAAGGGGAGATTGAATGCAGAGGGGATAATGGATAGTGAGGCTTGGTGGGGTGGGTAAATGATGATAAAAGGGGTGGAGATGATGGGGATATGAATGTGTGGCTTGGATTCACACTTTTAAAGTGGGACCATGACCACAAGGAGATGGATGGATATCAAGTGGAGAGGGACAACCTCTCAGTTTAGCTAGTGCAACAAATAATAGAAAGACACGTTGAGGTAGCTTGATGATAGTAGGTTGAGGCATAGTAGGATAAGATGAATTATGAGAGGGATATCGAGAGGGAATTTTTCTAGTAGTTGGAGGTGGTAGGTGGGGGTGGAGGAGGAGGTGCAAGATAAATTACAGTCATCTCCATGAATAGATACATGTAGGATATGAGGAGACTAACACAAGAGGCTACCTACTACCATACATTGTATGAGGCAGTAGTGCCAGCTAGGAGGAGAGAACATAGGTTCTCAATGAGGAGCAAGATAGGGGCATGTATGTAGGAAAATTAGATGGAGGATTAGTGGGGCATTCACCATTTATGTACACAACATCCAACACAACTAGTGGCTCAAGATCTAGGACACAATAGGTAGGTCATTATAGTTTTCCTCATCATCCACCTTCTCCTAGTTGGGAGGAGATGATTGTAGGATTTTATGGTGAAATTATCAATGCTCCAGGATCACCTGCAAGACAAAATAACTTGGACAAGAGAGATGGAAAAAATATCATGCTATGATTAAGGATGTAATAATGCTAAAATAGCAGCCACATTGAATATGGAAATGTACATATGATGCCTTGCTTATATAGGCAAGGTGTCAAATAGGATTAGACAAGATCATGACAAGTGTCTTAATCCTATCACATGAGACAACTAAATCATAACAACCTAGGACACAATCATTAAATAAAATCCAACTAGATAATATAAGTCACAAATAATGCTTAACTAGAAAGATTCCTTCCTAAGACCTAACTAGACTTAACAATGTAAATAAGACTTAGATATGTAAAAAACCTATTTACACCAGCACCCCCCTTAAATACAACTTAGGGAGTAGTTATGCAAATGACACAAAGATGGATCCAAGCTACGAGGCCATATTAGGTAAACATGTACATATGCAAATGCAATATCTCACAAATGGAGAAAAGGAGAAAACATAGTTGGAAAAAACTCCTCCCCAAAAGAGAGATAATACATTAAATCTCTCTATAAAAATGAGAGGAAAAAACCCCATTCGAGGAAAAATATCTCCCATAAGAGAGATGAAGAAGAGACAATTCAACCCCCCTCAATGAAATTATCCATCACAATACAATCAATCTCCATCCACACAAAGGATGACAAGAGAGACCATACAACACCCCATAATGAGATAACATATTGCAAAGAAGCATGAGAAGCACACTTGTGGAGTAACACTAGAAACCTTAATCCAAAAACCAAGGAAAGATATTTTTGATGCTAGAAAAAATATTAGTCACTCAAGGACTTAGGTCAAAATCATGATAAAGAAACAACAAACCCGATGCCAAGGAACACTGGAAAACTCTCAAACTACAACAACCTTGGAATTTGTGAAGCAACAGTCAATTGAGAAATGATTTGGAATTGAAATAAAGTGAAAAGATCAAAATCACACCCTCCCAACTATCAAAGCATCCAAGCAACCTCTAGAACGTCCATTGGGTCAAGAATAAAAATATAAATCAAGTTGGTACAAATACAAGAAAAAATGCATGGATGGTAATGTAGAGCTCCTCAATACCTTTCCAATGCTACAAGAATCATGAAAATTAGAGATCAAGGAAAAAAGTTATGAGCTCAGGAGCCAAAATGAATATCTAAATTCAAACAATAATAAATGCTACAAAACAACAAAAATATGCAAAATAACATGCACTACTAAAAAATTGGTGAAACCACCTTTCCAACGATATTTTGTTTAAAAATTTTTGCCTCACGGATTGTAAGTTATGACAAAAAAAAAAGGCCTATATGAGGCCACCTGTAGACTAACAAGGTGCAAAATTCAAGCCCCTAAGCACTAGCTTGTGGTATCCATATGACCGTTGGTTCTGCACTTAGAAAAATAAAAAATGCACCACTAGGGGAGGCGGTTGGGGGGCGACAGGCCAAAGGCCATGCTGACTAGGGCTTAGCCCCCTGTTAAGGCAGGCCTAGGGGCTTAAAACCTAAATGAATAGGGCTACCAAATATATACTATCGGTGTTTTTAAAAAAAGTTTGCAATAATAAAACACTTGAGGAATAAATGTCTTTGTACCACCCATGAAAAGACAATGCATACCATCGGTAGACAAAGATTTGACCTCAGACCAACCGCAAACAAGGATGTATGATGACACAGATGAAAGAAACATTTCACCTATATGCATAGACTCAAACTTGTTGTGCAGTTTTCGCACACACGCCCCGCTGAAGGCAGGGACCCTCTTTCGCTTTGGTTTTGGGTGTCTTGGCCCTTTCATTTTGAGGTTTTGTCTTACTTTGGCATGTGCTTAAATGCTTATTTTGATTGCCTAAGTGATCCCCCCTAAGTTATTCATTGAAAATCTTTAGTTCTGGGTGAATTTCGGGTTTTCACTCTGGTTCGGGACTTTCCACCCCCTTCGGATTTTCCTGGATCCTGCTCGGACTTCGGATGGGCACTGTCTTTCGGAGATTTTTAGTCTTCACGGAATTTTGCATGGTCCAGATTTTTCCGGATTCCATCCTGTCATCAGGTTCCCGGATTTTCCTGGCTATCTTGTCTGCAGCATTAATGCTTTCGTACGATCTTTAAACGATGTATTTAATTGATTTTCGAGGTCTTTTGTGCCATTATGCATATTGTTTGCCATCGATTGAGATGAGGAGTGCATACTTGCGGGTGTTTGATTTGATTTGAAGTGTTGAGTTTGCTGATTGTGGGTTTAGGCAGTGATTTCCTATGCATTTCGTTGTTGTTCTTCACAGAAGTGCCACTAAATTCACGTTTGTTATTCCTCAGACCGATTTTTGCTTCATCAATGGTATGTATTCAGTTTCCCTACTTCTGATTGATGAAATTTTGTGTTTCTTTGGCATTTTGAGTTGATTGGGGCTCGAATTCTTGAATGTTCGATCATCTCATGACTAGGGTTGCATAGCATTGTCTAATTTTTTGGTCTCCCAAGTAATTTCCAAGCTCATTTTTTTCTTCACATTATAAAGTGTCTTGCTTGAGAGCCTTGAGTATTCCCTAGTAAGGACTTAGAGATTAAAATGTTTGAATCTTGAACTTTCCTATGCGTTAATGGCGGATGTATAGGGTTTGAAACCTAGGGCAATACCATTCCACCTTATTTCGCCTTAAAACTGGCCTAGAATGCAAAGAAAATTTATGGAAGGCCCATACCTAACTCGTCTTAGGCCTAGACTCTCGAAATTTATGATATATCCATTGGTTTGAGCGAAATCATGATTTTGTGTCAAAGTTCGAGTTTCGTCCTCAGTTCGGGATTTTCGAGCTCTGGTGGATTTTTCGGCTCCGGCGGATTTTCCTGATTTCCTTCAATTTCCCGAAATTCGCATACTTTCCAAGTTTTGTCTTGTCTGCGGATTTCCGTCGACCCCGGATTTTCTCGGAATCCTTGGCTCCTTGTTTTTTCTGGATTTGCAAAGTGTCTCTGCCTTTGCGGAAATCCGTCCCTGGTGGATTTTCCCAAAATCTAATGGAATGTAAGGAAATGTGGAATAGCATGATGTGTTAGTGATTTTTAATGCATTTGATGATTAATTCATGCTATCTTATGATCTCCTATGTGTTTTATTGATTGATAATGATCAGAGTTAATTGCTAATTGGTGTTTTCATGATTATTTTGCTGGAATCCATCTGGCTCAGAATTTCCCAGAATTCCTCTTGGCTTGGATTCCGCGGATGGTCCTAAAACCCGAAATTTGTTATGATCATTTTGCATGGTATTTAATAACACCTTGATTGTATGGGATTCATTTTAATGGTGGTTTCGATGTATTAAATTTGGCTTCCTGTGTTTTTTTTACTACGCTCTCTTTGTTGAATACAGGCTGAGTCTAGTAAGGCAGCGACTAGATCTTTAATGTCTGAAGTAGAAAAGATTAAAATGGACATGAAAAGCATAATTCTTGAGAGTAAGATTACATCAATTTGGTCATAAATAACATATATGAATGTTGGCCTCTGGGATTACGAGGAGTTCAAAGGAAGAATGGTCATAGATGATCTTCTTGTGGTATCTAGGAGAATGAACGAGTCAGGCTTGTCACACGTGGCCGGTTTTCCTTCCACAGTCCAGTGCTATGAGCTTGTCCTCGAGTGCGCTAGACACTATAATCAGGACACACAAAGAATTATTGGTCCTCAGGGAAGAGTTGTAGCAAATCTGAATCATGTTTCCATAGCCCAAACCTTTGATATGCCAGATAGGTCTCATGTGGTGGCATTCAACATGGAGGCATCTAAGAAATATTATGAAGAAGAGATTGTGAAATCACAACAGCTTATCAATTCCTTGCTAGAGAATCCCAAGTCTCATTATTCCAAATTTCCCAAGCAACTGTTCAGAGCAAAGTTCAAGAAAGAATACTATGATGCCATTACATTGCTCAGTAGGGTGGTTGGATTAAGGAATGCAGGTATGTTTGAGAATTGGATGTGCCATGCTATTGTGAGGATGGAACAAGAACAGATCAACTATCATTGGGCTGGTGTGATTAGCAAGATGATCCATGAGCAGCTATCCAATGTGTTACAAACTAAGACCTTCACAATGACTTCATACTTGGTCTATGCACTTGCGAGATTTCACCCCTACAAAGGATTGAGCACAAGGGGAGTCTTTGGGAAGGATGTCATCTATGAGGTTTACCCTCAATTGCACCTAGGAAGCTCAAGCTACAAGAGAGTGAATGATGTATTCACCATGCATATCACCAGATTACTTCAGGGTGCAGAGCATGTAAGGATTTCAGACCAAGAAAAGGAGCTCATCAAGAAATATGGGGCATGGTTTATTTAGTTCCCAACTTTTTCATACATCTAGACTGATGGTTGCCAAAGGGCTCCTTATAGACTTCCAAGGTACCCTACTGATCACATTTTACTTTTGGAGGTCACTCGACAGATATGTGACTTTGATGCCATTGTCAAAAGGGACAAGCATAAAACTGGTTTTGGTGGAGATTTCCCATTAAGGATTGGCACTGGAGAGGCTTTTCCTTCCATTGGTTCTACCCAGGCTTCTGAGGAGGAGATGAGTGCTCTTGGTTTATCCTTCCACTCCAAGAGATCAAGGTTTGACATCACAGGTGAAGCTCAAAACAGAGCCAGCAGAGAATACAACCATAAGGTTGAGTTAGAAGATTATTGGGCTAACTGCAGTGATGAATACAAGGTAAGGAAGAAAAATTTCTCTCGGCTCCCAGTAGAATCAATCCAATTATACAATGTGAGGGCAGCCCTGGATCAACTCAAGGATGATGGAAACCTTATTCAGGATCATCCTTATGAGGCAATAAAGGACAGGCCAATTGGTGATGTGGATTGGCTAGAGGAAGAAAAGATAGAGCTACAACAACTGATGGATCCAGTCACCAAATTCACTAGAATGTGGCTAAGGCATAAACTGTGGGAGTTGGAGAATGAAGGTGTACAGTACACCTATGAGCTGATGGGAGATTTGGATCCTCACTCCACTTCTGAAGAGTCAACTGAGCAGGATCCTAAGGGCAAAGGTAAGCTGGATTCTCCTTTAAAAATCAAGATAAAAGGTGTTCAAGAGGAGGAAGTCCAAGAGACAGAAAAGCAGAGAAAGCCAATAGCTAAGAAAAGGTCAAAG
Organism: Sequoia sempervirens; assembly: GCA_007258455.2. Classification (NCBI taxonomy): domain Eukaryota; kingdom Viridiplantae; phylum Streptophyta; class Pinopsida; order Cupressales; family Cupressaceae; genus Sequoia; species Sequoia sempervirens. Next base: position 317,396,260 of record VDFB02105785.1, on the reverse strand, counting down.
ACTAAGAGGTCTGAATAGAAAGAAATTGAAGGCAGGGTCCTGAAGTTGATGTTCCTGTGCCCAAAAGAAGGAGAGTTATAATATTGTCACAGAAGGCGGGCTCCAAAGTAGGATAAGAAGAAGTTACCCCACCGGTGGTAAATATAGAAAGCTCAAAAGAGAAGGCACGAGTGTACACAAGGAGTTCTAGGACTCCTTCTCCCAAGGATAGTGTGCCTAAAACATACCTTCCTCTAGTTATTTCTCATGAGGGGCAGCATGATGATGTTCCTTCCTCCCATGAAGCTCAAAGCAAACCAAGTGAATTTGAGAAAGTTGAGGATCATCCAGATACTGAAGGGGAGGAATTTCATGAGGGTGACCTTTATAGTGCAGAATTTGAAGTAGAAAAGATAATGTAGTCTCCCTTGGTTCCGTATGTAGAGTTGCCTGTTGGAACTGAAGAGGTTAAATCACCTCTAAGAGAAGAGGAGGCAGAAAGATTCCATCACCTGAGGATAAGGAAGAACATGCTGAAGAAAAGGAGAGAAAGATGGATGAGACTCCTGAGAAGCAGGGTTTAAGTGAAGAAGTGCCTAAAGACGAGCAGGAGGAAGTAGGGCAGACTGAAGTACAATTGGAATCCACTGTCCTTGAGTGGTTGGACAAGGAGATCAAGAGAAAACAAGTTGTTGTGGAAGATACTCCACCGAATTGGGATGAGTTGCTAGCCAAGATCAGAAAGGATAAAGGTAAAAAGAAGGCTAGGGTTATCTCAAGGATTGAAAGAGATGAGGCTAGCAATAGATTTGTCCACATTTCCATCCCTGCTTCGGATAAGAGTAGAGATGAGGTATCTACAAGAGACTACAATGTGCAAACTTTCAATTTGGGGCCCACTTCTGTTGAGCAAGATATTGAAGATTATGAGGGTTCTAGTGCAGTCATCCTGGGGAGATTGAGGAAGGAAATAAAGACTAAGCATGATCTGAAGAAGGAAAATGAGAATCTCAGGAAATGCTTGGAAGATTTGATGAAACCCTTGCAATCTATTAACCCCTCAGTTTTTGCTGCGAATCCCTTACCTCAAGAAACTATCACCGAGCTGGAAAAGATGAAGGCTTCCAATCTTGCTACTACAAATTGGCTGCAAGGAGTGCAAACCAAAGGAAATGAGGCCATTAAAGATATTTTTTCAACAGGGAAGGATGCTATGAGAGCAATGGATTGGTTGAAAGATTTGTTGGCTCAAGACAAAGAAGATACGAATCTCTTGCTGCAGAAAACCAAAACTATCATGGAGTACACCAGGGATAAGCTAGTGAATGATAAAATTCTCCCTTCCTCCGGAGCTGCTGAACCTTGGGAGTGGTTTGAAGCGTTGCAAATTAGGCAAAAGGTTCTTAAAAATATTTACAAATAGAGGAGGCAGATTGATGATACCCTAGCTAGTGTGTACAATGGCTCCATTGCTTTCTTTGAAATTATGACAGGGAGGAGGAAGATTGCCCCTAAGTATTTTAGTTTGGAACAGTTGAGGAAGTGGTGGCATGATGTTTATGCCCCAATTAATGATGATTTCATTTTTGAGCACCAGTTGGATGATGCGGCCACCTACATTGTTGTCATTGAAAAATACCTAACTTATAAGGTGGAGTGGGATAAGTCGGTGAAACAATCCAGGGAATAAATTGCATCAATTGAAAGGTGACTTAGGGTTTTTCCTTTACCACCTGTGGCTGACTTGGATAGGGTGCTTTTGAAAGTTCATGAAATGCTGGATCAGAATAAAGACAAAGGGGAAGGTAGTTAATGATGGGCTACATCAAGATTTGTGCTTCCCTATTATTTTGGCATGCATTGGTCTGAGCTACATTGGAGATCCCAGGCCGACCTGGATGAAGTTCATGCATTTAATGCATGTTTTATTTTATTTTGAATTTCTCTTGGCCAACTTGTTGTGCCTAATTATTATTGTAAAATATTATCTAGGCCGACATATTTTGGGGGGTTCTATAGATATGGCATTTTTCCTCATTTGTAAGGGTTAAGAAGTTTTAGACATAGACAAATAGAGAGATAGTTAGAGTGAATTTAAGTAGAGCAAGAGTTAGCAAGTAGTTTTTCTCAAGCAAATATTGTAACAGAAAGTTGGAATTGTTGCTACAGTGGATAATTTGATGCAAGTAATGACATTGTGATTTGGTGCCATACTTGTGTTTTTCTTATCTTGCATGGTTCTTGTTATTCTATCTTTAGAATTTCTTTGAGGAAAATCGATATTTAGAATTAGATTTGATTTAATGGTGTTTATGGTTTGACATTTGAAGTGTTGCAGCAATCCCTGGTCCATACTTTTCGTAACCAACTAATTGTTAGTTGCTTTGCAAAGTTAGCCTCGACTTTATATTCATTGTGCTTAGTTCAATTGTGAGGGTTTATTCATTTCAATTGCAATAGGGTTGTTTGAATGAATGTTCATGATTTGAAAATCTTAACACCTTAGAAGATTGCACTGTTTCTATAAGATTGCAGATCCATTTGGGTCAAGTAGGAATCAGTTTTGAGGGATTGGTCCATTTCAAGTGTTTTGTCATTTGCATTGTTAATCTTAGGAGTAGTATTAATCTAGAAATATCTTTGAAACCCTTATCTTTTGTTATTTCTTTGATTATTGGGTTAAATTTAGGGTTGAAGTATCATCATATTACTAGATCTGATAAATTGAGATTTAGTATTTTGCTTGTAGTAAGGTCTCATTGTGATTACCAGCATTTTCACATTTATCACTGAGTTGTTTATGCATTGTCAAGACCTGACATTAGATACCTTGGGGTTATCTCTTGAGGCTTGTTGATAGAGATTTACCTTTCAAGAGAGATAGGATTTTATATTTTGTCTGAGTTGTTGCTGTGCAGAAAACATCATCAACAAAACTATCGATGCTAGAGCATATCTATACTATATGGGTTGTATGGCCAAGTATGGATCCATAAGACCGTATGACCTAAAAAAATTACCTCACACCCTGACAAAAAGACTCAAATTTCAATGATTTGGTAGTCGATCTTCGTGTTCTTGGGTCTTCTGAATGCAATGGTGAGATCAATTTTCACCCAAATTACTTTGAAAAATTAGCTACCCCCCGGATCAAGTAACTGAAACCCTTCTTCAAACCCTTGTAGATTTAAAAAAATATGTCAGATTTTAATGAAACATAAGCCAAACCTGACTTCATCTGATTCCCTTAATTCAATGGCAAGGTTCTCAAGACCCCAACTCACACCCATCAAAAATTTCACACCAAGATTGGTCCCTCGGATCTAGGAAGAAGTCTGCAACACTGAAGCTCTGATACCATGTAGAAATTTATGGTGAACTCAACACTCTAGGATCACATGCAAGACAAAATAACATCCACAAGAGAGATGGTAGAAATAACATTCTATGATTAAGGATGCAAGAATTCAAAAATAGCAACCACACTAAATATGGAAATATACATATGATGCCTTTCTTATATAGGCAAGGTGTGGAATAGGATTATACAAGATCATGACAAGTGTCTTAATCCTTTCACATGATACAAATAACTCATAACAACCTAGGACACAAGCATTAAATAAATGCCAACTAGATAAGTGATAACTAATGCTTAACTAGAAAAATTCCTTCCTATGACCTAAGTGGAATTAGCAATGTAAATAAGACCTATATAGGTAAAACACCTATTTACACCAACAATGAGATGGAGTTCTATGTAGATATCTTTGCATATATGATGTACATATGTTTTTTTATGTAGACATATATTTTTGATGTTCCTGTGGGAAAATGTATATGTATATTCATGGCTCTTGGTAGCCCTTGTACATATATTTGTATATATGGACTTTGTATTATGACATATTTTTGATGTATATATGTGTTATCAATAGTTTTGCACCCTGCTGAATGCAGTATTCAGCAAACTACTGAAACATGGAAACCTCTATCAGATGTGGGTGATCTTACGTGAAAGAGGAATCTCTAGAGTGAGTTGGTTCTCCGAATGATGAATTCTATTCTAAAACAACTTCTGAGAAAAGGGATGAAGAATGACTTTAACATAAAAACCTATTTCTAAAAGATGATTCACCAAACTTATAAGAATTCAAACCTAACCACTCATAACAACTTCTCTATTGTAGTAATCCTCACAATCTCATTGGAACACATCCCATCAATGATTTGCATGAAGATCTAGAAAACAAATACAATCATGCAACCTGAAACATGTAATTTTGAAACACCACCTATAACAGCAAGACATAAAAGGATTTCAATTTGAAAACACAAGTACATCAGATTGCTATTACAAAGTTTAAGACAGAAAATAAGGAGAAATTTGCTGCTCTTTTAAAACTGGAAGGGTGTCAATCTGTCCAAACTGAGTATCAAAAGGTTTACAAGCTCCCCGAAATGAGTACGGGAAAGAAAACTGATCCGAACTGTTGAGAATGGAGAGTTGAAAGACTAAATCTATCAAAAGAACTCTCAAGGAAACCCTAATCCGAGCTCAGAAAAAGCTCCAGGAAAAAAGCCTCAAACAAACTCAAAAAACTGCTTAAAAGCAGAAAAAAGTACACTGCTTTTATGATGAATCTGTCAAGCCTCTAAAAATAGGCTAAATCTGCTTTAAAAGCACAAAAAACACCTTATCTCTCCAAGACAAGTCTGAAATTTGACCAAGAAGAAAAAATCAGTCAAAGATCTGCTAAAAATAGAAAGAAAACATAAAGCAATTTATAAAATATCGCTTTAATGCTTCTGCTTTACAAGATGCAGATTTTTTCAATTTTGTCTATTTTTGCAACTCAAAGATTGGAAATATTTTGCAAAAATAAAACTGCTTATTTCTCCAAGATATCATTATGATTTTCTCAAAAAATCAAAAAAAATATATATTACATAATCTTCCTTTTAACTCCATCATTGATTTCTCCAAAATCAATCAAAAATAAAAAACCCTAAAAATAATTAACCCTAAGTCATAGGGTATTCACAAATATTAATCTCCTTCAAAAAAATTAAAATAAATACCTAGGGTATGACATACTTCATTCTCCCTAAGGCACTTATCAATCAATTTTAATAAATAAGCCTAAACCTTAGGAAAATAATGCATCACCCTAAGCTTGACTTAGGCAGAAAAGTCTCGGCCATCCGAAAATGCATTTGATTTCAGACTTTGACAAATAAGTCACAAGAATTCCTAACTCGAAATTCCCATGTGCTATTGTCAAAAGGTGAAAATTCAAAGGGGAATTATAATGTCGGCTGACATCAAGACATGAACAAAACGGGGTCAAACCCTAAACTATCATTTTGCACTTGAAACTTCTAGAAGAGCTAGATCTGCAAATAGCGCCGACACCACCATGTTTAGGGTTCCAGATGAAATGCTCGATTTCCATGATTGTTTCCTTCAATTTGTTCGACCTTTCTCTTGAGCCAATGGTAAGCTTATATTCAAGCTCTTTCGAGCTTCCTTACTTTATTTCTGAGCCGCTTCTGACCTTGAGGCCATGGTATGTGATAATCATCTGATGTATTTTCCATTGTATTTCTGTGTTTTTATCACCATGAGAACTTGGCTACTCTTATGGGCTTGAATCCTTGGCATTTCGAAGCATTTTGAACCTTCTGGCCGCGGCTAGAATGCTCCATTAGAAACATAAACTGGTAATTCCTTTGCTAAACGTTTTGTCCTCAGAGGTTTAAAGATTTTTTCTCTTTTACTCATGAATTTTGGCCATGTTCTTGCCGCACCAGATGTATGTTAGAAATCATTGTTTTATAGATCATGGGCTCGACCCAAAACAAAAAATTAACCTTTATGTCTTTCTGAAGACAAAACCGTTTGTGGGTATCATGGAAAGTTAAAAAAAACTGTATCTTACTTTCTCTGTTGCCCGATTCACACAGAAATTTGCATTTTCTGTATTTCCGAAAGCAAAACCCCATGAAGTTATTCGAAATTTCTGAAGAAAAATGCATTTTTCTGTATTTGAAAATAAACCCACATGTGGGTATTTTGAAATTTCTAAAAGAAGTATATCTTCTTCTTTCTCGAGCTCGATCTATCACAGAATCTTTCACATTCGTGGTCATACTGCCGTTTTCACGGATAACTCATGTGGGTATCATAAATTATCAATCTTCTGTATTCTTTGAGAGCAAACCCTCATGTGGGTATTGGAAATTTCTGAAAACAAATGCATTTCCTATGTTCTGAAAGCATTCGAAACTATGAAGTACTATAATTTGTTCTATCCATATGGCTCAAGCTAGAGAAAATAGTGAATACCCCACACTTCTGAAGCAAAATAATATCATGGTTTTTTGGAAATTTTGCAAAGCAAAAGCATGTATTTAATTTCTAACAGAGCTCAATCTCTCATACTTGCTTGAAATGGTGATAAACTGTATACTTACTAGAATTTCCTTCAAAATCTTGACTATAACCAGTGACATTTTGTATTAACTTCTAAAACAAAAGATGCCTTTAAAAGTATACAAGAGTTATGATGAAACAACAAGAATTTGTGTGTTTGTTTATACTCATTTGACTCATATACCCAGCTTTCATTTTGGCATTTTTGTACTCTTTTGATAGTCGTAACACCTGAGTTTAAATCACAGAACTGAAAACATCATAGAGCTGTAAACTATCCTTAAAAAAGAAAATCCAATACTCATCTGAGAGTATTCTCCAGGTACTAAAAATCTGAAAGATCTTTTTTTTTTAATTCAAAACTTCATATGTGTATTAAGTTCAAATTTGAACATTCCATTATGATCCCCAACTGCATTTTGTGCTCATCTTGTAGACATAAACCTTACCTCACTGTTCTATTAAGGCCTTGACTAAGTAATCTGGAAATGATCAACATCCTACATATTTGTTATATTTAATCATGGCTTGACCAATTACAAGCGATGTCTTAATTGACACTTGTAATTCACAGAAAACAAAACAAAAGAACAACACATTTGGTTGCTGTCCTTGACTAATCATCAACACACGATCCCATTTGAGGCACAATCAAAATGAGTTCACTGTCTTTCTTGAAGCTCTTAATAACCAGTACTAAACTTTAACACAACAACTTTCATTTCCTTTATTTGAATTCTGTAGAGGCTTTACCTTTTATTCTTGGACTGCAACATTGCATCAGTATAACAGTATGAATCACTTTTAAACACCGGTTAAAATGTATAGCTGATAACTCAGAATCATTCTGAAAGAAAAATACTTGCTCCTCTGTTATTTTTATGAAAAGGTCACTTTATTATTACCGTTGATAATGTAGCATTTCTTCACCAGTCAACTCAGAACTAGAAATTTTTCCAACACTCAGGTGCACTATCTATTTGTTTTAGTGAGCAACATGGTACTCTTCATGCATTTTTATATTTCACTGCACAAACTGTTCTCAGAAACTGTTCTCTTTGATGATGAAAATTAGAACAAAACATTAAGGCATATGTATGCTTGTTCGCTATCCAAAAGAGAAATAATGAATTGAAACTCACATGACATATGGTTATAATCAGCACAGAAAATAAAGTAATTTTAGCAATTCTGATGCAAATGCACTCTGTTAAATTCCTTAAGTGAACTAAACTCACTGTTCACCTGTAGTCTTCAGAAAGAAATGTTGATCGTTATGAATGCACAGTTGGTTTTGTTACTTGATGGATAACTCCGTTTTACTCTTTCAGTTGTATTTCACTCTGTTTGATGTATATGATGAAAAATCTTTCAAAAATCAGCCCATTAAATGCATCAGGCAGCATGCCGGGCTCTACCCTTGTGGGAGCCCGTTTTACTCCACATGCTCAGTCTTTGAATAATGTTCCTCTTCATGACTTTACCTATACCTGCACAAGGAAACAAACAGTGTTAGCATAAAAAATGGAACATGTTGATTACGATGTTGATACTTCTCCTTCAGCTCACTTCTTCATACAACATTTGATTGAATTTGATTGTTTCAATGCATTGCTAATAGTATACTGTACTATTGTAGTTGCATTATATGAGTTACGTCATAGTCAGAGCCACTGACACCCTTCTTTTCCTCTTACAGGTCGACAAAGCTCGAGATGACGATGGTGCACCATTCAACATCAAGCGTCGATAACCAGGCAATGATGACTATGTTGTTGCTTATATGTTTTCCCTTTGCATCTTTAGTAGTGCATTGTACTGTCAGAAATGTATTGTCATAGTCACAGTTCTATCCATGGCTTATGTGGATCTTTGATTTCAATTATGATTTTCAGTTGAAAAGAAAAATGCATCTCATGCAATGTTGTAATACTATTCTGATTGTGAAATCAAATGAAGCCTTGTAAAAATATGAGTTCTTTTCAAATGAATAAAAGCATCTAAAATGCTATTTTGCACATGTACTCAATTCTGTATCTCTTTTAAATCTGCAACATCTGAATGGCACTCCGCAAATTCATAATTTCAAAAATGCATAACTGATATTCAATGCATAATGTAATGCGAAATAGCGTTTAAAATCCAATCTGCAATTCCACTTTATGGCAAATAGCAGTCAGCCAGCTCCCTCCATTTGAGCTGAGGCGAAAAAATATGTAACATTTTGGTGATTTCCGCTATATGCTTGCTTGCTAAGCATAGATCAGTGACCTTTAAAACAATTCATTGGGCGCGAAGTCAAATCTGCCCCTTCTTGAAACTCAGAAAACATGAACAGCAACACTCCAAATAGCAGCAAGAAAACAAAACAAAACCCAAAGCAAACTAACAGGCCCTGGTGGCCAACAAAACAATGCGCAACAGCGCTTAGGGAAAGCAAAACTACTGAAAGTAAATGTGTGAAATGCACTTATTGACTGCAACTATTCGACCCTACACTTAACTAGTGGAAAAGGTACTCAGACGAAACTATTTACAAACTTTGAAAAATAACTTCCTCTTCTAATCAGCTGATGATACTTTGCATGCTCACAAATTTGCAATAAGAGATGAAAAATGAAGACACTCCCCACACATTGTCGTACTGCAACTTGTAAATTATAATCAAAGGCATAGATCATGTGAGTCTGATCAAGCATACCTCTAATTTTCCCAGAATGAATAAGTGGGATTTGCTGCCCCTCGACTGCCACCTCATCCTTAGGCACACTGGAAATCCTTTGGATCTTGCCGACATCCCTAGCTAGATGTCTGATGGGGCAACTTCTCGAAAGGGTGAAACTGAAACTTGCACCTCCGACTCCTTGCTGGTTACTTGTCACTTCAATCTCATCCTTCTGATGAGGATCATTTGAAAATAGATCACCCAACTTTGCGCAAAACTCATCAATTATATTAGCATACAAGTCCTCGTGGGTCCCATTATTATCTTCTGTATGCATAATAGGCCTTGAGGTGTCTTCTTGACTATTTTCTTGAAAACCTGTAAAGATATCAAGGCCATTACCTTGTACAACAGTGTCATGCTTATGCGCAGCTTGATCTCGTTCTATTTGAGCTTTTGCACCAGGTTCATCAAGGCTCTGGCAGTTGATAACCATGCTCTCCCCACTTCTTTGTGAACAGATCAACATCTTATCATTGACATCTTCATCGCTTTTCTGATCAAAACTCGATGGCTTTGTTATCTCACATGCATTATCTTCATCATTATTAAAAAATAAAGGAAGTTCTTCAAATAAATTGGTCAAACCTTGAGTTTGGACACCCCCTTTTGTCTTCTCAAGCTGCTGCTCCAAACTTTCTCCCTCAAAAGGTGAGTGTTTGGCATCTAAGTTTGAAACAAAAGCTTCGAGATCATCCCAAAACATGTCGTCTTCCCTCTCACTTTCAGCTTCTTGTGGAGGAATACTATTAGTTACTTCATCACTGTAACTCTTCTGAGGTATCGAAACATCAGAACTTTGAACTTCTTCCCATTGCTCTAGAGCTGGTATGGGTGTAATCTGAGGGATGCTTATTTTGTTATCCACAAGGAACGGTAATCCATTGAACAAATTAGGCATAACTTGAGAACTGTCACTTGTTCTTCGATCTAGAATATGTTGTTCTTCAAACAGGGCCTCCTCTATCTCCTGCAACAATGGCTCATGATGCTCTGGTTTTTTTTTAACGCTGTCCCAACTGGAGACTTTCTTTGGTTCTGTTGAAAAAACGGAGCAATCAACGTAAACTTCCTGCTTGGTATGTTGTTGATTCTCTGAAAGGTTGTCTCCATCCTCCACAAAACAAGGTAACTCATCAGTAGCAGACTTCTCTCATTCAATATTTTGTTGTTCTAACCGATATTCCTCCATAGCTATATGCAGTAAATTTATTCTTGTAGCTTCTTCCTTTATGGTGAATGATGAGTCATTTTCCGAGTCAATGGGTTTGTCCTCAATAATGACAGGACAAGCAAAATTATCTGGCTGGGAAACTTGTGGGATTTTTGAAGTTTCCTGGAGGAAAGGAGGTTGCTTCCTAATGGACTGGTCTTGAATGCTCACAGGTTCAGAAAGTTCTAACCTAGATTCTTGCAAAGGTGGAAAATCTCTAAAGCTAGGAATCTTGATTTTAGTCGGGTTAGGAGGCTCAGTTTTCATAAAACTTGGAAACTTGAATTTACGAACCTCTTCTTGAATAGGATGTTCAGAACTAACAGGAGTTGTTTGGGCTTCCAACTTTTGACACCGGGCAAGCAAAAGATTTGTCTGTGCGGCAGCCTCTCTCTCTAAATCTTCCTCAAACTGTGCTCTTTGAGTCTCCAACTCCTGATCATGAAGATAGGCTTGATAAGCCAACTCTTCCTGCTGATGATTATACTCATACTGCTTCTTGATCTCCGTGAGCTGATTCATGTAATCAAGCAGCGTGCTTTTTATACTTGCCATCTCCTCCTGCTGATCTATTTGACTCATTTGTCTTTCATAGTTTAGCCTTATTTCTCTAAAACTCAAGTCTTTTATCTCTTGGGACTGATTTCTAACATAGGAGGGCTGAGATGAATAATGAGCAGGGGTGGGTGGGTGGCAACTATACTGCGCATGCTGGCTTTGAAAAGCCATGGAACTAGAAACAGTAGCATGATTATGCGAATGTGGCTGATATGGAGATGGGTAAGCAGTATCTTCATGATATGACGGGTGATATGACGCATGCCCATGAAATATTGACATATTTTTTCATATAAAGGCTAAAAACGAGCAAAACTTAAAATCTCTAACAGCATACCAACACTTGATCATTTTGAAACCAGAAAAGGCTTCTTGGAGTCGCCATGGTGTTTGATGACTATGCCTCCAAAGGCTGATAATTCTAAAGGGAACACTCGACCCTTCAGTATGTGTTCTTTTGTGCGCTGTTCACACTGGATCTGCTTGAAAATTAGAGAACGGAGTCGACAGGTATATTGAAAAGGGCCTCCAAAGCCTAAATAACTTGCTGCATACACCAAACAGCAACCTTAAAGGATTAAGACTTCTCTGAAATTGATTTTCAGAGTCCCACCGGGCATGCCAAAAACTGTTATCAATAGTTTTGCACCCTACTGAATGTAGTATTCAGCAAACTACTGAAACATGGAAACCTCTTTCAGATGTGGGTGATCTTACATGAAAGAGGAATCTCCAGAGTGAGCTGGTTCTCCGAATGATGAATTCTATTCTAAAACAGCTTCTGAGAAAAGGGATGAAGAATGACTTGAACATAAAAACCTATTTCTAAAAGATGATTCACCAAACTTATAAGAATTCAGACCTAACCACTCATAACAACTTCTCTATTGTAGTAATCCTCACAATCTCATTGGCACACATCCCATCAATGATTTGCATGAAGATCTAGAAAACAAATACAATCATGCAACCTGAAACATGCAATTCTGAAACACCACCTATAACAGCAAGACATAAAAGGATTTCAATTTGAAAACACAAGACATCAGATTGCTATTACAAAGTTTGAGACAGAAAATAAGAAGGAGAAATTTGTTGCTCTATTAAAACTGGAAGAGTGTCAATCTGTCCAAATTGCGTATCAAAAGGTTTACAAGCTCCCCGAAATGAGTAAGGGCAAGAAAAATGATCCGAACTGCTGAGAATGGAGAGTTGAAAGACTAAATCTATCAAAAGAACTCTCAAGGAAACCCTAGTCCGAGCTCAGAAAAAGCTCCAGGAAAAAAGCCTCAAACAAACTCAAAAAACTACTTAAAAGCAGAAAAAAGTACAATGCTTTTATGATGAATCTGTCAAACCTCGAAAAATAGGCTAAATCTGCTTTAAAAGCACAAAAAACACCTTATCTCTCCAAGACAAGTCTGAAATTTGACCAAGAAGAAAAAATCAGTCAAAGATCTGCTAAAAATAGAAAGAAAACATAAAGCAATTTATAAAATATCGCTTTAATGCTTCTGCTTTACAAGATGCAGATTTTTTCAATTTTGTCTATTTTTGCAACTCAAAGATTGGAAATATTTTGCAAAAATAAAACTGCTTATTTCTCCAAGATATCATTATGATTTTCTCAAAAAATCAAAAAAAAAACATATTACATAATCTTCCTTTTAACTCCATCATTGATTTCTCCAAAATCAATCAAAAATAAAAAACCCTAAAAATAATTAACCCTAAGTCATAGGGTATTCACAAATATTAATCTCCTTCAAAACAATTAAAATAAATACCTAGGGTATGACATACTTCATTCTCCCTAAGGCACTTATCAATCAATTTTAATAAATAAGCCTAAACCTTAGGCAAATAATGCATCACCCTAAGCTTGACTTAGGCATAAAAGTCTCGGCCATCCCCAAATGCATTTGATTTCAGACTTTGATAAATAAGTCACAAGAATGCCCAACTCGAAATTCCCATGTGCTATTGTCAAAAGGCGAAAATTCAAAGGGGCAATTATAATGTCGGCTGACATCAAGACATGAACAAAACGGGGTCAAACCCTAAACTATCATTTCACACTTGAAACTTCTAGAAGAGCTCGATCTGCAAACAGTGCCGACACCACCATGTTTAGGGTTCCAAATGAAATGCTCGATTTCCATGATTGTTTCCTTCAATCTGTTCGACCTTTCTCTTGAGCCAATGGTAAGCTTATATTCAAGCTCTTTCGAGCTTCCTTACTTTATTTCTGAGCCGCTTCTGACCTTGAGGCCATGGTATGTGATAATCATCTGATGTATTTTCCATTGTATTTCTTTGTTTTTATCACCATGAGAACTTGGCTGCTCTTATGGGCTCGAATCCTTGGCATTTCGAAGCATTCTGAACCTTCTGGCCGCGGCTAGAATGCTCCATCAGAAACATAAACTGGTAATTCCTTTGCTAAACGTTTTGTCCTCAGAAGTTTAAAGATTTTTTCTCTTTTACTCGTGAATTTTGGCCATGTTCTAGCCACACCAGATGTATGTTAGAAATCATTGTTTTATAGATCATGGGCTTGACCCAAAATAGAAAATTTACCTTTATGTCTTTTTGAAGACAAAACCGTTTGTGGGTATCATGGAAAGTTAAAAAAAAAATGTATCTTACTTTCTCTGTTGCCCGATTCACACAGAAATTTGCATTTTTTGTATTTCCGAAAGCAAAACCCCACAAAGTTATTCAAAATTTCTGAAGAAAAATGCATTTTTATGTATTTGAAAATAAACCCACATGTGGGTATTTTGAAATTTCTAAAAGAAGTCTATCTCCTTCTTTCCCGAGCTCGATCTATCACAGAATCTTTCACATTCGTGGTCATACTGTCGTTTTCATGAATAAATCATGTGGGTATCATAAATTATCAATCTTCTGTATTCTTTGAGAGCAAACCCTCATGTGGGTATTGGAAATTTCTGAAAAAAAATGCATTTCCTGTGTTCTGAAAGCATTCGAAACTGTGAAGTACTGTCATTCGTTCTATCCATATGGCTCAAGCTAGAGCAAACAATGAATACCCCACACTTCTAAAGAAAAATAATATCATGGTTTTTTGGAAATTTTGCAAAGCAAAAGCATGTATTTAATTTCTGACAGAGCTCAATCTCTCATACTTGCTTGAAATGGTGATAAACTGTATACTTACTGGCATTTCCTTCAGAATCTTGACTATAACCAGTGACATTTTGTATTAACTTCTAAAACAAAAGATGCCTTTAAAAGTATACAAGAGTTATGATGAAACAACAAGAATTTGTGTGTTTGTTTATACTCATTTGACTCATATACCCAGCTTTCATTTTGGCATTTCTGTACTCTTTTGATATTCGTAACACCTGAGTTTAAATCATAGAACTAAAAACATCATAGAGTTGTAAACTATCCTTAAAAAAGAAAATCCAATACTCATCTGAGAGTATTCTCCAGGTACTAAAAATCTGAAAGATCTTTTTTTTTTATTCAAAACTTCATATGTGTATTAAGTTCAAATTTGAACATTCCATTATGATCCCCAACTGCATTTTGTGCTCATCTTGTAGATAGAAACCTTACCTCACTGTTTTGTTAAGGCCTTGACTAAGTAATCTGGAAATGATCAACATCCTATATATTTGTTATATTTAATCATGGCTTGACCAATTACAAGCGATGTCTTAATTGACACTTGTAATTCACAGAAAACAAAATGAAAGAACAACACATTTGGTTGCTGTCCTTGACTAATCATCAACACACGATCCCGTTTGAGGCACAATCAAAATGAGTTCACTGTCTTTCTTGAAGCTCTTAATAACCAGTACTAAACTTTAACACAACAACTTTCATTTCCTTTATTTGAATTTTGTAGAGGCTTTACCTTTTATTCTTGGACTGCAACATTGCATCAGTATGAATCACTTTTAAACACCAGTTAAAATGTATAGCTGATAACTTAGAATCATTCTAAAAGAAAAATACTTGCTCCTCTCTTATTTTTCTGAAAAGGTCACTTTATTATTACCATTGATAATGCAGCATTTCTTCATTAGTCAACTCATAACTATAAATTTGTCCAACACTCAGGTGCACTGTCTATTTGTTTTAGTGAGCAACATGGTACTCTTCATGCATTTTTATATTTCACTGCACAAACTGTTCTCAGAAACATTTCTCTTTGATGATGAAAATTAGAACAAAACATTAAGGCATGTGTATGCCTGTTCACTATCCAAAAGAGAAATAATGAATTGAAACTCACACGACATATGATTATAATCAACACAGAAAATGAAGTAATTTTAGCAATTCTGATGCAAATGCACTCTGTTAAATTCCTTAAGTGAACTAAACTCACTGTTCAACTGTAGCCTTCAGAAAGAAATGTTGATCGTTATGAATGCACAGTTGGTTTTGTTACTTGATGGATAACTCTGTTTTACTCTTTCAGCTGTATTTCACTCTGTTTGATGTATATGATGAAAAATCTTTCAAAAATCAGCCCATTAAATGCATCGGGCAGCATGTCGAGCTCTACCCTTGTGGGAGCCTGTTTTACTCCACATGCTCGGTCTTCGAATAATGTTCCTCTTCATGACTTTACCTATACCTGCACATGCAAACAAATAGTGTTAGCATTAAAAATGGAACATGTTGATTACGATGTTGATACTTCTCCTTCAGCTCACTTCTTCGTACAACATTTGATTGAATTTGATTGTTTCAATGCATTGCTAATAGTATACTGTACTATTGTAGGTGCATCATATGAGTTACGTCATAGTTGGAGCCACTGACACCCTTCTTTTCCTCTTACAGGTCGATGAAGCTCGAGATGACGATGGTGCACCATTCAACATCAAGCGTCGATAACCAGGCAATGATGACTATGCTGTTGCTTATATGTTTTCCCTTTGCATCTTCAATAGTGCATTGTACTGTCAGAAATGTATTGTCATAATCACAGTTATATCCACGGCTTGTGTGGATCTTTGATTTCAATCCACGGCTTGTGTGGATCTTTGATTTATATCCACGGCTTGTGTGGATCTTTGATTTCAATCATGCTTTTCAGTTGAAAATAAAAATGCATCTCATGCAATGTTGTAATACTATTCTGATTGTGAAATCAAATGAAGCCTTGTAAAAATATGAGTTCTTTTCAAATGAATAAAAGCATCTGAAATGCTATTTTGCACATGCACTCAATTCTGTATCTCTTTTAAATCTGCAACATCTGAATGGCACTCCGCAAATTCATAATTTCAAAAATGCATAACTGATATTCAATGCATAATGTAATGCGAAACAGCGTTTAAAATCCAATCTGCAATTCCACTTTATGGCAAATAGCAGTCAGCCAGCTCCCTCCATTTGAGCTGAGGCGAAAAAATATGTAACAATATGAAATGAGATAAGATGATATTTTGATGCAGCTATGATGTGATGTTATGTGATGGATGTTCATATGATTTGATGTATGCATCTAATGATATTTTTTTAATTCGATGATATATGTGGATGGATTATAATGATGCTTAGAGTAGATGATGACATGATGTGATGCTATGAATTTTTTGCATTTTTTTGATGATGTATATAGTGAATATATGATGATGTGTGTCCTAATGATTTTGTGGTTATGGATGTTGGATGTATGATGTTATGATGGTACTAATTATTTGTGCGTGCAGGATATGATAAATTTTTTGTTTGTGCCATGATACCTAGATAGAATAGTTAGTATGATGAGTAGGATAAGAAATGCTTCTGTATAATGATGAATTGATAGATAGGTGGATAGATGGATAGATGAATGATTTTTATCAAATATTGATGAATTCTATAGTTATTGGGATGATTTTAGATTTTATTAGAAAATAGGATGGGAAAAAATATTTTTTTCTTTTTTTTTGCTTTGTAGATTTTTTTTTCTTTTTTTTCTTTTTCTTTTGGTTATGCTAAAAATGTGGAAATAAATAATTATTTTAATATAACAAGTAGACACTATGCAGCAAGGTATGAAGAACCAAGGTGGAATTATATCTATTGCATAAAATTTGACTCTACAAAAAAATAGGAGTATCCTTATTCATACCAGAGATACAAGAATCCTTGTTTTATCATGCAAAAGAATTAAAATCAAAGAAAGTTAGGCCTATGCATAAAAGGTATAAATAACCTGATATACAACAGTCATTTGTATTGCCTAAAACTACCTCTACACACCCAAGGGAAGTATTCACCATGGTAGTATTACAAGAATGGCTTCTAGCAAGCAATGAAAAGAGATAATGGATAAATCAAAAGAAATGACTGATTGATAAAACATATCAAAGTTGTCTTTTATCCTACCAAAGAGATTGTTTTCATTCAAAATGATGCCTATCGTAGGAATGATATATCCATTAAGGCAGTTGTTTGGATGTTGATTTAGACGATAAAGGCAATTGATATGTAGGTAATGAGTTTGTTTTACCAAAGATCTATGCTTGCAATTTTTCATGAATGTTCGGTTTTAATGATTAACATGTTTGCTTTTGCTTACTTTTTCAAAGATGAGTGTGATGATAGGTTTATTATGGGCGATGATTTTATTGTAGATGGGAGAGTTGTGTTGATTTTTTTTTATGAGTTTTTGAAAAAATTTAACTTTTGTTGGATGTATTTGAGGCCATTTTTGAACACTTTTTAATATATATATATATATATATATTTGATATAAGGCAGAGTATGCCTATAATATATTGATATATATAAAATTATTACATACTGATATAAAATAAATTGTATGCTGGAAAACCAAAATTTCTTACCAACAAAATAACTGTCTGATAATCTTCTTGAAAAAACATAGCACTATCTAAACCCTATTTAGATGCCATATTAAACCTGAGTACTGGAATTTACATCACATGCAGACAAACTAGCTTGTACATGATATATTCTTTACAATCCCCATATTTCTTTAACAAGCCCCAAAAAACCTAAACAAAAACACCCAAAATTATCAACAAACTACAATTTTCTAAAACTAGTCTTCATCCATTCATACCACATAGTTTTCACCCTGGCTTTCTTCACAACCACCTTCGTCTTCATCCCAGTCTATATCAAAATCTTGTAATTTTCTCTTGCACCCTGGAACAAAGTTACCATGATCCTTTGCATTTGGTGAAGATTGTGAACCTGGTGCAACGAACACTTGGTTTTCCATAAGCAACTGGTCCATGCGAGGGTTGGGAACAAGTAGCACACAGTCATGTGACTGAAGGAAAGAAATGGAGAGAAAATTGTGTTTAAACCCTATTCCATGTTTGGAAAATAAAACTAGGAATTCTTGCTCAGAGCTTTCAAGAAGATGTTTTCATTATCATATTCAAGCGCCAGCTTAAACCCATCATGTATCTCCTAAAAAACTTTGTATTGTGTGAGAAATTTCCTAGGGAATAGCCCTCCAGTATACCCTTTACCCTTAAAAATATTGTAATTTTGAATAGCCAGTTGCAAAGTATCTTCCTGCAGAAATTGATCTTTCACAACTATCCCTGCAATTTTCTCAACATCCTTTAAAGACTGAAAAAAATCCATTAGGTTTGAAAGGAAAATTGACAACACCTGAGAAGGCTAAATAATTCTCCTTACTTTTGGGCTGATTACATGAAATCTAATCATTGTACACACTGAATCTTCAACCCTAGGGCAATTGAGCTTGAACATTACTGCTAAATCTTCCCAAGATAGGTACCCCTCAAAAGGTCTCTCCCACTTCTGTGATTTCAACTAAACTCTCAAATTCCATGGTTGATAGGCCATTGTATCTCAAACACTAATTCTTTCAATCTGACCCACTTCGGCCTTTGCCACTTCGCTTCTAGACCACTTCGTTTCATCCAGCAAATACAATGACAAATGAAAACTGAAAAAAATATGACTTAACTAAAAACACCCCCAAATGATCACATGAACTTTAATGAGGTATTTAATCATCAACATAATTAAAAGAACCATGAAATCTACGGCCTCTAGATATAGCATGCTTTTCAATTGAATGTTGTGCGTGGTAAAGAGCCCTTTCTGCAAAATCATTCTTACTCCCTTGCTTGAAAAAAGAAGAAAACAAACCCTTTTCTTTTCATAATTAACAATGTACTTGCAAAGAACACATGTTAGTTCATAAGCAATGACAATATTGCCACATGGAGGATATCTAGCCTTTTTATGCATTTGATACTACTTGCTAGGCTATTCAATATAATTTTATAATCTTTGCCAACCAATGTATATTATATCCTCTGTCAGCATGTATAGCTTGCATTCTTCACTATACCAGAGTGTCTTGTTTATAAATTATCTTTATGCATGCAGGGATTTACTTGCAATCATATTCTAATAACTGATTAGACATACTTATACACACCTGATTGTGAAGGAAAGAAGAAATAATTATACAAATTGCACAAAAGCTTTGTTTGTATGAGAATCCTAAACAAAATTTGACATCTCTTGTTTTGTGATTTCCTCTAATTGAGGATAATCACAAAGATGACAGATGTCTTGAGTTAAATAAACTTCTTGATTATTGCACCCCATGTTTTCCAAATAATTTGCTACTTTGTTACCTTCACGGTATGTATGAGTGATTTGATAATTTTGAAACCTCTCCATCGAATCCCAAGCTCTTTCAAGAACATATTGCAAGTTCCAATTTTGAACACTTTTAATTTTTCAAGCATTAATGATCACCAAGGAGTCACCTTCAATATGCAAATTTGTAATGCCCAACCTCACTACAATTTCCAGACCTATTAATAACACTTTTGATTCTTTGAGATTATTGGAACCTTTTGAAAGATGAATTGAACTTATTGCAAGTATCTTTCCCCTTGAATCTCTTAAACAAACACCTACTCCTGACTCCCCTGGGTTTCCTCTTGAAGCCCCATCGAAATTTAGTTTTATGAAACCATCTTGAGGGGCATTCCATTTAATATGTTTCTTGTCAGTTTTTACTACTTTTGGTTGTAAAAGGCTCCTTGGGAATGGCAACTTTATGCTCTTCCAATTCCTTAGAATGAAATCATCCCAAATTGTAAAGACTGAATTTAGACCCTTATGCTTTTAAATATTGGTATTGACTGATTCATAAACTAATTTTCAATTTTTTCATTTACCAGCTCAACTAATGATGCTACTTTTCTAAAAATGCATAAATTTTGCTCCCACCATAAGTTCCATATTACTAAAGATGGAAGCACTTTCCAAATACAAGCAAAAAAAGTAGACTTGAATAATACTGGCCAACTTTGGAACAAATCCGATAAATAATTTGGCAAAGGAGTATAATAATTTAGTTTGTTCAAGACAAAGGTCCAACATTGTTGTGCAAAGCAGCATTTGACAAACAAGTGATCTACGTCTTCTTGTACCTCATTACACAAAGGATAGTTAAAGGGTTATGCTATTTTTAATTTTGATAAGTGACCACTTGTTAGAATTCTTTCTTAAATCCAACCAAGCAAAACTCCCAGCCTTTGGTAGAGTTTTTCTATCCCAATAGAAGGAAAATTCCCTTTGAGGATTAGATTGACCTAGTTTGTGAGATAAAGCCTTATAACCTTGTTTAATTGTATAATGTCCATCACTTGATGCCGCCCACACAAGTCTATCTGGTTTTGTGGAGAGAAAAACCTCACATTGATTCAATATTTCTTGCAACCCATTACACTACTGAGAAGATAGAGAAGGATCTGAAATGCATTTACAAATCACTTTTCCTGACAAAGCTTCAATTGATTGCACATAATCTAGAAAAATTTCCCCGCATGAATGCTTTAATGTTTCCATTGTGTGAGATAGGTCAGGATTATTCTGTAAAGGAGGATTTCCATTCCATGGATCACCCAAATTTTATACTCTCTCCATTATTCACCTCCCATGAAATGTATGTGGTGATTAAATTTCTACATGATATCAAA
The DNA here is from genome assembly GCA_007258455.2 of Sequoia sempervirens. NCBI lineage: Eukaryota > Viridiplantae > Streptophyta > Pinopsida > Cupressales > Cupressaceae > Sequoia > Sequoia sempervirens. The sequence goes on along the minus strand of VDFB02105785.1, from coordinate 317,375,357 downwards.
AAATTCCACATTGCTAATCCTTTTGGGGGGTTATAAATAGTAAAAATTCTTGAAGGATCTCGATTATCCAAATAATTTTCTTGCAAAATTCTACACCATTTGGCTTTTGGATTTACATACATTTTCCAAACAAGTTTTGCACCAAATGCTTTATTCCTACTCACTAGATTATGAATTCCAGCCCCACCTTGACATTTTTCTTGTGCCATTCCCTCTAAAGATATTAAATGAACCTTTGTCTACTCATCAATATTACCTTTCCAAATAAATTCTCTAATAATTTTCTCAATTTCTAGAATCATAGACCTAGGTGCTTTGAGCACTGCAAGAAAATATTTAGGAATTGAGGATAAAACTGCTTTGACTAATAATATTATCCCTGACAAAGATAGCCATCTGGCCTTCCAAAGCAAAATCCTTGATTTCAATCTATCAATTACTTTTACCCAATAGGCTGCTTTATTTGGGCCCGAGAAGAGAGGGATTCCTAGATAAGTGCAAGGTAGGACTTCTTGTTGAGAATGAAGAATTTTGACTATCTTTTTAGCAATATCTTCCTTTGTATTCAACACATAAACTTTTGGTTTTGATGCATTTATCCTTTGGCCTGATGTTGATGTATATTTGTCTAAGACCTCCTCAATCTACTTAGATTCTGCAATAGATGCTTTCCCAAATAAATTAGTGTCATCTGCAAAGAGCGAATGTGTAACCACTAGACCTGTATTCCCAATTTGGACCCCTTTCCACCCACCCTGGGAATGCTTGCTGCTAATAAATCTGCTCAATGCCTCAGCCATGATTATAAACAAGGGTGAAAGCGGGTCCCCTTTTCTGACCCCTTGAGATGCACTGAAAAAATAGTAGGAGAACCATTGAGTAATATTGAGAACTTTGCCCCTAAGAGATATGTTATTATCCATCTACACCATTTTGCATTAAAACCAAAACTTGCAAGAACTTTCTTTAAGAACTTCCAATTGACCTTGTCATACGCAGGTTCATCATATCCAATTTTATGATGATAGAAGGCTCCTTATTTATGGAAATTGAATGTAATGTTTCATGGGCTACTATGGCTCCTTCAGTTGTCTATCTTCCTGGAACAAAACCACCTTGTTCTTGTGAAATTATCCTTGGTAAGATGGGCTGCAACCTCAAATAGATTGCCTTAGTGAATATCTTATAGATTGTGTTAATATTTGAATGTTTTTTGGATTTATACGAATATTTAAGGCTATTTTTGTATTTATCTAAATATTTGAGGTTGTTTTTGGATTTTTCAATATTTGGGTGTTTTTTATTTTTGACATATATTTGGATGTTGGCTATATTTGGATGTTTTTGGATTTTGGCTATATTTGGATGTTTTTGGATTTTGGAAGGTTTCCAAATCACTAAATGAGCTAGAAGAAATATATGAAGATTTATTCCAAAGTGGGATGTAGGAACCTACCCCTAGTATCTAGCAATGTATGAGACACTATGAGTGGATGAATGGACTAGCGAGATGGATGAAAATGTGAAGAATGGAGAGGATAGTTGTTACACAAATAGATCTAGAATAATGTATTTTACTTCCAAAAACTATCTCATAATAGGATAACATGTTTTACCTAGGCTAACTATTTGGATAGTGCTAGATGTAGGTGATGGTATGGTATGGGATAGTATATGGTCAAAGGAAATGACCAAGTCAAGATATTTCCATTTAAACATGTTTTGAAGTATATGCCCCTAGTCTTTGTCAAAGTCAATCTAGATAGGGAAGATGAATGAAAATGGAATGGGTTGGATGGGTAGTAGTGTTAGGATAAAATAACATGTGATGTATGATATAGGATGCTCCCAACTAGGATGGTGCACATAGATAATCAATTTTACACATGATTCCTACGAATGGGTTTTCATCATGGTACTTTCCCAAAGCATCATAAGAATGTTTTTCACTAGAAGACAATTTTTTATCTTTACTTTTTTCTTTTTTTTGGATTTTGCTATACATGAATCATGTTCGCTAAGTTTTCACCATGGTACTTTCTCAAGGCACCACCAAAGTGGTTTTCACTAGAGGATAATTTTATCTTTATTTTTTATTTTTTGAATGATCATCAACTATGTGGAACCACCTGGTGGTGTTAATGTACATGTTATTGTCATAATGTGCTAATAATGTCCTACATTGAGTAGTTGCTTTGTCAAGATAAGTCAAATTGTATATAAACCATGGATGTTATTGTGATCCTTGTTTAAACTAGGGTTGTCCTTAGCTAAATATGCACATTGTGATAGAGTGGCATTAGAGTCTTTATGGTAAAGTGTTGTTGCCAAGACACAGTGAATGTGGGATTTGAGATTTTTGGATTTTAGGAGGGATGTTAGATTTTGATGGGGGGATATGAAATGTGGATGAATTATTAGATAGTTTAGATTTATGATTTTTATTTTCCAAACTTGGGATGGTGGATAAGGGAGTGTGGATATATAATTTTGAGTGTATTTGGGACCAATGACTTTATACATCTTATGTGTTTATATTGAAGAATTTTTTGAAATAGTTGGACACATGTAATAGATGGAAGGCATTTTTTGGTTTGGTTTCATAGTTCCATTGATTATTAGATTTTTATTTTGATTGTATGCTTTACATGATCTAATTTTCTTTGGGATCCACCTTGAATTTATGTGTCTAGTTTGACTTTTGAATTTATTAGCTTCAAAAACTTGACTTTGATCTTTTTATTTGTAAGGAATTTTATTTTATTAGTCCCAATTAGTGGGTGGAAGGGTTTAAGAATGATGGTATATGATTTGGATGGTTGGAGTGTTGGAAACAATCTTATTATAAGGACCATTCATAGCCCCTAATTTGATGTTTGCATTAGATAAAGTTTCCCTCGATATCATGGATATATCACTAACATCATTAAATTTATTAATTGATGAATAACCAAGACCTTGATATTTATGATTGTCAAAAAATTAGATTAGTTCCAAAATGCCTTGTTCATGTAGGCCAAATCCTTTTCCTTAATATTGCATCGATCAACAAGTTCGGTTGGAGATAGGATATGTGTTGTGTTGGTAACATGATACTAACTCTTCTTTTCATTGTTGGGAACCATCAATGGTGATTGTCTTCTCATCAGTAAGAAATATTTCTCTAACAAAAGTGAGTGATCTGAGTTGATAGTTCTGGTGCTTTGTCATTTTGCGGGATGTTAATTGAATCTATAATAGCTTATTGATAAATATCTTTAACTTATTTTGAGGAATAAGGAACTCTAATTGTTATTTAAAATATTTTTTTTCCTCATAGTTGATATAAAAACCCTCATCATGGTCATTTACCGGAATATCATCATGGAGTCCTATGAACTCAATTATAGAATCATCATTTCCAAATATGTCTAAAGAGAAAGACTTGTTCTGGATGAAAAAGGGAGAGATTGTATATGTGTCCAATGGAAGAAAGTTTCTCATTTGTGGAAGTGAAATTTATTGGAATATTGATGGGGTCTAAATGGAATGGAAAGGGATTATTGTAGCTTGATCAATGATAGGATGATATTAGAGGATTTGGGTAACTTGATCTTGATTAAGTTTAAAGCTTTCTTCTTTATGCTTTAGATTGTATTCTTGGCATAGATCTAATTCTAAAATGGGATATGAATAAGAGACTCTTGGATATCCTCAATATGTTGTCATGGTGGTAATGGATTTTAAATACGATTCTCTAGAGTAGGCATGTAGGCAATGAGATGCATGATTGTATTTGGTCTAGGATTTCCTAGTCATAGATTGGAGTTGTATCAAATTTTGGATTAGTTTGGATTTGATTATTATCTATCATGGATAGCCCTTGGAAAAAATCTTGTAAGGTGTCATCATTGGGTGAGAGGTTTGATGGGGATGGTGTGGATTGATATTGTAAAGGTCTCAAGGATGAGGTATTGAAAGGAGAGATGGAGGCTTCTTGTGGGAAAGCTTCTTCAATACAACCTATTATGGAGTCAAATGAGATGGATATGTTATGGCCATGACTATTATTAATACAGTTATTTTAGGATGACCCATTGTTAGACATAGATAGACAATTTTGATCAAGCTTAGGAAAAGTATCTTGATATATGTCAAATTTTTCATTATGTGAGCTTTAGATATTTTTTCGTGTGATTATTTTTGGATGGATTTTGAGGATCATCCTAAAAATTGATTTCACCTTTGTTAGTAAAATCCTGAATAAGAATTTTTAGTTTCATACAATTTGGTGTTTTATGACCATTTATCCTATGGTATTCACAATAATCATTATGATTGTGCCTATTGAGAATTCATCACCATAATTTAGTTTCCTTAAAGTCATTTAGGATAAATAAGAATGAAAGTTAAATCTTCAAAAAGAAATTGCTAAGTCTTAGGCATTGAAAATGAAAGAAGGAAAAGTTTAAGGTTCATTTTTTCATTCAAGTTTCATGCCAAGAAAAAGTATGAGTAAAAAGAAAAAGTGAAGGTTTTGCTTAAGAAGAGAATTTCCATTTTGCTACCCATGCAACAAAGAGGTTTGTTTATGGTTTTGTCTCTATGACTATGGAGGAACACATGGAGATGGTTGAGGAGAACAAAGGGAAAGTAGCAATAGTTTCAGGAGAAAAAAGGGGCATTGAAAGAGTCTATGAAGATATAGTCCCACAATTCTTAGTTTTGAGAAAAATTAGGGAATGTTGCAAGATGCATCTCTATCCTCGTATCATGCCAAGTATGCCTTACTATGTTTAAGGTTTAAAAATCCTCAAAGGTTTTCAATTATATAAGAAATATAGCTTTTGTGGGTTATTTTTAAATAATAAAAAACAAATGTGCAAGTATCAAATGCATATATCTTGATGTAGGGTTAAAACCATCCCAAAAGAGTAAATGGCACATGACAAAGTAAATGACATACTACAAAGTAAATAGAAAATTAAAAAGATCTATTAGGAAGGGGAGATTGAGTTTTTACAAGGGAAGATGTCTATACATGAATAATGGAAAGATACAACAAACATAGTGGGGGCTCAGTTGAAACTTCTTGTAACAATATTATGGGTTTAATACAATCCTTATGTCAATCCACCAAGAGTGCTTGTAGTAGAAGATCTTGTTAAAGGAGTTTGCATCTAAAGAAGATAAAGAACATAGAGGACAACAACCTACAAGTATGATAGTCACATTCATCATTGTAAGTGGAAAGGAAATTAAATGACATATAGTGATGATAGTCATTTCAAGGGAAGTAAAACCTATAGGTCAGCAATGCACTATCAAGGGGTTTAACCATGCAAAGCTACAGACCTTAGATCTGGTAGAGCATGAAGAACAATCCAAAAAAGGTATTGATATATATGGTGAGACCCTAAGTCTAAGTAACTAGAAGTGTAGTACTATGAGAAGTGACAGTCATCCTTGTACAAGATATTCATGTGAAATAAAGATAATAGAGTAGAAAAGCTATAGTTCATGACACATGTTAATGCAGGGTAAAGAACTCAAATTGTTTGTTAATGAGAACTAATCCTAGATTTTTTTGGAGTGCATAGTATAGTGCTTGTAGGTAGCAATGACAGATAAGGTTGATAGAGAAAAGAAAATAATGGAGTAAACTACAACTATAGAGGACAGTGATCATATAGAAGTGAAATATTGAGGATGAAATCATAAGATAGAATAATGCATGCATGAATACCTTCCAAAAATCTATGCAATGCATGAAGATTTATAAGAGTCCCTATGAAATGCATGAAAAGTGATAGTTCACCATGGTCTATGAGACATGATCCTAGAAGACCTATTAGAGGTTTCATAGTTTAGATGCATTGAATACACATAGATGATAGACTTGAAACTCATATTACTATCCAAAAATTTAAGAAAGATGATCATGATTCTTTTAAAGGGACAGTGTATAGGTGATTAGGGTTTTGAGATCACAGTGTCCATGATACAAGTCATGAAGAAGAAGTTTTTTTGAGAAGACCTATGACAATCCTTTTTAGAAGGAAGTTTACACCATGAGAGGTGATAATGAAATCACATAGTGTTAAATAAACATGAAATGATGTATGATTGCAGTCTTTGAAGATATGGTTGAGATTATTGTAAGTTCCATGGAAAAATAATCAATATATTCTAAAGCCAAAAGATAGTTTGAAGTCTGGAGGATGGTCCTACGGAGTACACCCTGTAGACCCAAGGGGAAAATCACTGAATATGGTGATAGTAAATTAATGAAATAACAGTCAGGGAAATCTAATAGGACAATAGCTTGCATAAAATATTGATAGTCACACATAACATGTCAAGCCAAAATAGAAGAAAGGGACATCCAGGGTAGTTAAGAAAGAAGATGTGTTGATTATTGGTCTAGTCAAAAGATAAGGAAATAACCAAGAGGTGGGGTTTTTGAGTGGTTAGTGAACAACAAGGGTTATAATAAAGAGAACAATGATAAGGATAATAGTGAAATAAATTTCAATACAGCCATGTAAAAATACTAATATTGTGCCCTTATAAACCTTGTAGTAAATGAAAAAGAAAATTTCAATGACAGATGGAGGAAGGGAAATTGGCAATGCATAAATGAAATGGAGGTTATAGTCATAAGAAATAATATCTTTTATCTATAATATATTGTCAACAACAATGAAGGTGTGGTATGATGAAGGTTCAAGGGATAATAAATTGGATGTTGTAATGGAAGACCTTATCAAATTGTACAAACCTTTGTCAAATGTCAGGAATGAAATCTTGCAAGTATCCTATGGAGTGACTAAGATATCAACATGGTTGAGTCATCATTGTCTCTCAAGGTAGGGAGAAACAAGTCCTCATGGAAAAAATCACAAAGCCATAGCCCTATCCAAGTGATTGTCCTTTTGGGTATGTTTTAGTTAACACAAGGCTAGATATGATAATATTTTTGCAAGGTGTGCACCCTTGGTCTCCTTGCATTGTGTAACGTAGTGCTCAGGTTTGTGACATGGATTAACCACCTCCCATGGATTCATTAACTCTGGCAATTGTATCGAGCATTAACAATTTGATCTTTTGGTGCAACGACAACCATTTTTGCAACAATTGGTATTAGAGCCTGGGTCACAAGTTCAAACCCCTCACTTGCGTTGGGGGGGTTGTTGCAAGGTGTTCTCCCTTGGTCTCCTTGTGTTGTGTAGTGTAGTGCTCAAGTTCATGACATGGCTTAACTGCCTCCCATGGATTCATTAACTTTGGAGGTTGTATCGAGCATTAATAGGTTGATCTTTTGGTGCAACAACAATCATCTGTGCAACAAATCTCCTATCAAAGGGATACTAATATTTTAAAGTAGAAAATTCTCTTCAAAATCCCTTGGATGTTAGTATAATGGGAATTAAGAAGGAGGACAATCATAATTTTTCAAGAGGAGAAAGATATTATAAGGGACATCTTGCATTTTGTAAGGTCTACAAGACATGAAGGTCATTGTAGCCTGTAGAAAATCATGAGTGGAATTCCTCATAAGGTCATTGCCAAATAACAACCCCTTAAGAGGACAGTTCATCAAAAAGGAATAATCCATAGTATAGTGCTAGATAGTGCCAGTAAGTGATAGTGAAAGTGGGGGTTTTTTATGTTATTTATCTATGTATCTTTATAATGTTTCTATTGATAAAGTGTTTGAAAAGAAGCCTAAATATCACCATGATCCTTTTTCTTATCTTACGCAAAGGAAAAATATAGTGAAAGAGGTATAGTCATGTTAAATGATAGTCCAAATATTCCTTCACAATGACAGAGAGAGTCTTTGGATAACCAAACATATGCTAGTCAAAAAGAGCAATTTACAAGCTAGAATGATAGTATTTAATATAAAATGGTGAAGGTTAAGTAAACATATGGCTATAGGATGAAAATGCAAAGGAATGGAGAGTTTTATGATGATGCCAAGTGGTTGAAAACTACCCTTAAAGGTTTCCCATGACGTGAGAGAGCTTTTTACTATCTCAAGACTCTGTCACATGCCCTATGTTCATGCAAAGGGTAGTCTAGTCATTCATGAGGGAGGTTGGACAGTTTGGTTTCCTTTATGAGTGATCAAGGACTTCATACAAATATCTAGGACGAAATTATGGAGAATTTGAGGAATAGAGGATGACAAGGACAACAAGTAGAGCTTTTCAAGGGGTAGTTTACAAGAATCTAGGGGCAATTCAAATTCATTCCAAAGATCTAGAAGCCTCATCACCAATTGGAGCACACTTCAAGGAGTTGGAAGAGACCAAGTCAAGAAAGAAACTTCTTGGGAATGAAAAGTAGGTTAGCCTATTTTCAAGCCTTGTAACTTAATCAAAATTAGTCCCTATATTCTCTCCTATGCTTGGGATGAGATATAGGACCCATAGGATAGATTTTTTAGTTAGTTCTTTCTTATTTTTTAGCTCTGAAAGCATAAAACATAGTATTATAACTCCATTTTTCTCAGTCATAGCAACTGAGAAAACTTTGTAACACATTTTCAAAGAGAGAAGATACATTTTTCAGACTTGCATATAGCTATAAGAAAAAAAATTCAATAAAATTTAGTGATTATTGCCTTCTCAATAGTTATGTCATTGTGTGTATGTAAATGATTGATGCATATTTCTATGGTTTTATTGTGCAATCCTTCAATATTCTATCTCATTCCAGCACCTTCAGACAAAAAAATATGTCTTATACAAGTCATCAGTTATGTTTCTAAGGTTTACACTCTTAATTTGTGAAAACACACTTGGTTTCCTTCTAAAAATTGTAACATTTCAACTTTCATGTGAAATACTTATGCATGAACAAGTTAAACCTTTGATTTGTGTGAATACTTGTTGAATAACTGAGATATTATGTGTCAAAATAGCAATGCAAGTTATAAAAAATTTGGTGCATCACGCTCATATTTAGATTCAATTCATTTCATCTTTCTATCCATTTTCATCAGTAGCAACAATAGCCTAAGTTAGGACAAGTGAGTACCAAGGGAACTGGCCCTCTCTCAAGGTTCTTTTCCACCATATATGACCCACAAACCTATAAAATTTCCCATGTTTCACTACTAGGCTGAGTTTTGCAGCCTAGCTTACTAAAGATTGTCTCAATTAGCTCCACTAAGGGAGTGTACCTGCATTTATTAGTGTTTTTGGGTCTTAGTGGTTCTTTTGGAGGATTCACATTTTGATTATTTGGTGGGGGTTGTATGTTTTGTATAAAATTTGTATCCACAACACCATCGTTGGTAATATTTTTGTTTTTAGCCCATAGGTGAGGTTTTTCATTAGAGCTTAATGTGTGATCCTTATTGTCCTTATAGATTTTGACAAGTCCATTAGTAATAAGAGCCTTCTTAATTGTGATCCCTTTTTCTATGATTTCATCAAAGGTGTGGGCACATTGTAAGGTTAAGTGAAAGACAATTTTGTTGTTAAGATTTTGGATAAAGATATCCACGAGTTGCTTTTTAGGAATAGTCAATTTGCATTTCCTAGCCTTGTGTCTCCAACATTGTAGGAATGAAATGAATGTTTCTCCTTGATTTTTTTTTGTGCTACATAATTGGCCATGGTAAATTCATGTTCTATGTTATAGGAGAAATGACTGATAATTTTTTCACAAGTTCTTGGAATGTTTGGATACCATGTTTTAAATGGGATAAGCATTCTATTTCTTACCCTCCTAAACTTTGAGGAAAGAGGCACATTAAGCATGTGTCATTGTATGCAACCTTAAGAAATGCTATATAAAATTCTCGTATATGTTCTCATGGATCACCTCTTCCATTTTATTTGTCAAATTTAGGAATTTTTAATTTTTGAGGGAAGGGTATCATAGCTATGTTTTGTATCAAATGGGTGTGGACAAATGTCTTTAAGAATATAGCATTTCTTTGTTTTTACTAATTGTATGTTTGTAATATTTAGATCAAAGCTTTTAATTTTCAATGTCAAGACATCATTTGGGTTCTTTTATGGTTGGTTAGTGGAGTGTACATTTGATGTTGAGCTATGGATAAATAATTGTATGATGGATTTTGGTTTTGGGTGATATTTTGAGGGATGTTATATGAGTTGTATGAAATATTTTGGTGTTGGGGAATTCATTTTTTTTTTTAATTATGTTTTGTGTTTGAGTAGTGTTATATGGGTTGTATGAGGTGTTTTGATTTTATGGGATGAATTACTGTTGTGGAATGAATTGTTGTTGAGGGTTTTTTTGAGGGATGTTATATGGATAGTTTTGAGTTTGAGTGACATGTGTTTGTGTAGGTATAGTGAATTTAATGGATTGATATTGTTGTTGTGGAATGATTTTTTGTTGGGGGATGCTTGTGTTTGTAGATATGTTAGATGTGAGATTTTGTGAAGAATGTGGGATGTTGTAAGTTTTGGGTATGTTGAATGTGGAATCTTGTTTTGAAATGGTAAGTGATGAAATTTATGAAATGGAAGGTTGATATGAATGATTGGGATTATATGTTCTCATTATTATGTTGGGTTCTTATGTAGCATATGGAATATTAGGAGGCACATAAGATGTGGTGGCTTGGACTATGAAATGATTGTTTATGTAGTTTATAATTTTTTATGGTGATGAATGAGGGATGTTGGTGTTTTGAGGATTTGGTATATGCATGGTTGTTTGGTTGGATATATATGGTGATTGTTGGCAGGTTAAGGGAAAAAATAGAGCATATCTCAAGCTACTGAAAGAGTTCTATGGTACCAGGAAAGGAAATTAGTTATTATTAGGATTCATGTACCTTCGAACGAAATAAATGTATATATGTCATATATAATAAATGAGAAGAGAAGAGTAAGAATATGATAAAATTGTAGAGAACTATATATCCGAGTAGAGACTAAGGCCTACCATTTTTTACTTGTGATGATCTAATATAAAGGAGTTACAAGGATCTTATGTGTGCAATGGATGTATGAGCATTTCCTTTTGATGTTATGATGTTATAAGATAAGTATGCCTTCTATATTCTTACCACACACGCTTATTTCTCTTATTGTATCCTCTAGGGTATAAATAGAATACTCAAGGAGTACTAGGGTACAAATATTCAAATTGTACTTCACCCATTTCTCTTGCCAACATTGGTTTTGTTGTCAAGACCCTAGAGTGATCAATAAAGAAATTAGAAGCACAAAGCAAGAAGAAGGAAATTTGGCAAAAAATAAAAAAATCTCATCAGACCCTAAGGTCCACCTTTGTGAGAGGGAGAAGGCCATTAAGGGATACCAAATGGAAAGTGGGGAGAGATCCCGGAGATCCCTGAAAAAATATGTGATTGTTCAAGATGTTATTTAAAAATAAATATATATGGAAAGAAGGATAGAAGTCTAGACCAAGAAAACACATGGGAATAGGAGAAAACAAAAAGAAAACAGATATTGGGAATAATCAAATTTAGAATGGAAATGAATTTGGAGGAAAGGATACTAAAACAAACCAAGGAAAGAGAAGAAAGGTACCACAAAAGAGAAATAGAAAGGAAAGAAAATGAACAAGCAGGCAAAATGGAGTGGTGCAGGGGCACCAAGGCTATATCATGCATGTAATGGGGTCTTTGATAGGTTGATTATTTAGGTTTTTTTTAGTCCTTTATCATTTAATAAGGTCCTTGAGACCATCTCTATGTAATCAAATTGGTTTTAGAGTCATTTTGTCAAAAAGGGCAAAATATTGTAAAAGTTGCAAAATTGCAAAAGTGCAAACTATGGAAGATGAAGATTCATTTAGTTATGGGAAGGTCTAAAGGTAGTTATGCATAGTTTAGGAAGTTTAAAAATGATATAAAAATCCATTGTGATCGTTGTAGAAGCAGATTTGATGCAAGATTCAAAATTTGAATATCAAACTACATGTTTTCCTGCACTTTTGGACTGTAATTTCTGAGTTTACAGGCCCTGTACGACCTATACAAGATAGTTCTTGGTATGAGGTAAATTGGAAATGATAATGGAGTGAATCTACATTGTTTTGAACCTAGTTTGAGGTTTGTTCATCAAGTTTTGTGATTTTTAGAAACTTTTTAGTGCAACTGCCTGTGTAACAGCAAATTAAGGGTTTTGGAAGTTTAAAATGTGATTTTTTGGCCATTCCACCCATTGTCATTTTTTGAACTCAGTGGAATGGCCTAATAGGGTGTAGGGATTGTTTTTATGGGATTTTTTTGAGTATGGAGCCTTGTTTTTGAATTTTAAGGTGATGCCCTAGGTGGGTTTTGTCAATTTGTAAGCAAAATATGAGGTTTGGGTGTAGGTTATGAGAAAAGGATGTTGTGGTTGGCCTTATGAAGGTTTGGTTAGTATGTCCAGACCGAATAGAGAATATTTGAAGTGCTAGATTGATAAGAGAAGGTGTGTAAGGTGTTGTTCCAATGAACCCCCTTAAAAATTGCCAAAAGTGAGGGTTTTGTGGTTTGGTATGTGAAAGGAAGTGTGAGTACCCAAAAGTTGTTGAATCATGTTATTTAAAGTCTGCCTAGTTGAATGGAGGTTATTTTTGGTGTTGTTTAGTAATTTAATTGGGTGTTCCTTTGTAAAAGTGGCCTAATTGGCCATGTAGGACAACGGTGAAGCCTTGTTTTGAGAAGGTTGGTCCAAAGTGACCTATGATGGTTTTGTGATATGTTTTGAATGGGAATAATGGGTGCTTGAAATGGTGCAAGGATTGGAGGTTTGGCAAGTGGATTGCAAGTTAGGATAAAAAAGATAGGTTTGCACACCTATAAGGTGTGTTGTGTGTTTGTAAGAGAGAACACCCTAGTTAGGGTTTAGAAAATTGGATAGTTGGTACAACCAGTTGTAATTGAGATTGGAATTTGAAGGCCTCCCTACTCTGCATCATGGAGGAAATTTTAAAGAAAAGAGTGGAGTGCGCCAAGAAAGGCGCTTCTAAGAATGACGATGTGGTGCAACCAAAAATAAGAAAGGAAGAGGAAAGGAACCAAAATCCAAAGATACCACAAAAGAGAAAAATGAGAAGTGGTGGAACCTAATCTTAATCTTAATGATTTTTTAACTAAACATAAAATGATACTAACCATTAATGAAAACACAGAATTAAAAATGAAAAGGTATGAAGAGAAAACATCACCCCCGAACCAAGAATCGCCCCTTATACTAGATATAACACACATGGAGACAGATGAAGAAAGAGAGGGAGGTAGAAAACCTGAATTATGGACAACATATACAATAAATTGGAATATCATCAAAGGTAACAATCAATCTATTGAGTGGAGAACCATTGAGGAAAAATAACTACGGTAGGTCAGAAAGTGACACCGAGTCCAACTCCACTTTTAGCAATCAAAGAAGCGATACCTTGAGTATAGAGGAAATCTCATGAGAAGAAGGAATGGACATAATGAGGAATATGCTAGTCTTCGAAAAGGAAACTAATAACGTCATAGAGCATGTTTTCTTATTAGAAAACAAAATATGGAAAAGTCAAAAAAAAAAATGAGACAGTTCCTTGAGAGAGGAACCACTAAAGTGGTATCACAAAGCATACCCCCAGAACAATAAGCCCTGGGAAAAAGTAAAATAAACATTTTTGGAAAAAATTGACAATTTAGAACTCCCTATGGAAGGAATAAGAAATTTAAGAGAATTATCTTAGCGGGAAGATGAATCCATCTTAGGGTTTGACAAGAGGTTCAAGGAGGTGACCAAGAAGCTAGAAGAATCGTTGAATGACAAAAAAAGAAGAGAATGTTTCCTCTTTTCCATAACTCTAAAACACAAAATCAACCTAGATTGTAAAAACTTTAACTCATATACAAAATTAACTACATTGGCATGTTGGATAGAAGGTCACTCATGGAGGAGCATGGAGAAGGAAAATGAGAATAAGAAAATGGAATGATTATAATTAGAAATAGATCAGTTGTTGTTGAGATAGGAGCTTTTGAAGCAAGATATTGGTCCTTCGAATCTTAACATATGATGTTCCTATTGCAATAGAGAGGGCCACATATGGAATAATAGGAGAGAAGAAGGAAAATTATTTAAGAGTAGACCTTCACAGTGTTAGAAAACCAAGCTCTCTATATTGTGGCATTTGTGGAGAGTGAGATAGCCACAAAATAGTAGAATTCCCTTCACATAATTTTTGAGTGAAGGAAGAACAAAATTATGACTGGGAAATGGCTTACATAAAGGGACTAGAAAAAGGACCCTTGTACGCACAACATCATGGATTCATGGTACCGTCATGTAAAAAATAAAGAAGTGATAACACCATCTAAGGTTTGGGAGCATATAACAACAATGATCCATATCGAGGAGGAAGAGTTTAAGGACAAGGAAGAGGAAGAAGGGTTGATGCTACCTACTTTAACTACGGTAAGCCAAGACATTTTGCTATGGAATATTGGGGGGGAAAGAGAAATCAATGCAGATTTTGTAGTGAAAAAGTTCACCAACATTACAAAAATACACAATCACATGACCAAAATGAAAAAAAACAAGACTCAAATACCACTAGAGAGGATAGAATCCTCTGCAAGATACCCAAGAACCTGGAGGAAGGGACTAGATAATGTCGCAAAATAGGAAAGGATGAAGGGTACACCACGGAAGAGGATAACACTAAAGAAAAATACTTCATGAAATCTAGACCCAAGAATAAAGGTAAATTTGTGGTAGTAACCAAACAAGTTATAGACACTGGAAGAACCAATTTGGTGACCATAGAAGAAGAGGAAAGCTTTGAGTAGGAAGGGGGATTCCTCCCTATGAAAGAGAAACATGACCAGATAGTAGAAAAAGCTAAAAGAGTTTTCAAACATGAGCAAGATAAGGATAAAGAAGATAACAACTACTTTACAGAATAAGAAGTAAAATCTCTTAAAAATTTCACAAAATTAGTAGGGAGATTTGACCTACTTAAGAAATTAAAACAATTTAGTAACTATTGGAACAATAGGAGCATACCACAAGTTAGAATGGTAAGAAGACATTGGAAAACAAGATTGATGATGATTGAAATCTGGATTCACCATAAGAAGGTTCCTATAGTAATGGTCGATCTAGGATTAGATGTTACCCTAATTCCCAAGAGAATATGGGAGTATTTGGGTAGACCGGTACTAGAACCAACCCCCTATAACATCAGCTTAGCAAACGGTACCAAAATTAAGACATTGGCTACATGGAGAGATATAGAAATTAGTGTAAGAGGGGTAAGATAGTTTGTGGAGTTTGAGGTAGTCATGATGAAGGAAAAATTTGACTCATTTGATATATTATTAGGACTAAGATGGTTTGTAGATTCTCTGGAAATCATATATGCCCGAAAGGAGATCTCCTTTGTGGATGACAAAAGAGTGGTCCACATACCCCTAGGGAAAAATCAAGAAGGATCATATATAGAAGTAAATGTAGAAGAGTATGAGGACAATGATCAAAAAATAAACACCATAACCATACCAACAATTGAAACTTTAGAAGAACCCAATTTGAAGGGAGAAATTGAGGTGGACAATGTTGAAGGCAGTATTGATAGCAAGACAGTGCTAGAGGCATGGACACAAGATAACTAGGAAGTATATTCTCAGAGAATCTTTAGCTCCTAGAGAATATTCATGATAAGGAAAACACAATCAAACAAAAGCAGTGTAGTGTAGGACATGTGTGGTACCACCAATAAGGATAAGGAAGATAATGAGAGAAATAATCATCTAGTCTATCATATTACTTAGGAAAACCCTCAAACTAAGCTACCTAAATACTCTAGAGTATGTGAATCAATACCATATATATCCCAAATTGAGAAATACACCCCTAATGAAACATATAGACTAGCTACTTTATGACATACTCTTACTTACACTGCCACGTGCTAGTGTAACACACACAAACAAACCATTTTAAATGAGAGACATTCAAAACATTTATTAAGGAAAGATTTTTGTTGAAGGTAGAAGATTATGAAGATATACCTCCTTATGAAGGGGATTTCTTACCACAACACCACCTAGACATGTGCATACATTCAATTATTCTACTAAGAGTATGACGACTGATTATACATTCAACTATTCTACTAGACATTATGCCCCATAGCAAGAACTTTGTTATTCATCAAGAAGAAGATCCAAGACTAGAACATGGAAAGAACTAACTATGGATTTCATCTAGACCTTTTCATTTTATAGTAAAAACCCTCAAATCTAAACCACACTAACTAAAATGAAGGAAATTATCTTCATTTTGATAGAAGAAAGTGAAATACCGGTACTGCAACCCCATTCCACACCATTAATGGGAGAAGAAGTATATAATTATAAGGATTGGATGGAATGGGAGGTAGCCAGATTAGAAATACATTATTGTGTGATATAAGATGGCGAAGAAGAACAAACACTAAATATAGAAATAGGTCAATAGGAGAGGGAAATAGAATAATCCACTATCCTAAAACAAAAATATTATAATGAACCTATTAAATTGAAGGAAAGAAACATTGTAATAGAAGGGGGTCCAAAAATGGCATGCATAGGTGATTATTGGGATGAGAAAGTATTTGCACAAATGATAGAAGCACTAATAGACTTCCAATATATATTTCCTTGAAACTTTACCAAAATGAAAGGAATCAAGGAGGAAGTTTGATTTATGAAAACGCAACTCAAGGGAGGAGATAAATCGGTATGGAAGAGACCATATAGATTAAATCCTAACATGAAGAAGAAAGTAAAAATTGAAATAGATAAGACGTTAGTTGTCAGGATAATCAAACCAGTGGAGGATGTGGAATGGATAAGCCTAATGGTAGTACAAAACAAAAAGATTGGAGAAATAAGGGTGTGGTTGTCTTTTGGGAACTAAACAAAGCATGCATACATGGCCCATTTCCTATACTTTTATAAAGGAAATACTAGAGTCAATAGTTGGCGGGGAGATTTACTCATTCACTAATGGATTCTCTGGTTATGAGCAAGTAAAGGTCAGAGAGGAAGATCAAGCCAAAAAAAAAAATTACTACCGAATAGAGATCCTACATGTATACAGTCATGCCATTTGGATTGAAGAATGCTCAGAAAATATTCATCTAGATAATGGTCAATACCTTTAAGGAATTTATTCATGATTTTCTTGAAGTTTACTTAGATGATTGGACGGTCTATTGCCTAATGAAGGATCATGTTTAGGTCCTTTGGATTATGCTAAATCGGTGTAGAGGCATGCAGATTACATTGAACTTGAATAAATGTACATTTTTTGTACCATATGGGACACTTTTAGGCCACATCATTTTCAAGGAAGGACTGATGGTAGATCCAATGAAAGTGGATTTGATCCTTAATTTACCACCACCGAAGAATGCTCCAGAGATTAAGACATTTAGGATACATAGGATATCATAGGAAATTCATCAAAGGTTATGTCGAGATTGTTGCTCCATTAGAAGAGCTCTTGAAAAAGAAAACAAAGTGGAGTATCAAATGGAATGACGAATCCCAAAGACCTTTGATACCTTGAAACAAAAAATTGCAGAGGCACCAATCCTAATCTTTTTGGATTGGAACAATCCTTTCCATGTTCATTTTAATTCCTTTGAAATTGCAATAGGAGCAATACTGACCTAGCCAAAGGGGGAAAAATATCATCCTATAGTATTTGTTAGTAGGAAATTATCTACAGCTGAAAAGAATTATACCACCATGAAGAGAGAAGCACTAGAAATGGTGTACAACTTACAAAATTTATAGATATTATTTATTGTCCACATCACTCACCTTCTTCATAGACCTTGAACCCCTCAAATAACTACTCAACAAACCAGTAACCCATGGGCAGATATCTAAATGGTTGTTGCTATTCCAAGAATTTGACTTTAAGATCATGGTAAAACCCAGAAAGAACAACTAGGGACTAGATTACCTAATGAGGATTGAAACTGGAGAAGAACCAAATAATCATGGAAAAGAATTACCTAGTACACATTTATTTTGCATTACTACAGTACTGAAAGAATTAGAGGATATTGCTATTTTTTTATCTACATGAGAAGTCCCAAAAGATATATCTTAGAAAGACAAACAATCATTAGTGCAGAGAGCTACACCATACACATTATTAGAGAGAGAACTACACAACATGGGGAAATAAGATATCTTTAGGATGGTTGTTTATAAACATGAAAGAAATTCCATTTTACAAGAGGCACATGAAGGAATTTCTAGAGGATATAGTTCCACAGAAACCACTACAAGAAGGGTAAAAATGGAAAGCCTATGGTAACCAATGTTACATAAGGATGCAAAATAATATAAAAAGGGGTGTGATATCTATCAAAGAGTAGCGAGACCTATTGTATGTGATGAGACACCCCTGAGACCAGTATTAGCCTAAAATCCTTTTGATAATTGGGCAAATAAATTTCATAGGGCCAATTGACCCTTCGATAAAGCACTCAAAATCTAGATTTATTATAACCAATGTGGCATATCTAACAAAATGGGTAGAATTAGAACTAGCCAGAGACTATACTGCAAAAACTATTGTAAATTTCTTATATGAAAACATCATCACCAAATATGGATGTCCCTTAAGCATAGTTAGTGATCAAGGAAAACACTTCATAAACAATATAATAAAGAAGTTACTACAAAACTTTATGGTAATACACTATAGAATCTCCCCCTATCATCCACAAGCCAATGGATCCAATGAAGCATTAATTTTTTTTTGCAAAGAATTAACAAAGATATGTGATGGAAACCAGATAGATTGGGATGTTAAGATATCTATGGTACTCTAGGCATATCACACTTCCTATAAGCAAACTAGCAAATACACAACATTTCAGTTGGTATATGGCCTTGATGACACAATACCCATGAATTTCATAATTCCCAGCATATGCACCACACTAACTTTATGGTCAGAAGAGGACCAATCCTTGATGATGAGAATAAAAGAATTAGAAAAAATAGATGAATTGCAGATTGCTATGTATAACCACCAATTAGAAAGGTAAAGACAAAAGGTGTGGCATGAATGGAACTTATGGCTAAAGACATTCCAAATAGGGTATTTAGTATATTATATGACAATAAATTTAAGAAGAAAGGAAAACTAAAGGTTTGGTGGCTAGGACCATACTACATTCATGGCATTATGTGGAAAGTAGATGGCACACTCATAACAAGGCACGTTAATGGAGCATGATTGAAACATTATTAGCCACTGCCAAATTGAACATATTAAACCATCAAACACGTAATGTATACAATGTATCATATTAATAAAATTAAAATTAAAAAACATAAATGCCACTTTTCAAATCATCCCAACAGCTCAAAAAACCCATGAATGGGAAGAAAATTTATTAACTAGCTACCACCCCACCCATATCACAACTCATATCCCACTAACCAATTTCTATATAATACCATGTCTCAGATTAATTCCTCACAATTGTGATCATAAGCTAAGTTGCATTAATCATCCTCTGAGCATTTCATAACATCTGCAAAAACTCACCAAGTCTCCTTCTGTTAAAGTGGATGCTCCCACAATCATCAAGGTCTTTGAGAAGCCTAGATCCATGTTCAAATAGTACCCCTACAAGGCATTGTAGATTGAAAAAGGTGGATCATTCTCATCAGTACCACACAACATCATGTATTTGGAGTATTTTTCAAAGTACATCCATGAACCGATAACTGAAATCAACCACATCAAGCTAGAGGACCTCTAATACAAGCTATTAGAGGGAAATGACAAAACCTAAAAACTAGAATACATAGAGATTGGTTAGAAAAATATAGACATATAAAAATATTACTCAAATTTCTATGACAATAATGAATGGGTTTGAATCGTGTTGAGTTGGGTACACGTTGAATTAATGTACCTAGATATGCCTTATAGAATTGTAGACATGTAAAATTGACCTAATACTTATTGCACATCCTAAATGACATTTTCTCATCATTGTCATCATTATCACCTAATATCACTGCATTTCACATCAAATACATCAAAAACCCTAATTTCCTCTATTAATTGAATAATAATACATTATTTAATTAATTCAATTTTTTTTATCATTTTTGACTAATTAAATAAATTTCATTTATTTAATAAATTCCTAATCTAACTTTATTCCTCATAATTAATTAAATAATGCCAATTATTTAATTATGTCACGAATTCACTTTATTCCCCTAAGTCAATTAAATTATTAAAACATAATAGTTTAACTATCACTTTCCCCTAAATTTTTGAATAAATTATTCAAAACATCATCCAAAAGGTCAAATAAAAACAAATACAAATTTGTTTGCAAAATTCAAACATGATTTGCACATGCAACTCAAAAAGATTAATTAATTAAATCAATTAATTAATTATCCTTGCCCACTTTCATGATTGAGCAAATTATGATCCCCCGATTGCTCAATCTGATTGGTTGATTGATCCATCTATTTCTAACTGATTCATCTATTCTTCAATTCCACATATTATTCAATCTATTTCCTCAATCCCACTGAACAATCAAAATTATTTCTTCAATCACACTGATTATGTAATCAAAATACATTGATTATTCCCATCTAAATCCTTTCAACGGTCTTGAACTGTTGATCGGGATATTCTACTATGCAATCTCAATCATTCATTTCAAAACACAAATTCTATATAACAATCATCTTTCTTCTCAAAAACGATCGGAGAATCAACATATTTTACACAATGAAGTAATGTTGAAATCTTAATTGATTTTTGGACAAACTTTACACATATCTTCGATCAACAACATCACACTAAGGGGAATCCAAGGGTAATCCTGGTCATGCTGGTTGTGGGGGGGTGTTGAGGAATGAGGATGGCAGGCTCTTAAGCGCGGTGGCACTCCCATTTGGAAATCAGACAAATCACTGTGCTAAGGGAGAGGCTGCATTTATAAGTATTAAATTTGTCGTGGATAGGGGCTACTCCAAACTATGGGTGGAAGGAGACTCGCTAAACACCATCAACTATCTACATGGAACCCATGAGCCTAGCTGGAGCGTCGATCAATCGATTAAGGATGCTATTATGATATTGAAATCTTGTGAGGAAACTTGTGTTTCTCACATATACCGAGAGGGGAATTCATTGGCAAATTTTTTTCACTAATGAAGCTATCAGAGTTAATGAATATAGAGCATGGGAGGATTACTCTCTCCTTCCCGGGGCAGCTAAGATCTTAATGTGAAATGATGGATTTGGATGAGTTTATGTGGTGGCTTTATTTTACCATCAGTACTAGATTTATACTCGCACGCTTTGTGGGTATCACTCAGCTTTTTGGCTCTTAGTTGAACAATTCTTGCAAGGGTTTTTTGCTAGTTGTTTTTGTGAATATGTGGGGTGACCGAAGATGAATCGATCCCCATTCTTGTGCAAGTCTGGGAAATAAGAAGAAAATTTGGAGGATTCTCCAACATGGGAATTTTACGCCTTTCTTGGAAAGGCTTCATGGACATGATCCAAATGCTTCATAAGAGTTTGTTTCATACTGGCACAATTGTAAACTCCAGATTAAGGGAATGGTAGTTGACATCAATGAGGAGCTTATAGCTACTGTGACTAGGTTACCTATGATTGGCTGCAAATTATTCAAAGATAAGAAGAGAAACAAGGAGGCAATGGCTCAATTCTTTACAGATGATGAATAGAAAAAACTCATCAAGATGGAGGCTTTAGGCTATGAGTGGAAATCTCTCAAGAAGATTTGGGCGGAAATAATGGAAATTATCATGCGGTATGTGACTCTAGAAGGTAGGTTCACTGCAATCCTTGGCCATCATTTTACTATTTTAAATTATTTTAGGCATGGGTTGTTTATTTATTTTCCTTTCTTTATCTTATCCTCCAAGGAGGTATCAGTGTATGTGCACTTGAAAAACAAGAGGGCATCGGTTTTGCATGAAGGCCTTATATTGTTAATTATGGAGCATGTTAAAGGCCTAATTCTTGCCACCTCAATTAAGGGCAAGGAGAAGACCTTAAGTGATGATTCTAGCTCGTCTGGCTCAGATACTAGCATGGCGGTGGAAGAGGAGTGGGATGAAGAAGGATAGGATGAGTCTCCATCCCCTTTGGCTGCCCCTTCTAAGAAGAGGAAGAAGGGTAACCCTAAAGGAAAACGAGCAGCCAATCAACTTATTCTTCATGAGTCAGAGTCCAAGTCTAATGGTAACGACACAAAGGTGGGTTTTGGGGATTCCAGGTACAAGGGTGATGTTGTGGATATTGGTTAGGTTGATGCTGAGGCAAGAGGTAGGGATGAAGGTTTATAGGAGAATGTTGTGACCTTGAAGGCCAAGGAGAAGCCTAGAAGGGCTTCTAAGTGCATAGCCAAGATGAGGAACTAGGCTACAAAAGATGTGGTAAAGGATACCATGGAGCTTTGCAAGGAGAAGGTTCTGAAGGAGAATGCGGTGGAAATTGATGATTCCCTGGCTTGAGACACACCAAACGTGGAACCTGTTGGTGAGAAACCTGTGCAGGAGGAGGAGGGTGTTGAGCAGAAGCATGTGAAGCTGGAGCCTCTCAATCTTAACCCACTGTCGGAGGACTTCTCCTATCTTAATGATGACACCACCTCAATGTTCAAGCTCCTTGACATGGCGAGGGCGGGGGCCATTGATACTTTCAAATTGGAAAAATGGACTCTACAGGAATTCAACAGGGTTAACATCAAAATCAGGGGTTTGAAAGAGAATGTGTAGAATATTCTGAAAGGGACTACCTTGGATATTTTGATTGATAGAATTATTGATCTTGAATGTTCGTTCACTGATTTCAAGTCCTTATGTGAACAACGCCTAGCTGATTTAGAGGACAAGGTGTTGGAGACCAATGAGGATTCAAGAAACTACTCCATGCCTCTCATATTTCTGTTATGAATAGTTTGGATTCTTTGGAGGTCTTGTTCCACAAGTTCAGTGAGCTTAGAGAGGACCAGTTGTATTTTTCTGAGTTGATTGAGAAGGAGCAAGTGGCTAAAGGAAAAGGGAAAAAGTGTGGAAAGGATGATGCTAAAGGCCCTACTACTAGAGGGGTGGGTGACTGGAGGAAGTCCTTTGAGGACAAGAAAAAAGAATTATTGGACATGATTGGGCTCCATAAGAACCAAGAACTTGAGGTGGCCAACACCTTAAGAAGCATGAAGTAGTGTCTTTTTCTCTATGTTTTTTGTGTTTGTTTCATTGCTACTGGGTCTCAGTTTCTTCCTTGTTGTTTTGATGTTTTTTGGTTGATGGTTGTTGATAGTTTAGTGTTTCATCTTTTGAGCAGCATTTTGTATCTACAGTTGTAAAGGGTTTTGGGTCCCTTCAAAACCTGTTTTTCCCTTATAATCAAAACAACATCGTACTTTGAAGCTTTTGCTATGCACAAATGGAGGCTTTGCATTGATACAATGAACAATCCAACATTTTTGCAAATATACTTCAACACGGGATGGTAAAGCTATGTTTATGAATTCATTGTATGTTATTTCTTTTGATTGCATCATTTGAATTTGTTCTTCATAGCTTCATTTCATGAGTAATGGGCATGAATTGTCTTTCTATTTGAATTAGATTAGTTTTCATTCATTCATTTTGATCTTATTGCATCCTTCGATTTCCCCCTTACACATTCTGGCATGCCCGATGGGACCACAATCCTTAGCACTAACTATTTTATGAGTGAATTTTAAAGTTGCAGGTTCCAAAAACGCAATCAAAAAAATTTCACACAAAAGCTATTGAAAACTCACGCGATGGATTTCTCGTTCCTATTGCAGTTGACATTTTTTTGTTGCTTCTTCCTTTTTTGTTCACTTTTGATTCATTAATAGGACCGCTTCTAAAAATCTAAACCACTTTTGCACATAATAGGGCTACACTTGAATTTTTGAAGTGATTTTTCTTCCAAAAATAGGTTTGTAGGTGCACTAAAGGAGGTTGCTTTCGCTTAAAAAAATTTCCTTTGCTCTGTTGAATTTTTTTTATCTGAAATCTAAAAATTTATTTTTCGATTTCTAACGCTAATGGTTGCTTGATTTGAATGTTTGACAAGTGCTAACATTCTTTATGTGGGATTTATAGTAGCATGGCATAATTTTTTACCCAAGAACAAACTAACAAGTTTATTACAGGGAAGGCGATCGGTCAAAGTTTTAATTTTTTCTTAGAATCTTTCATAGTTAGGAAATTTTTTAATTTGGTGCATAAAATGAACCCCACAACTTGCACGTTTTCAGTTTGGTGCTCTAAAAATAATGTTCAAAATGTTTTCTAAATTAAAGATAATTTTCAAATTGGTGCTTTAAAAAGAACATTTTAGAAGCTTTCATAGTTTAGAAATTTTTTGATTTGGTGCATAAAATGAATCCCACAACTTGCACGTTTTCAATTTGGGCTCTAAAATGAATGTTCAAAAGCTTTCTAGTCTAGAACAAGACTTTAAATTGGTACTTTAAAAATAATTTCCAAAGCTTTCTAGATTAGAACAAACACCTTTTTTTGGTGCTCTAAAAGAAAATACTTATCTTTTTGACCAATACTTTTAATATGTTGACAAAACGCACAATTTCATTTTGTTGACCAATTAAGACAAGGCTTTAGAAACACTTCAATTGGTAATTAAAATTGGAAAAATACTTTTTGATTTTGCATATTGCTATCTCTTTGTTTAAAATCCAGAATACTTCACTTTGGTGTACATAAAAAGAACAAATTGCTATCTTGTACACATTTTATTTTATTTTACTTTAATTTTTACTTTTTTTTTTTTTTTAGGCTTAAAAAGAACATTGCAATGAATTGTACATTGTGTATTCCATGTTTGAAAAACTAGGTGTCTATCCTCTCCCCTCGCACCTTTTGGCGATCTCGGGTGACAAAAATCATCTTGAGTTTTGTCACGCCCCTAGATTTTACGCCATGAACATGATTTTTTTCTTTTTTTTGATTTATTTTCCAAAGTCAGAGTCAAGATTTTAAATGTGTCTACTGAAGTGGAATTTGCAACAACAATACTAACACATTGTCCAAGGTTAGAGGCGAGTAGGAAATTCCATTAGGTTGACTCTCCTACTATCCTAATTGTTTAATTTTCACATTGGTTGAGGTTATTAACATCGTTGGTTGAACCCTATCATTAATATCATCCTTTATTGATCTTCTTTAATATTACCCTCCTTGCAAAGAACGATAGTGTTACTACCCCCTTTTTATATTTGTGTAACTTGGTGAGAATCTAGTTTAATGAATCCAACTTAATTCATTCCAAATCTGATCTCTTGAAATTCAATTAATCAATAGGGATCATTTTAAGCTTTTAACTCCCATCTTGAATGAACTAACTTTGTATTATAGAATAAAATGACACAACGTATTTTTTTGAAATACTCTAACTCTTGATAAATAAATAAATAACATTTGTCTCAACATGTTCATCCCTCTTGATTTTTTTTAAAATTTATTTTTGTCCATTTTAAAGAAGAGAATCAATAACTATTCCATAATATTAAAATTACTAATTCCAAAATGAACTTGTTAATGCTATCATTTAAAAAAAATCGTAACTATCGAATAAATAAATCCTTTAATCTTCATTTATTAACTTATACATAGATCACACTAATAATATCATCTATATTTTAAACAAATAAAATAAGATAATTAAATATAATACTTAAATTATATTTAAATGAATAAAAGAAACTAACCAAATAAAATATTCAAATTATATAAAAGAAAATAGAAATGTTACTCTTATATTGAAAAAAAAGACATAAAAGATAATATTTAAATTCTTTATTTTAGAACTAGACTATTTAACATCCCCATAAAGTAGAAAGTAGCCTTTTTTTATTATTATTAATAAAACTAATGCACTACTAATTTTTTTATTAATGTTTTATCAACCTAATTAATAAATACTATTCATTCTTTTCAAATTTACCAATTTCATTAAATATTCTACTAAGAAAATTAGTGGAATGTAAGTGGATTTCTTCCATTATTTTATTAGGGGAATCTAAGCTACACCTTTTCCCTTATTTCTTACCTTAGGCTAAAAGGAGAAAATGTTGACTAAGTAGGTTAGGAAAAGTTTAAAATAAAACCTTAAGAAGAAGCCCCCTTTAATTTTATTCCCACGTAAGCTTATTTTCTTATCACATTGTCCCATTCCCTCAATGAAATTTCACGCCTCCTCATAATTTAATAACATTAAATTTACTATGCCCTAAAATGTGTTGGGCGCTCACCTTATTTTATTCCCGTGTTATTTTGCAAAGTTCGTGTCCACACGAAGAGTCGAGCAAATCGAAGGTTGTTTGAATCGGGCGACTAGAGAAATGAGGGTTGGTGCCTAATGAGGGGATTGATTGTGTTTTTTTTTGTTTTTCTCTCTTTTTTTAAAATCGTTTTTCTTCCCTTGTCTCTAGTTTGCTATCTTTTTTAATTTAGTTTTCTTCTTTTGAATGAGTTGCAGGGCACTAGGGAGAACTCACTGAAGGATGTGAGGAAATGGAAATGTTAAAACCTAAATGTGTTCTTTTCTCTCTAGCTCTGGGTCGTGGCTGCAAGGGTTTTGCAGTATATATATATATATATAAGACTAATGTGCTTAATGGTAGACTTTGGGTTGTAGTTTTCATTTTCTTCAAGGCATATACCATGCATATTTAAATTTTGTGATTCTTTATACAAATGTATAACTGGATAGAGTTAATAAAGGAAAAGCTTGAGAACTAACAACTAGGAATAGTGGACAAGCATTAACATTTCCAAGTATTAGATTTTCCTTCCAATAGCATAACATATTTATTCGTTAATTATAGAATAAATGTGAAGTAAACAACATATACAGTAATGCTTTGTTTCATCCTTTCATTCAGTTTTCTATTGTTCCTTATGATTATGAACTAACGCCTTATAATCCATCACATAGATCTATGCTACACTACATCTTGAATAAGAAAATGTTCAATCCTCTACTTTAGTAATATTGCAAAATTACCCTATAAGCATGGTTTTGTTCACAAAACTAGCACATTCATCTGAGTGTTATTTTCCTTGCAGAATAAAGACAATGCAGCTTGGAGAAGTCTTCCATTTAAAAGAATAAATACACATCATGGAATACTATATCAGCAGTAATTAACATCAAGGACTAACAAGTTTTCTCCCTGCAACTTTTATTCATCTACCATCCATGTTTATCTTACTGAAATAACATATTTTATTTCTAGCATTTTAATTACTTTTCAATAAAGCTATTGTTTCCATATGTACCCTTCTACTACAAGATGCAGTAACAAGACTCATGCAGCAATAAATTCCTCATAAAAGCCCCCACTTCTTAGTTGTATCACTTGCACATATACAATAATATTGGCTCCATGACCAGTGGGAGCTCACCTCCCATCCATAGGGTTGAAGCAGCCCACCCCCTAGCTAGGGGAACAAGCCAAGGTGACAAGACTCAAGACAACATCAACACTCACAATTAGAACAATTGCAGATTGTTAACAAGATTGGAGACTAAGAAAGAAAGAAAAACTGAGAACAACTTCACCCAAGATGACTTCACAGTTTTCGAGAAAATACTTAAACATTTCACATAGGACCCATCTTTAGGAGCCCAAATTAGGGGGAGTGGGGACATCTATAGGGTGAGAGAGAAAAGAACATAATTATTATGGGCTTTTATAGCCACAATTCTTCCTCCATCATATCATAGAAACAACCACCATACACCCCCCATTTTCAACATCCTTTCCACCCCCAATACCTCCATGCTTCATTTAGCACACCAGTAGTCAAATTTACACAACCAAGGCGCTCCATACTTCATTTAGCACACCAATAATCAAATTTACACAACCAAGGTACTCATACCCCTATAACAGCTCTCTCTTCCTTGGACATCTCATCCACTCTAAGAACCCCTCACAAAATGAAACTTCAAAAGAACACGAAGATCCATTTATTTGACAACACCATATCCAAACAGCCACAAGTATTCACATACATTCACCCTAAACATAGTTCACATTCATTCTCCAGAAAAAAATTGTTCATACATAAATAAATTAACAATGTACACAATTCATTTTCCAAACAACCTAACACAACAGAATTAAATACCAATGTTCACAATAATTTCCAAAAGAAAAGAGAATTAGATACCAAGGTGGGAGTACCTACCTAAGAAAACCTTCAATTTGGTAGTGTAATTGCAACAACAACACTCTTGTTTCTTTACAGGTCTCTGCTCCTCTTCTCAAATAGGGATAGCAAAACAGTCCATCAACATGGAAAAATAATCAACATAGCTAGATTTCCTACCACCACTCCCTTAAGACCCCATAATGCTCATGATCAATTTTGTAGATGACAAGTGTTGCCACCCTTTTTGAGCACACATTACTTTATTGATGACTACGCTTCTTAACATGCATTTAACTTTTAAATTTTCGTCACTTGAGGAAAGTGTTTTAAAAGAAAGGGTCTAAGGCTTTCAAATTAAAATTTAAGCTAAAAAAATCACCCCCAAGACTTAACCCTATGACCTTAAATCAAGAAAATACCTTCAAACATAACTATAGCAACTCAAATCACACTAAAACTTGAGTTCTTTTAAATTGTTACCACAACCTTGCACTAATCATGATGCTAAACAATATAATAATATGCTCATGGACAAAACACTAGATAACACATCGCAAACCAACACGACACATGTCACCTTGGCGTTCCCCTAATCCACTAGTCATGGCTAACCCGCGCACTCAATTGCAAATGTTAATCCATCATCATATAAACAAGGCATGTGATTGCAACATGATATCTATGTAAAAGCATTTTTAAACATTATTCCATCATCATACTAAACAAAAAATGAGATTGCAACGTGATATCTATGTAAAAGCATTTTAGAGAAAACTAAACAGTGCATCACATTTATTTACCTTATGGCATAATTAATATATCAACAAAATCAAGACAACCATAATTGTATTACATCCATACTTGCAATTTCATCTTATCACATTATCATATGCACATAGGGTAATCATAACAAAATCATTAGATTAGCATAATTAGCTGCATAAATGATAAGGATCAATATATATGTAAAGGTGTGCCATGTCTAAGATAATATCAGTATGTCAAGGCTAGAATCCATGACATCATAATAGTCAAAATCAAAACTGTCTATGCACATCATGATATACCATATAATCCCTGGTACCAAAAGATGGGTCTCACAAGTTTCGCACATTTGTTTACATTTCAAAGCATACCTTTAGAGGGCCTACCTCCCGATTTGTGAGAGGGAATGACCCAAGCAATACTTTTTTTTTTGGTCCGCTATATAAATAAATTGTGGGTATGATGAAAGTCATCAACCACCTGGTGTGGATGTTTTATACCAACGAAAGTCTCCCTCAGTATCCATGAGATGCATAAATACCCTTTTATTAAGGGTTGGGAGACCTCTTAAATGAGTGAATTTCCACATGTATAGACACCAGATTATCCCAAAACATGACTAAGAACCAATGTTGTAGAAGCCACCCCTTTTTAGCCAAAAACATTCTTTGAAGTGGTCCATCAAAACTTTTATTCTGAGAAGTTACTTACCAAGTCTAACTTATGGGTGAGAACAAAAAACTCTCCATTCATTGCATGCAAAATCATCCCTTCAGGACATGAGGTAAGCCCACCTAAAAGAAAGTGTCTATCCCTAGGGTGTAAATTGTCTTCATGAAATTTCTAAATCTTTCAGTTACTTTGAAATATCAAACATTATGCTTGAAACCCATCAAAACAAGCATTAAACATGATTATCAAACTTCAAACCCTTTTGACTTAGTGTGAATCCTTTGAAAAGAGCCCTATATTTGCACTCCTTAAGGATATCTTAAAACAATATCCCCAAAGGTTTTCAGATATTTAGGCTCACATTTAAAGTCGCATTAAGAATGAAGTTAATATTGGAAACTATGACTTTAGCATTTCAACTTCCAAGAACTTTGAGCTTTTTTGGAAGGAAACGTGTTTAAAGTTGTAGACATTTAGGGTCAAATAGTTTTGATTATTGTGTTGCATGATATCACTTGCCAAAATCTTGAAACAGATCAAGAAAAGTAATCCAAAATTGCAAAATTTATCCAAACTACTACTAATATAGAAACTGGGAAACAAAACTGAACAGAGGCCACTTTTGCTTCTATTTTTTCCACACTTGACCAAAAATTGACCGCAGTTGATAAAAATTTGTCGCTTTTGCTCTTCGTCTTATGACAGTTACTAGTGAAAACCTATTACTTTTGACAAATTAAGCACACCTGGTCTAAATATTTTTGTAGTTGACCTTTTTTATGCCACAGTTGACAAAAATTTCCAACCACACTTACCAAAAATAGGCTACTTTTCCCAAGAAGGTCGCTTCTGCATGTACAATTCACCAGTTGGAAAAACTTGAAATAGAGGCCACTTTTAAGAAAACTGGTCGTAGTTACTTTTTAGATCTGGCCACACTTGCCCAAATTCTAGCCGCTTTTGACATAATTTTCTACTTTTGCTCCAAACTTACTACTTTTGCTTTGTTTCCTAGTGAAAATCAAAAAACCAATCTGAAACTAGTTACAAATCTGTTAAAGAACAAAATAGTTAGACTCCCAAAACATGTCATAATACACATCAGTCCATCACCCATTTTAAAAAATCCAACACCTCATCCTACTTTTAGAATTCAAAATCAAAACAAACAAATTGGATCATTCCTTCACTCAAACTTCTAAGATATCAACATTTGCTTGAACCTCAAGGCTAGCTCAAGTAAATTTATCGCAACATATCCTCTAGAAAAATAAGTGAAATATCAATCCAAGTCTTTCAACATTTTGAGTTCTAAAAATAGTGTGATCCCAAAACATCGCTCAAACCTTAGGGTCTTGAGAATTATGACAAACCATATAAAAAATGCCAACACTTTCATCATTTCACTTTATGACCATTTGGCATCCAATTGCTCCAGTTCAACAATTAGACCTTATGGCACTTATCATAAAACCAAGTCTTACACAAATTGAAGGTGAACAAACAAACATAAACAGTAGTTTAATGAGCTTCATATTCAAAACAAAAGAAACACCAACTCAGTAGAGAAACGCAACAAATATCCTAGACAAACAAGAGTGAAAAGTTGATCTTGTGGTTGGAATGCCCATATTACCACCTCCTATGTGGAAATAGTAAATCTTGACTCCCAAAAACACTTGTAAAATAGAAAATCCAAAAACAAACGCAATTTTATTTCCTTAAAATAGAAAACCCCAAAAACAAAGCATTATTTTTAGAGATCACCAACTTCCACCAAAATATTGATGCTTGTTTATAACAACCACGCATTCACAATATAGAAAAAAGATGGAAGCAAAAAAAAATAGTGCTAGCATGCCCCCAACAAACACCACAAATAAAGGAAGTGACCCATGGGGTTATAGACCAAGTGACCTTGTGACTCCTCAAAAGGAACCCACATATAAAGCAATATCAAACCAATCACCTAATGAGGAAGAGGTAATCCGTAGACAACAAGAAGCCATGGATAGATCAAACCAAAATCCTAAGGATATGGTCATAGAAGAAGTCGATAGTGAGGAAGAAATAAATGATGAAGAATTCTTTCAACATTCTAACAATTCCAAGGTGTTCAAATTGATGGACAAACTCCTAAGAAAGGATCTGAATACTTCTTTAAATTAGCACAAAGTGGTGCTAATTTTCCTATAGACTTTAACGTGGAAGGTCTTAAAGATCCTCATCTCATTCCCTTAGGAGATAACTTAGTTGTGAGAGAAATACCCAAACCCTTGGAGATTCCAAACATGCCACCAATCCTCTCATAAGGCATTGATCAATCAACGGACAACCCTTTGTTTAGGAAACCATCCCAAATTGAACAAGTGGCGGTGGCCCAACAATATCAAGGAGGTCTATCTCAATACATTCCACAAGGTAACACCCCACCAACAAGACAATACATGCCCCAAAACACTTCATATATTGACCCTTCCCAAAATGTACAAAATCAACAAGGGCAATTTACACAACAATACCATCAACAAGGTGGGTCACATAGTCCCCTTCCCAATCAACAATACCAACAATAAGGTGTGCCATAGGGTACCCTTTCTAATCAATATCAACAAAGTGGGCCACATGGTCCCCTTCACAATCAACAGTACCAACAACAAGGTGTGCCATATGGTACCCTTTCCAATCAACAATCCCATCAACAAGGTGTCTCGCCAATGCATTATCAAGGTAACCTTCAAAATAGTTCATCCCAACAACAAGGTGTGCCACATGGTACCCTTCCCATTTCATCCCATCAACAAGGTATCCCGCCAACACACCACCAGGGTAACCTTCAATATAGTTCGTCCCAACAACAAGGTGTACCATCAATGCACTATCAAGGTGCCCCTCCTCAACAATAACAACAAGGACCTAACCATCCTTACATTCAACAAGGAGCTAACCCTCATTACATTCAACAAGGAGCTAACCCTCCTTCCATACAACAAGGAGTTAACCCTCCTTACATTCAACAAGGAGCTAACCATCCTTACATTCAACAAGGGCTTAACACTCCTTACAACCAACAAGGACCTAATCCTCCTTTCACACAACAAGGAATTAACCCTCCTTTCACCCAACATGGTTACCAAGGTTCAATACCCCCACCATACCCAAATTATGACCAAATGAATGTTGTAGGACAACAAGGTTACTACATGCAAGATCTACAAACAAATGTACCAAAAATAGAGGTGGAAGTTCAACTACAAGCAATAAATCAAAAAATATGAAACATGCAGATTGGAAAACCAAAAAAGACTTATACCCTACAAGATATATGTATGTTTCCTTTTTATCACTCCATTAATATCTTCCCTTTCCAAAAAAAATCAAAATACCAAATTTTGACAAGTACAAAGGAAAAGGAGATCCAGTAGAACACGTGCGAGATTTTTGGGTATCATGCATGGAAGTGCAAAACAATGATTCCTACCTAATGAGGCTCTTTCCACGTATTACTAGTCATGTTATGGAATGGTTCTCCCATCTACCACCAGGAATTAAAAT
Source organism: Sequoia sempervirens (assembly GCA_007258455.2). Taxonomy (NCBI): domain Eukaryota; kingdom Viridiplantae; phylum Streptophyta; class Pinopsida; order Cupressales; family Cupressaceae; genus Sequoia; species Sequoia sempervirens. The sequence goes on along the minus strand of VDFB02105785.1, from coordinate 317,342,128 downwards.
TTTTGATGAACTGACTACCAAATTCGTAAACCACTTCTCATTCAATATAGAACAGGATGTCACCATCATGGATCTATACAAGATTAAATAGAGTCAAGAAGAATCATTTACCTCCTACCTACAAAGATGGAGACACAAACCTAGTAGGTGCAAGTGGCCTATTCCCGAAAAAGAACTGGTAGATATATTTGTTTCCAATGTCCAAGTAGAAATCAACTACCAACTCACCATTTTGTGTCCCATGAACTTCAAAGAAACTATTGAGAAGGGACTACACATAGAAAGGACTCTCATAGCAAGGGGAGTGATTAAGCTAAACAACCCAAGAGACAATTCATCTAATTCGAATGAGAAACCTAAGATTTGGGCCAAGAACAAAAATGTTACCAACGATGGAGTAGATGATGCCAGAGTTGTGTGGAATGTAGAAAATCCTAATGGACCATAAAATAAACCTCAAGTTGCACAAACGAGCTACACTCCTAATAATGCACAGAACAATCAACTTAGCTATCCTCAAAACAATCAAGTTTTTAACCAATAGACAAATCAAGGAGAGAAACAAAGGTAATATGATCAACCAAGGAGGAAATCCACTGCATTAGGAGAACCCCTTGAGATAATCATACATAAACTAGTGCAACAAAACCTCATCAAGGTCAACGATCACCCAAACTATGAGGATCCAAGCTTCAAAACACCATGGTACAATGAGGACTTATGTGGGTTCCACAAAATCAAAGTACATACAACAAATAACTTCATGAGACTCAAGCATATAATACAAGACTTGATCGAGAAGTGGATATCAAACATCGTCCTGGAAACAAAGACCTCTAGATATACACAAACCCAATTTTGAACCATGCTAAGAAGAATGACAAAGGAAAATACCAAGACTATCACAATGCTAACTACACCTATGGTGACACAATTCTAGGTACCCTCTCCCAAGTAGATTACACTAGGGTCAATGTGTTAACAATACGAGGTAGGGACCTCAAATGTAACATAACTACCCATCGAGGGAAAGTCACAATACAAGGAGCCCCACCTAAACCCATAGCTAAGCCATCAAATGACTATAGTATTGTGGAATAGATGAAGAAGACTCTTGCTTTGATCTCCATCCTAGAACTGCTAAAATTATCACTTGCACATAGGCAGATACTAGAGAAATCATTAGAAGCATCGATTCCTAATGACCTTAATCCTGATGAGTTTCAAGCCATGGTTGGAAAAATCATGTCCAGTCATCATTTATTCTTTTCTGAGAAAGACCTTCCACAAAATGGTTCAAAGGGTATTGATAGATAATGGTGCAGGTATAAACATATGTACCTTAAAATTTGTTAAAAAGTTGGGGTATTCTAACAATGTAATAGACAAGGGAAAAAGCATTACTATAAGGGCCTATGATAACCTTGAAATAAATCGAGAAGGAACCATCAGGATTCTTGTGTAGATAGGACCGAAAACCACAAAAACAACATGCTAGGTACTAGACCTTGAGCTACCATATAACCTTCTTCTAGGATGCCATTGGATTCATGCACTACAAGCAGTTCCTTCAACATTTCACCAATGTTTAAAGTTTCCTAACGAAGGAAAGGAGGTTACATTATATGATGATCCAGAACCCTTCCACTTTTGTGCAAAATTGGAGGAGAAATATAAAAAAATCCAACATATACCCAGCAATGACATATCATTCCACTCCTCATATGTTGACCCTTTTACACTACCATCAACCTCAATTAAACCAACATCAAGTGACCAACCAAAAATTGAAACCAAGGTTCAAGTACTTGACAAAGGTAATGGAAATTATCATTTCAATCAAGTATTTTGTATTGGAATGCTTCCACCAAAACCCAAGGTTTATGGAGGACCTAAGGAGATCATACATGTCCAAGAAATGACAATGGTATTCAAACCCACAATTTTTACCAAGTGGAGAGATATGAAGGATGAGGAGATATTCAAAGAGGACTTTTCATCAATGATTTACAAAGAAGACCAAGAGGAATCAGAACAACCATAACCCCTTCTAATTGATCCTAGCAGTAAAGGCTATCAACTAGCTAAACAAATGGGATACACTAGAACAAGTGGCATTGGGCTACACAAAAAAGGCAAGTAGGAACCTATCATAGTGGAACAAATAAAAAAGAACATGGGACTAGGTTATGGATCGATAGACGTGGTTACTCCAAAAATTGGACATGCCTCTTTTAATAAAGGAGCTCCTTCTATTGGCGTTAAGACATTGCATATCTACCATCGAATAAACTTTGATTTACCAATTGAATACCTATTTGAAAACTTTCACATAGGTATAGTCCCTACCCAACTTAGACAAACTATATCTAAAGACCATACTTATGAAATGAACTCCAATGCATATGAGTGGGATGCCACTGAATGCGATTCCTTCGCTTCTAGCGACAATGACCTAGATACCTAATGGGAAAATGATGCCACGACTATATTAACCATCTCAAAAAAAATTGTAAGATTTGTAGATAATGATGATAGCCTACCCCTCTACTACCCACAATTGATAAATTGGGACCAACAACAGCATACACCTATTTTGGATACATTCCAAAACGATGAAGCAATCACGAATTTTATGGGACTTCGAACTGATATACCAGTAGGAGATCATAAATCAAGGTTTACAATGGAACTCAAATAGGAAGCGTACTTCAGTGGGGAGATTGTGTCCTCTAGTTGCAAAATTGAAAAAGATTATATAAAAATCAAAACAAGATTCCCTAGAGAAAACCACAATGTGGCTCTCTCAGATCATAAAAAGAAGAAAATAAAGGACGAATCTGAAGGTGAAAACCTCTCTGAAGTACTCGAAGATGGAGGATTCAATCTCCCTATATTTGAATATCAAGAGAATTCAACAATCCTAGCAGAAGGAAAATCCATCAATGTTGGCACAACAAAGAACCCAAAGATCATATACCATGCAGCATCACTTGATCCTGAGAGAAAGTGAACTTCATAACATTCATCAATGACATAAAGATAAAATTTGCATGGACATATGTAGACATGCCAGGACTAGATCCAACATTAGTTGTACACCACTTGGTTGTATTTCCTAGAGCTAAACCTATCAAGTAGAAACTAAGGAAAATGCATCCTCAAATAACACTATTGGTAAAGGTGGAACTAAAGAAATTGCTAGATGTGGGCTTCATCAAACCAAACGATTATCCTGAATGGATATCAAATCTAGCACCAGTGTCAAAGCCAATTGGGGGATAAGGATCTACACAGAAAGCTTTCCCAAGAGATGACTTCCCTCTACCAAGCATTGATATGATCGTGGATCTAACATCAGGACATGAAACACCATCCTTAATGGATGGTTTCTCTGGGTATAATCAGATAAAAATATCCCCTAATGATCAGCATAAAATTTCATTCACTTGTTCCTAGGGAACCTTATGCTGGAATGTCATGACATTCAGTCTAAAAAATGTAGGGGCAACCTATCAATGAGCAATGACTATAATCTTCCATGATATGTTGCATACAACTATGAAAGACTGTGTGGATGGCATACTAGAAAATTCTGTCAAAAGGGAAGACCATTTAGCCAACCTTGCAAAAGTGTTAGGCTAGAATGGTATAACTTGAGACTCAACCCAAAAAAGTGTGTATTCAAAGTAACATCTAGAAAGCTACTAGGGTACATTGTATCAAGAAGGGGCATTGAAGTAGATCCTACAAAGGTAAAAGCCATACAAGAGAAGCCTCCACCAAATACATTAATGCAACTAAGAAGTTTACAAGGGAAATTACAATCCATCAAGTGATTCATCGTACAACTGGCAAACAAGTGTCATTCGTCCACCCATCAATTACACAAAGACATCATATTAAAGTGGGATGGGAGATGTGACCAAGAATTCCATCAAGTCAAAGAGTACCTACTCACTCATCCAGTCTTCATGACACCTATTCTAGATAAATAAATGATACTCTATGTGTCTACAACACAAGTAGCATTAGGAGCTCTCCTAGCATAGCTAGATGATAATAAAAAAGAAAGAGTAGTCTACTACATCAGCCAAAAACTAGTGGGCTACGAGTTGAACTACTCACCCATAGAAAGAGTGTGTCTCTCTATCATATTTGTGACATAGAAGCTGAGACACTATATCTTAAATAGACAAAAAAAAATGATTTCAAAGGTAGATCCACTAAAGTACCTATTATCAAAAGATGCTTTAACAGGAAGAATTGCTAAATGGGTAATGATTCTGAGTGTCTTTGACATAGAGTATGTATACAAGAGAGCCATCAAAAGATAGATCATAGCAGATCAACTAGCAAAGGCACTGATGGAAGATCACTAGCCTCTCACATTAGACTTCCCAAATGAAATTATATTGTTGACATAATAGACAAGCCATTGGACCTTATACTGTGACGGGTCCCATTATCAACATGGCTCTAGAGCAGGTATCCTATTTCTCACACCACAAGGAGATAGTATACCCACGACATAAAAAATTTATTTCCCATGTACAAATAATATCTTAGAGTATGAAGCCCTAATCATAGGACTCAAGATGGCTATTGAATGGAGGATAAAAGAACTGTAGGTCTACAAAGACTCTCAACTGGTAATCAAGCAAGTCAATGATGAGTATCAAAAAAAAGATGACAAGCTAATGTAATATAAAAGGATGGTGGATAGCTTCAAGGAATATTTTTTCACCATCATCTTTGAACATATTCCTAGGATCAACAACAGAGTAGTTGATGCCATGGAAACAATAGGTTTGCTTCTTGATATTCTACAAAACATTCCTAAGTATGAATTCCTTGTTGAGTAATTGCTCATACCGACATTCGATATTGTGGAATTAGAACTAGTGTGTGTTGTTTTGGGTCCTAATTCACCATGGTACCAAGACACATTCGATTGCATCTAGCATGGTGTCATACCACTTGACCTAATAACTCAAAAGAAGACCTTTACCTGTAGGACTTCCCGATTCATGATCCTAGGAAATACCTTATATCGTCGAAGTTTAGATGGTATGTTACTCTAATGTCTTAATGCAAAAGAAGTGAAAACTGCCTTACAAGAAGTACATGAAGGTGCTTGTGGATCCCACTCTAGTGGACCTAATCTTGTACAAAAATTTCTAAGAACAGGGTACTATTGGCCCTCCATGGAACAAGAGTGTATTCAGTATTCCAAACCTATCACAACACCATGGCCTTTTTTGCAATGGGGATTAGACTTGGTAGGTAAGATCTCTTCTACTTACTCTAATGGGAATAATTTTATTATTACTATAATTGAATATTTTACCAAATGGATAGAAGCAATTCCATTAAGCTACAACACAGGAAAATAGATATCCAAGTTCATCTTGAATTATCAGATTTGTAGGTATGGAATTCCCCAAACCATCATAACAAACAATGGAACCCCATTCAAGAACCAATATGCTCAAGAGCTTTGTTCCAAGTTCTCTATCCAGCACAGATTCTCCACGTCCTACTACCCCCAAGGAAACAGTCAGGCTAAAGCATCTAACAAAACCATCCTAAAGATACTAAAGAAGATTGTTAATGATTTCAATCATGATTGGAATTTGCAACTAAACCTAGCCCTATGGGCTTACCGAACCAGTACTCAAACACCTATAGGTTCCACACCTTTCTCCTTGGTCTACGGATTGGAAGTCGTCTTACTTATCAAAGTTGAAATCCTCTCATTATGAATATCACTAAAAGGAATGGTCAGTAATGAAGAGTATTTGGTATCTAGATTAAATGAGTTGGAACTCCTAGATGAAAGGTGTTTGAGTGCATTAAACCATCTTCAGATTTATCAAAATTGGCTCAAAAAAATTTACAATAAAAAGATCAAGAACAAAAACTTTCAAGTTGGTGACTTGGTACTCAAAGAGAATTAGAAGGTACAACTAAATCAAGATGGAAAAGGTAATTTTGAACCCAACTAGTTAGGCTCATTCATTATCACAAGTTACGGTTCAAGAGCTTATTAGTTGGCTACTCCTAAAGGAGAACCTTTAGATGAACCACTAAACAACAGCCATCTCAAGAGGTTTTATACTTGAAACACGTCAAAATACCCCAAGAAAAACTTGGGTAAAAATCTAAAAAAATAAAGAAAAACAGTAGAGAGAAATAAAATCTTCTTTAAGTGAAAACCACTTTGTGGCACTTCTAGAACAGGTACCGTAGTGAAAACCTGGAAAACAAGTGCTACGTTTGAATAATATTGGCATCGTTATCTATCAGTGCTATTTGAAGCATTCACCCATTCATTCTATAATAAAACATATGTCAAACCATGGCTTGATAACTGATTAAGGAAGGTACTCTTGCCTCAAATTGGGGGAAACTTCTTGAAACTAATAGTGGATTAGATCCTTGTGCATCCCATCATGTTCAAAAACATCAAAATCAAAAACATCCTAAAAATAAACAAAGTAAAAACATCAAAAATCCCAAAAAAAATGTTATCCTTTGATTCAACACTAATCGAACTACGTGGTCTCTACGTGTACAATGTAGGCAAGGCTTATCAGCCCCCAAGGCCATAGGTCAGTCCCCTTAGGTGTCTATCATGCTTTATTTCAACTTAGTCAAAAAATTCAAAATCAAAAAACATCCACAAAACGTAAAAGATCAAAAACATGTTCACATCAAACCAAGTGAACAACAAGCCTCTGCGTGTACAACATAGGAAAGGCTTATCTTTGATGAGCCCTCGAGACCTTAGGTTAGTCCCTTGAAAACAACAAAAAATAGCATCATAGAACTCAACAAAAAAAAAATCCTACCTCCATCATCTCCAACCACAATAAATGTTTCATCCATAATGAAAAAATCATCATCCTCACCCTTTCACAAAATAGACAAATAAACAAAGAAAACATCAAAAGCTAGAACCTTCAAGCAAACAATCAAAAAATATTTGATTACAAACAAATGAAAATAATGACAAAGTGTTAACTACCTATCTTTTGACAATTCACCAACAACATCCTGAGATATGCCTTAACGGATCCATTCCTACATAGACATGATCAACAATGGATAATAGCCTGAAACCTCAAAACAGATATGGCAAGTGATACTACAACATTGTTTTATCTTTTATAGTCTTATCTTTCTGATTTACTTTTGACTCATTCTCAGGATCTCTCGAAGATTTTCATAAGGATTTAGAGAAGGAATGGGGTAAATTGAGCATCATTTCGGTTTGTTGTTTGTAAGATATTTTTGTGATACTACCACGACAAATACTTGCTTTATTGAGTGTATGGAATTTGTTCTAAGACAAATCATGTAAGTAGTTGCATGTTGGGTATTTTATACCTCTCTATGTAACTGGTCTAAAAAAATTTAACACAACCCAACCATATATTTTCAACAATTTTTTTGTATTTCTGGTATGAACAAGAATATTCTTTGTATGTCGAGTCAAATTCCATGCAATGGATACAAAGACACCTTGGTTATTAATACCCCAGTGCATCATATATTTTTCCTACATCAAAAAGGATTGTTAAAGATACGAAGCCTCTATATAAAGCAAAAAAACTCATCAAGTAACTAACAACATCAAATTTATATCCATCATCCTGCATCACAATATCATTTGTACCACATCCATCCTACATCCACAATTTCATCAAAACATGTCATGATGACAATAAAGCAATAAAAACATCATGTATAATCATGCATTGCATACATAGTATATCAACATCGATCATATACATAATAAAGCATCATATATCATAATGATATATCAATCATCCATCCATCAACATCATATGCATACTGTTACCAAATTTTTGCCTCAGCTCATTTGGAGGAGTTGGCTGAATGTTATCACACCATAGGGTGGAATTGCAGTTTAAGTTCAATGTTGTTTCGCATTATCATTATTATGCATCGAGTAATAGTTATGCATTTCAAGAAGAAATGGAGTTTTAAGAATATGCCATTCAGATGTTACAGAATTAAAAGAAGTATAGAATTGATAACATGAGCAAATAGCATTTCAGATGCTTTCTTTTATTTCGTAAGAACTCATATTTTTACAAGGCTTCATTTGATTTCACAATCAGAATGATATTACAACATTGCATGAAAATGCATTTTCCTTTTCAATTGAAAAGCAGAATTGAAATCAAAGATCCACACAAGCCGTGGATATAACAGTGACAACACATTGCTAATAGCACATTGCACTACTGAAGATACAGAAAGGAAAACAAATAAGTGACACCATAATCATCATTGCCTGATTATCGATGTTTGACGCTGAATGGTGCATCTTGTCTTCTTGAGTTCCGTCGACCTGAAAGAGGGGAAGAGAGGGTGTTAGTGGCTCCGATTATAATGTAACTTATATGGGGCACCCACAATAGTACAACATACTATTAGCGATACATTGAAACAATCAATCAGTGCAGTATGAAAGAAGTGAGCTGAAGGAGAAATAACCATATTATGATCAACATGTTCTATTTTTATGCTAACATTGTTTGTTTCCTTGTGCAGGTATAGGTAAAATAATGAAGCTGAACAATATTCGAAGATCAAGCATGTGGAGGAAAATGGGCTCCCACAAGGGTAGAGCTCGGCATGCTGCCCTATTAATGAAATGGGATGATTTTAAAGATACATTATCATATTCATCAAATGAAATGAAGAACAACTGAAAGAGTAAAAACAGATTTATCCATCGAGCAACTAAACCAACTGTGCATTCATAACGATCAAGGTTGCTTTCTGAAGGCTACAGGTGAACAGTGAGTTTACTTCACTTAAGGAATTTAATTGAGTACATTTACATCAGAAATTGCTGAATAAGTTCATTTTCTTTATTGATCGTAATCATATGTCATGTAAGTTTCAGTTCATCAATTCTTTCTCAGATAGTGAACAGGCATACTTTATGCCTTAATGATTGATTTAATTTTCATCACGAAAGAGAACAGATTTTGAAAGAAGTTTATCAAGTGGAACATAAAAATGAATGAAGAGTACCATGTTATAGCTGAATACGAACACAGATAGTGTATTCAAGAGCTAAATGAATCAATAGTTCTAGTTGACTGGTAAAGATAAATACAACATTATGAGTGTAATGACAAAGTGATCATTCCAGAGTAATAAGGGAAGAGCAAGCATTTCCTTTCCAGAAAAAGTTCTGAATTGTCAATTATACATATGAACTGGTGAGTAGAGGTGGTTCGTAGTGATGCAATGTTTCAATTCAAAAATCTCTATGGAATTCAAAAGCGGAAGGTAAAAGTTGTTGTGTTAAGGTTAAGGAAAGTCAAAGAGCACTGTTGTGCGTACAGTGAGCAAGCATAGATATAATATACACTAAGAGGTCCTTCTTTTACAATAGACAAACACTGGAATGATTAAAAGGTATCATACAGACAATTGTGCATAGTCTCAAACAATGCATTTTAACACATAGAAGCAATTTTCATTTTTCAGAATGAGCATGTTATACCTTGAGAAAGAAATCTACAAAATTAATTTTAAAAGAGAGATTTTTTGTGTGCAAAGAAAGCAACATGAAGTCAATATTTAGGTGATATAGTTAGCATATACAATTCCAGCCTTCTAAAGACTCATGGCCGATATTCATCATTAATATATTATGGTGTATTTCATCCACAAAGAAAGTCATACTAGAAGGGCAGTTGCAATCTTTTAATAATACAAACAAGCTTCAGGAATGGAGAGTAACAACGGAAATAAGGGACACTTTGAGACAATCTTCAAGGAGCAGTTTTCATTATGTGTAAGTAAGTCTACGGTGGAGTTTGAAATATAGTCAAGGAGTCTCCAAGAGTTGTATCAGCTGTTACAGGCTGACTTATGAATTAAATGCAAATGAATATATGATACCAATTTTCAGGGTTTGAGCTTTAGAATACAAAGGATTCAATTACGGTGATAAGTCAGGTAAAGAAGACCAAATGCAGAGAGGAGGTGGGTCAGGCATCAGAGAACGAAGAGTACAGTTTCCTTTAGAAATAGACTAATATCTATGTTTCAGGAATACAAAATGAAACTATTCTCAATTATCTATGGTACCCACATGCGAGATTGTTTTCAAAGTGCAAGAAATATAATAATGGAGAGTACCCATATGGGTTTCTTATGAAAAAAGCAGTAGACCACAAATAAGCAAATTTTTGCGCTAATTCAAGCTTCAGAGGTAATGGAAATACAATTTTCTTTAATAATTTCAAAGACCCACTTTCAGTTTAGCTTCAAGATGCAAAGGAAGTAGCTACGGTGATAACCCATGTGAAATCTTGAATTAAATAGCAAAAATATACAACAAATGCAAGTTTCCTGAGTTGGGTCGAGCAATAGAAGGAAGAAGATGCAATTTTATTCAAATTTCTATGACACCCATAAGCTGATTTACACTCAGAAGGGCATAAGGAGGAGTTTTTTGTTCTAGGTCGAGCCCAAAATTCAAAAGAATGCTTCCCATAGTGCGCATTTGGCACAGCCATATATGGCCAAAATCTATGAGTAGAGAGGGAGCCCTCTAAGTTTTTAGAGAAACAAAGGAAGCCGAGAGAAATTACCAGTTCGAGGCCGAAGTAAACACTCTAGCCGTGGCTTAAGTTGCAGATAGCTTCCGAATGCAAGGGATTCGAGTTCTTAAGTGATGGGTGAGCTCTCACGGTGGAATAGAGCACAACAATGATAGATATGAGCATAGAAGAACAAGGAAATAATGATATTAGACTGTGTATAGCCACGGCCTTAGGGCCAGAAGAACAAAATGTGATGCCATAAAAGTCATGAAGCTATGATAGAAAGCTTACCCTTACATAGTAGGAGGAAAATAATAACACAAGGCGAGTTCTCGTGGAGTATACTGACAGGGCCAAGCTCGAGTTCTTCTCGGCCGAGGTGAATCAAAGCACAGTAAAGGAAAATCGGAGAGTAAGTTCATACAGTCCGTGGCCTTAGGGCCTTTTGGCATTCAATAATAGGTGAAGGAATTTCAATGTAGATAGAACAAAGCTTACCCACTGGATTTTCAGACCACTATTGAACATGGAATGGTTCCTCAAAGCTTATGAGCTTGAGCTTGACAGAGTCATGGCGGCGGCAGAGTTTTCTTTGAATTAGGGAGTGTGCAAAATAAAGTGATAATTAGGGTTTGACCCTATTTTCACTTACCCTAATTCAAACATCATGATGATCCAAAATATTCGATCAAAACACATGTTATAATTCAATGGAGGCCGAAATTCATAATGCTTTCCTTGTGATTTATTAAATCTAAGTCCAAATGTATATGAGGGAGGCCGAATTCCTAAGTTGGACTATGGGTTAGGTCTTGGTGATTATTCCTTTTGCCTTGGTGAAATATTAAATGGTGAAGTATGAAGTCTTGGGGATAATATTGATGGATATCTTGTGACCTAAGATTAGGTTTTTAATGCCATATGACCTAGGTGATTTTGTTTAAAGTCTTTGGTCTTTTTAGGGTTTTATTTTTGGGTTGATTTTACAGAAATCAATGAAAATTGAAGGCATGAGGGTTGATTATGTAATGTTTTATTTTTATGATTTTGTGATAAAATCAAAATATTGTAATGGAGTACTAAGGAGCTTTTCCTTTTTGCAAAAGATTTTCAATCTTTAATTGCAAAAAATAGACAAATTGTGCAAATCTGCATCTTGTAAAGAAGAATCATAAAGTAGTATGCTATAAATTACTTTGTGTTTTCTTGCTATTTTTAGCAGATTCTTGTTGACTTTTCCTCTTGGTCAGATTTCAGACCTATCTTGGAGAGATAGGATTGTTTTTGAGCTTTTAAAGAGAGATTAACCTATTTTTAGAGGCTTGACAGTGTGATCATAAAAGCATTGTGCTTTTTCCTGCTTTTTTGCAGTTTTTGAGGCAGTTTGAAGCCCTTTTCCTAGGGCTTTTTTCTGAGCTCGGATTAGGGTTTTTTCTTGAGAGCTATGTTTTGATAGACTGAGTCTTTTAGCTCTCCGCTCTCAGTAGGTCAGATCAGATTTTCTTGCTCATACCCTTTTTGAGCTTGTAAACCTTTTTGGTACTCAGTTTCAGATTCAGGCAAAGACTCTTTCAGTTTTAATAGAACAACAAATTTCTCCTTCTTATCTTTTGTCTCAGATTTTGTAATGGCAATCTGATGTAATTGTGTTTCCAAATCATAATCCTTTTATGTCTTGTTGTTATAAGGTTGTGTTTCAGGTTGTATGTTGTATTTTTTTTCCAGATCTTCATGTGAATCACTGATGAGATATGTGTCAATAAGATTGTGAGAATTATTGTAATAAGAAGCTGTTATGAGTGGTTAAGTCTGGATTTTCATAAGTTTGGTGAATCATCTGTTAGTTATAGGCTTTATTTTCAGTTATATTTATCCCTTTTCCCAGAGGTTGTTTTAGAATAGAATTCATCATTTAGAGAACCAGCTCACTCTGGAGATTCCTCTTTCGTTCAGATCACCCACATCTAAAAGAGGTTTCCATGTTTAAGTAGATTGTTGAATATTGCATTCAGCAGGGTGCAAATTTATTAACAGTTTTTAGCACGCCCGGTGGGACTTTGAAAAATACTTTCAGAGAATATTTAATATTTCAGTTTGTTGTTTGGTGTATGTAGCATATTTTTTTTCCAGCCTTCTGGAGGCTATCACAATATACCTGGCAACTCTGGTTATGTTTTTGCATGCTAGTGTAGCCCGCGCATGAAAAATATTCAAACAAGATCAAGTTTAGCACCATTTAAATATCGAGAGCTATCCCCATCACAAAGAAGAGGCAGGACAATAAGAAGGCTTTTTGAAACCCCTACAAGATCGAAGTCAACACCTCCTATTCTTGGTGCCTTAGTTCTATCACCTGGTACACCAGTCCTGATTTCACAAATACCACCGAAGGCAGCACTGCCGAGGCAGCACCCGTTCACACCCTTCAATGGAGGCAATCCATTAGATATTGCTCAACATGATGATATTCTAGTTGCAGCCCTTTGAGGACTACCATATTTCACTGGAGAAGATTACACTACACCAGTCGAACACATTCGTGATGTAGCCACGCTATGCTCGGTGCACAACATCACTCAGGAGAATGTCGCCTTAAGGCTGTTAGCGGCGTCACTTAAGGGAAAAGAGCTGCAGTGGTTCAGAGGTCTCGCAACAAGTTCAATCACAACATGGGATGCTTTAGGTAATGGCCTATACCAACACTTTGCTGATAAATCTGATAATTTATCTTTATTAGAACAGCTGAGCACTATTCAAAGGGCGCCGCACAAGCACTTGACAGATTTTAATTACAGATTTTAGAGGACCTAGGATAGAATCTTGGCAATGGTAAAGCCCTTACCGGCACATGCATTTCTATTTTATTTAAAAGCTTTAAATAGCAAGATTGTTGTTATGACTCAGTCTATGGGCGGTCTAATGCTTCCTAACGCTTATAATATTGCTATAAGTGCCAAAAATTGCCTCATTCAAGCTGGGGATATAGCTCCTAGACCCCCTTATGCCCTTATTTCTAGAAATATAGCTGCCTATTCTATTTGTTGTACCCCCCTTGGCTGTTGTCCCGCCAGTTCCAGCAATAGGTTATCATAACATAGCCCAAGAAGTTGCTGCCCCAGCCCCAAATCCAGAGATGCAAGAGCTAAAAAACATATTAAAGACTGTTGGGAACGACCTCGTGAATATTAAGAAGCACGTTGGCCAAGAAAATAAGCCTTATCAAGCTCCCTACCAGCAAAACCAGCAAAATAGGCCTACTTTTCAAGGTGATTATCAAGCCCAAAGGAGAAACTTTAACCCTAGGCCATTCCAGCCATACAACCCGAACGCAACTAGTTTGTCAAAGGAACTTGTGCCACAAAATAATTTCGCCCAAGATTTTGATTGGTGTTATCCAATCAGCCCCACCACCAATTGGTGTGTGCCAACAGAGTGAGAAATCAAGCTTTAATGGTGCAGAATATATATGCTGCTTCAGAACATGTTGCAAATCAGAATCAAGAATAGCGAGACAATTTAGAAGTCACCTTTTCGAACTGGTAGAGCTCTGAATTCTATGGCGTGAATGGCAAAGACCAGCAAAATTCTCCTATTTCAGCTAATACCAGATCTAAAAAATAAGCTATGGACTCAGGACAGCAAGCTGGAAGTTCATCGCAGTAGCCTTCAGTCAGTAAGCAGTCTATTTTATCAGAGGTTAATGTTGCCACGCAGCCTAAAGTGTAGATTTTGCAAAGAGGTCAGGAGATACCCAGCAAAGAGCAACTAAAAACACATTCTCAGCCTTCACAGAGGCAAAATGAAGCTGCTGTCATAAAAAACCAGTGGAAGGTAAATGCTTCATCATTCAATATTATTGAGCATCTCAAGAAAACTACTGTCAACATGTCAATATTAGATGCTTTACAGCTTCCAGGGTAGAAAATCTTGTTGCAGAACACTTTGGCTGAGTTGTCTATTTCTAACAACGCTAATCAAGGAATTGCAAAAGTTGTGTTGGCTAACGATTTGGAGGATAAAGGTGGGCAGAAAGAAAAAGAGGTAAAGCCCCCTTCGTTTTACTTAAGTCTGATCATAGGTGATAAAATTGTGCATAATTGTATGGTTGATTCTAGTGCTAGTAGTTCGGTCATGCCTAAGAGTTTGGCTGACAAATTAGGTCTTTTTTATGAGCCTAATGCTCAGAAAGGCGTAGTGCAATTAGATGGGTCTACTGTTAAAACTGCTAGTATTATAAAAAAATTAGCCCTTACCTTGCACGCATCCCCAAGTTTAGCTATTCATCAGGATATTCATGTTATAGACTTACCGCCGCACTTCGCCATTTGTCTATCAAGGATTTTACAACCAAGTTGGGTGGATTTTTGTCTTCTGATTGGTCTCATTTGTTTTTTAGAACAAGGTATGGTACGAAAGTAACCATTAAGTCTGAGCCTCTCGCCAAAGACCATATCGAGCCATACTCCCCAAACCCTATAAATGCTAATCTCTACACCACCTCTACAATGGAGGAGCAAACCATGACCTCAGACTGTGGCACCCAGGAAGACTGCATCAGTCTCGATGAATGGGCAGCCGAAGATCACGAGCTTGATCCATTTCAGAGCACAGATGAGGTAGGATTAGGAGTCTATATGTTTCAAGAGTCTAATTGCGACATGCCTAATCTTTGTAAAGAGGATGAACCATCTGCAGGAAAAGATAATGAGCTTTGGAAACTCTATTTCGATGGTTTGAGGAGCAGTGTTGGTGCCAGGGGTGGAGCCATGTTGATATCACCCAAAGGAGATAAGTATTTTTCAGCTTGCAGATTTGCTTTCAGCTGTTCAAATAATACAGCTGAATACGAAGCGTTGGTACATGGCCTTGAGTGGGCCCGCAAATGAGGTATTAAATGTTTGCAAGTTTATGGTGATTCAGAATTGATTGTGAATCAGGTCAGAAATTTAAATGCTGCTAAGAATGATTTGCTTAAGAAATACAAGCATCGTGTATGGGATTTAATAGAATATTTTAATGCTTTTAATATCTTGTCAATTCCTCAGAATCAAAACAAGCATGCTGACAGGATCACTGCCATAGGAGCCCAGTTTGATATTCCCAAGGAAATTCATAAGGTAGAAGCATGTCAATACGTGAAAATAGTGGTCAGACCTTCTATACCTGACAATAACATAAGCTGGTAGGTTTTTGAAAGCGATGAGAAAATTGTGAACTTTCTCATTGCTGAAGCTAAATTCACAGATGGAAATCAGCAAAAATGGCAGCAGCAGTATGAGGACCAGATTGTGCAATTGAAGACCAATAAGCTGCCAAAAGGTTTGGTGACTTTAGAATCTATTTTTAATTCAGATGATCAAGCTCAGAAGAACAAGTGCAGTTTGACAGTTAAAGAGGAACATTATGTAGCCATCGAGATCTTTAAGGGAAAACTTCTCAAGCTGGGTAAGGTATGCAGTTAAGAGGAACAACAAGCTTTTATTCTGCTATGTCAGAAATATAGTGATATTTTTGCTTGGGAATACAAAGATTTGAGAGGTTTTAATCCTGATTTAGCACAGCATACCATCGAGCTTGAGCCCGATGCAAAACCAGTAAGGAAAAAGCAAAGACCGCTTAATCCCAAGTTGGAACACCTTATGAAGGCTGAACTGAATAAGCTGGTTGAAAGCGGTATTATTTTCCCTATCAAGCACACCTCTTGGGTGTCAAATTTAGTGCCAATCAGGAAGAAGAGTGGAGAAATCAGACTTTGTGTCGATTTCTGAGATCTGAATAGAGCATCATTGAAGGACCATTACCCGCTCCCTTCCATGGAGCAAATTTTACAAGTAGTTTCTAGTTCTGACATATTTTCTCTGTTAGATGGTTACTCAGGTTACAACCAAATTCTGGTTAGCAAGAAGATCAGTTTAAAACAACATTTACAACCAAGTGGGGCACGATGCCCTACAAGAAGATGTCTTTCGGCTTATCAAATGCTGGAGCAACTTTCCAACGTGCTATGGATATGGCCTTCCATGGCCTTATGAACAATTTTGTTCTGGTGTATTTAGATGATATTACTATTTTTTCCAGAAATGCTAATGAACACTTAGATCATTTGGAACAGATTTTTCAGAGGTGCAGAGAGTTCAGAGTATCTCTCAATCCAAAGAAGTGTATATTTTCAGTACACGAAGGCAAATTGCTTGGACACATTGTCTCAAAGCAAGGTATTTCAATTGATCCTGAAAGAGTTTCTGCAATTCTTGAATTGCCCTTACCAGCTCACAAGAAAGGCTTGTAAAGCTTTCTTGGGAGAATAAATTTCGTAAGAAGGTTCATACCAAATATCACATCCTTGCTACAACCTCTCACTTCTATGCTGAAGAAGAATATGCCATTCAGTTGGACCAAGGAAGGCAAGAGGAGCTTTGAGCAGATCAAAGAAGCACTCACAGCCGCTCCTACTCTCATTAATCCAAACTTTGACAAATATTTTATTTTGTATGCTTTTGGAGGAGTAGATACAGTTTCAGCCATGTTATGCCAGCAAAACGAGGTAGGCTTAGAACAGCCTGTTGCATTTTTCAGCCAAGTTTTGCACAATTACGAGGTAAAGCACTCTTTTGTTGAGAAACATGTCTTTGCTATTGTAAGAAGTTTGAAGAAGTTCAGGCACATGTTGTCCAGCAACAAGGTTTATTTATTAGTGGCTCATTCAACTATTAAGGATTTTTTGCTTAACAAAGATATTAATGATAAACGTGCTAGTTGGATCACTAAAGTAATGGAGTTCGATGTTGATATAAAAGTAACCAATCTCGTTAGAGGCAAAGGTTTGTGTGAACAAATTGTTGGAAGTGAGGACAGTAGCCTAAAAGAGGCTACAAATAAAGAAACAGTGTTAAATAATGATGTTCTGAGTGATGTTCTAGCACCTCCTGCCACATGGTTGCAGCAGATGATTCATTATCTGAAAACTGGTGAATGCCCCAAAGGCTTAGACAGAGCAAAAAGAAGGTATTACAGATTACAAGCCATCCCTTATGCAGTTATTGATGGCATTCTTTATAGGAGAGATTTTTAGGGTGTCTTATTATGTTGCATTAAGCCTGAGCAAGTTGACAAGTTGCTAGTAGAGTTTCATGATGGACCTTCAGGAGGTCACTTTGTTGCAAGAACAACAGCTCTGAAGATTATGAGAGCTGGTTATTACTGGCCAGATCTGTTTAAAGATGTTATTGCATGGGTCAGAAAGTGTTAGAAATGTGCTTTATTTGCTGGTAAACAGAGGCTTGCACCGCTGCCTCTGCATCCGATTCAGGTAGAACAGCCCTTTGCGATATGGGGTTTAGATTTCATTGGCCCTATAAACTCACCTTCAAGTGTGAGTCATAAGTGGATTCTTACTGCCACAGATTATTTTACAAAGTGGACCGAAGCTGTTGCTTTAAAGGAAGAAAATGAGACTTCAGTGCTTAATTTCTATCAAGATCTCATATCAAGGTTCGGTGTTCCAAATTCAATCATTTTAGATAATGGTTTAGCTTTCATAGGATTGAAGATTTCAGATTGGTTTGTCAAAAATAACACCTATTTGAACACGTCATCAAATTATTATCCGCAAGGCAATGGACAGGCGGAATCCACAAATAAGAATCTAATTCATATAATTCAGAAGACTATTGAAGATAATTAGAGAACGTGGCACAAAAAGCTGAAGCTAGCCCTTTGGGCTGACATAATAACTCCTAAAAGAGCCACTGGTTGTTCACCTTTTGTTTTGACTTATGGCAGAGAAGCTAAGTTGCCTATTTCAATCGAATTACCAACATTGAGTTACGTTAAAGAACTGGAGTTGCTGAATGAACAACCTCTCGAAGTGAGGTTTGCACAGCTGGTCGAGCTCAAAGAAAATAGAAAAGAAGCTCTCAGACAACTGGAAATACATCAAGCTCACATGAAGAATACTTTTGACAAGAGGGTGAGGCCTCGTGATTTCATTGTTGGAGATCTAGTTTTCAAGTGGAATGAATTTAAAAGTAGACCTGGACGACATTCCAAGTTTGAT
The DNA here is from genome assembly GCA_007258455.2 of Sequoia sempervirens. Taxonomy (NCBI): domain Eukaryota; kingdom Viridiplantae; phylum Streptophyta; class Pinopsida; order Cupressales; family Cupressaceae; genus Sequoia; species Sequoia sempervirens. The sequence continues at coordinate 317,323,471 of VDFB02105785.1, read as the reverse complement.
GCAATGTGGGACGGGCCTTATGTGATCACGGAAAGCAAAGAGCATAACGCATTCCAACTTTCCAAGATGACTGGTGAGGTGTTGTCTATCCCAGTAAATGGGATCCACCTCAAGCACTACCTTTGAGATAAGTTATCTCACTAGTGGTAGAGTAGTTTGCAAATAAGTGTGTTTCGCACATTTAATTTCAGTAGTTTTCTTTCTCTAAGCGCTGTTGCGCATTGTTTTGTTGGCCACCAGGGACTTTTAGTTTGCTTTCAGTTTTGTTTTGTTTTCTTGCTACTGTTTGGAGTGTTATTGTTCAGGTTTCTGAGTTTCAAGAGAGGGGGCAGAATTGACTTCGCGCCCAATGAATTGTTTAAGGCCACTGATCTATGCTTAGCAGGAAAGCATATAACGGAAATCGCCAAAATGTTACCAATTTTTTGCCTCAGCTCATTTGGAGGAGCTGGCTAAATGTTATCACGCCATAGGGTGGAATTGCAGTTTAAGTTCAATATTGTTTCGCATTATCATTATTATGCATCGAGTAACAGTTATGCATTTAAAGAAGAAATGGAGTTTTAAGAATATACCATTCAGATGTTACAGAATTAAAAGAAGTATAGAATTGATAACATGAGCAAATAGCATTTCAGATGCTTTCTTTTATTTCGTAAGAACTCATATTTTTACAAGGCTTCATTTGATTTCACAATCAGAATGATATTACAACATTGCATGAAAATGCATTTTCCTTTTCAATTGAAAAGTAGAATTGAAATCAAAGATCCACACAATCCATGGATATAACTGTGACAACACATTGCTAATAGCACATTGCACTACTAAAGATACAAAAAGGAAAACACATAAGTGACAGCATAATCATCATTGCCTGATTATCGACGTTTGACACTGAATGGTGCATCTTGTCTTCTTGAGTTCCGTCGACTTGAAAGAGGGGAAGAGAGGGTGTTAGTGGCTCCGATTATAATGTAACTTATATGGGGCACCCACAATAGTACAACATACTATTAGCGATACATTGAAACAATCAATCAGTGCAATATGAAAGAAGTGAGCTGAAGGAGAAATAACCATATCATGATCAACATGTTCTATTTTTATGCTAACATTGTTTGTTTCCTTGTGCAGGTATAGGTAAAATCATGAAGCTGAACAATATTCGAAGATCAAGCATGTGGAGGAAAACAGGCTCCCACAAGGGTAGAGCTCGGCATGCTACCCTATTAATGAAATGGGCTGATTTTAAAGATACATTATCATATTCATCAAATGAAATGAAGAACAACTGAAAGAGTAAAAACAGATTTATCCATCGAGCAACTAAACCAACTGTGCATTCATAACGATCAAGGTTGCTTTCTGAAGGCTACAGGTGAACAGTGAGTTTACTTCACTTAAGGAATTTAACTGAGTACATTTACATCAGATTTTGCTAAATAAGTTCATTTTCTTTGCTGGTCGTAATCATATGTCATGTAAGTTTCAGTTCATCAATTCTTTCTCGAATAGTGAACAGGCATACTTTATGCCTTAATGATTGATTTAATTTTCATCACGAAAGAGAACAGATTTTGAAAGAAGTTTATCAAGTGGAACATAAAAATGAATGAAGAGTACCATGTTACAGCTGAATACGAACACATATAGTGTATTCAAGAGCTAAATGAATCAATAGTTCCAGTTGACTGGTAAAGATAAATACAACATTATGAGTGTAATGACAAAGTGATCATTCCAGAGTAATAAGGGAAGATCAAGCATTTCCTTTCCAGAAAAAGTTCTGAGTTGTCAATTATACATATGAACTAGTGAGTAGAGGTGGTTCGTAGTGATGCAATGTTTCAATTCAAAAATCTCTACAGAATTCAAAAGCGGAAGGTAAAAGCTGTTGTGTTAAGGTTAAGGAAAGTCAAAGAGCACTGCTATGCGTACAGTGAGCAAGCATAGATATAATATACACTAAGAGGTCCTTCATTTACAACATACAAACACTGGAATGATTAAAAGGTATCGTATAGACAATTGTGCATAGTCTCAAACAATGCATTTTAACACATAGAAGCAATTTTCATTTTTCAGAATGAGCATGTTATACCTTGAGAAAGAACTCTACATAATTAATTTTAAAAGAGAGATTTTTTGTGTGCAAAGAAAGCAGCATGAAGACAATATTTAGGTGATACAGTTAGCATATACAATTCCAGCCTTCTAAAGACTCATGGCCGATATTCATCATTAATATATTATGGTGTATTTCATCCACAAAGAAAGTCATACTGGAAGGGCAGTTGCAGTCTTTTAATAATACAAACAAGCTTCAAGAATGGAAAGTAATAGCAGAAATAAGGGACACTTTGAGACAATCTTCAAGGAGCAGTTTTCTTTATGTGTAAGTAAGTCTACGGTGGAGTTTGAAATACATTCAAGGAGTCTCGAGGAGTTGTATCAACTGTTACAGGCCGACTTATGAATTAAATGCAAATGAATATATGATACCGATTTTTAGGGTTTGAGCTTTAGAATATAGAGGATTCAATTACGGTGATAATTCAGGTAAAGAAGACCAAATGCAGAGAGGAGGTGGGTCAGGCATCAAAGAACGAAGAGTATAGTTTCCTTCAGAAATAGACTAATATCTGTGTTTCAAGAATACAAAATGAAACTATTCTCAATTATCTATGGTACCCACATGCAAGATTGTTTTGAAAGTGCAAGAAATATAATAATGAAGATTACCCATATGGGTTTCTTATGAAAACAGCAGTAGACCATAAAATATGCAGATTTTTGTGCTAATTCAAGCTTCAGAGGTAATGGAAATACAATTTTCTGTAATAATTTCAAAGACCCACTTTCAGTTTAGCTTCAAGATGCAAAGGAAGTAGCTACGGTGATAACCCATGTGAAATCTTGAATTAAATAGCAAAAATATACAACAAATGCAAGTTTCCTGAGTTGGGTTGAGCAACAGAAGGAAGAAGATGTAGTTTTATTCAAATTTCTATGACACCCATAAGCTGATTTACACTCATAAGGGCATAAGGAGGAGTTTTCTATTATGGTTCGAGCCCGAAATTCAAAAGAATGCTTCCCACAGTGCGCATTTGGCACAGCCATATATGGCCAAAATCTATGAGTAGAGAGGGAGCCCTCTAAGTTTTTAGAGAAACAAAGGAAGCCGAGAGAAATTACCAGTTCGAGGCCGAAGTAAACACTCTAGCCGTGGCTTAAGTTGCAGATAGCTTCCGAATGCAAGGGATTCGAGTTCTTAAGTGATGGCCGAGCTCTCATGGTGGAATAGAGCACAACAATGATAGATATGAGCACAAAAGAACAAGGAAATAATGATATGAGACTGTGTATAGCCATGGCCTTAGGGCCAGAAGAACAAAATGTGATGCCATAAAAGTCATGAAGCTATGATAGAAAGCTTACCCCTGCACGGTAGGAGGAAAATAATAACACAAGGCAAGCTCTCGTGGAGTATACTAACAGGGCCGAGCTCGAGTTCTTGTCGGCCGAGGTGAATCAAAGCACAATAAAGGAAAATCGGAGAGTAATTTCATACAGTCTGCGGCCTTAGGGCCTTTTGGCATTCAATAATAGGTGAAGGAATTTCAATGTAGACAGAATGAAGCTTACCCACTGGATTTTCAGACCACTAGTGAACATGGAATGGTTCCTCAAAGCTTATGGGCTCGAGCTTGACAGAGTCATGGCGGCGGCAGTGTTTTCTTTGAATTAGGGAGTGTGCAAAATAAAGTGATAATTAGGGTTTGACCCTATTTTCACTTACCCTAATTTGAACATCATGATGATCCAGAATATTCGATCAAAACACATGTTATATTTCAATGGAGGCTGAAATTCATAATGCTTTCCTTGTGATTTATTAAATCTAAGTCCAAATGTATATGAGGGAGGCCGAATTCCTAAGTTGGACTATGGGTTAGGTCTTGGTGATTATTCCTTTTGCCTTGGTGAAATATTAAATGGTGAAGTATGAAGTCTTGGGGATAATATTGATGGATATCTTGTGACCTAAGATTAGGTTTTTAATGCCATATGACCTAGGTGCTTTTGTTTAAAGTCTTTGGTCTTTTTAGGGTTTTATTTTTGGGTTGATTTTACAGAAATCAATGAAAATCGAAGGCATGAGGGTTGATTATGTAATGTTTTATTTTTATGATTTTGTGATAAAATCATAATATTGTAATGGAGTAATAAGGAGGTTTTCCTTTTTGCAAAATATTTTCAATCTTTAATTGCAAAAAATAGACAAATTGTGCAAATTTGCATCTTGTAAAGCAGAATCATAAAGCGGTATTCTATAAATTGCTTTGTGTTTTCTTGCTATTTTTAGCAGATTCTTGTTGACTTTTCCTCTTTGTCGGATTTCAGACCTATCTTGGAGAGATAGGATTGTTTTTGAGCTTTTAAAGCGAGATTAGCCTATTTTTAGAGGCTTGACAGTGTGATCATAAAAGCATTGTTCTTTTTCCTGCTTTTTTGCAGTTTTTGAGGCAGTTTGAAGCCCTTTTCCTAGGGCTTTTTTCTGAGCTCGGATTAGGGTTTTTTCTTGAGATCTATGTTTTGATAGACTGAGTCTTTTAGCTCTCCTCTCTCAGTAGGTTAGATCAGATTTTCTTGCTCATACCCTTTTTGAGCTTGTAAACCTTTTTGGTACTCAGTTTCAGATTCAAGCAAAGACTCTTTCAGTTTTAATAGAACAACAGATTTCTCCTTCTTATCTTTTGTCTCAAATTTTGTAATGGCAATCTGATGTAATTGTGTTTCCAAATCAAAATCCTTTTATGTCTTGCTATTATAAGGTTGTGTTTCAGAATTACATTTTTCAGGTTGTATGTTGTATTTGTTTTCCAGATCTTCATGTGAATCACTGATGAGATATGTGTCAATAAGATTGTGAGAATTACTGTAATAAGAAGCTGTTATGAGTGGTTAAGTATGGATTTTCATAAGTTTGGTGAATCATCTGTTAGTTATAGGCTTTACTTTCAGTTATCTTTATCCCTTTTCCTAGAGGTTGTTTTAGAATAGAATTCATCATTCAAAGATCCAACTCACTCTGGAGATTCCTCTTTCGTTCAGATCACCCACATCTGAAAGAGGTTTCCATGTTTTAGTAGATTGCTGAATATTGCATTCAGCAAGGTGAAAATTTATTGACAACACATACATCAAAAAAGTACAAAAGTGTGTATAAATTATACATCATCATCCATAATCATCACATAACACATAATGAAGCAAAATTGAAGTATGCATATCTCATATATATCATCATCAAAAATGAGAATTTTAGGTACATTATAATGAAACATGTGTGATAGGATTAATACAAATATATATATGTGTGTGTGGTTGTGTGTGTGAGGCCTCAACTGGGTCGATGAATATATATACAAAATCATGCGTACAACAATGTCTTTGAAACAATAAAACATCATAAAGATCAAGGATAAATTTCCTACTACCCAACTGGAGGAGGAGACCTTTGAGGGTCCTGGATGTGGTGGAGAGAAGGCCGTAGTTGATTGGGCTATCTGACTGAGTTCCCACCTGACTCAGCTCTCATAGTAGTGCTAGGCTCTCCAAAATGCGGTCGTCACTGAGCCCTGGGAACAAATGCCTCATACAGAGTCTAGTAGTATGTCACCATTTGTAACAACTGCTAATGCTTAGACAGATGTTGAACCATAGGAATAGACGCGGATAAGGAAATATTTGCAGCATGTTTTTGCTAATGCTCAGTCACTAACTCATGTCTGGTTGTGTCCCTCTCTTTCCTAGTTGTATCTCACTCTACAATCAGAATGACTATTTGAGCCTCTACGGCCTATCACCAAATGATCTCTACATCTTTAGCAGTTGTCAACAGAGCTATTTGTGTTGCCACCACTGCATCTCTAGGTGGTGGAGGAGGACCTGGAACCTGTGCCAAATCCTACTGCATAGGATCATCTTGTCCACCCTACCGACCATCCTGCCAGGCTCTATCCAACTACTCAATGATAATCTACACATGTCACTCACCATGGTGATCAGTAATACCTTCTCTACCTATTGCAGTAATTCTAGCAAGATTTGTGAACCTCAACAGAATACACTACACCCACCACTAATCAAAATCAGGGGTAGTCCCATGATCTACTAAACCAACAAGCCATCCCCACCCGAATGGGGCAAGAGCTCTAAACTCTACAATGGCAGCATCACGATCAACATGTAAACCCATGATCAACCTATAAACCCCATACATGGACCTCTCTAGTAGTCCAGCCAAAATGAGCCTCATAAGCATCTACAAAATGGCCCTATCTCTCATCAAATTGCTAACAAACCCTATCAGGTAGATGTCTCTCTAGTAAGGAACAAATGTGACCAATAAACCACTAAGTCTATCTGCAAAATGGTAACTGCTCTTGGTCATCGTTTTATGCCTTGCAATCCAAATATGGCCTCCATACAAAACCTAACATATCATCTAAAACACGACGCCAGTAAGGAAGATGTCTAGGCTGGGTGTAGTGAAGAAAATCACCATAATGATAAGAATAGGGATCCTCTAGAGTCTGATCCAAAACACCATCAAGACGAGTAACTGGGATGTGCTCCTAGGCCCATACATGTAGTAGAGAGACACCAACAAAAATAGATCTACCTCCACAGTAAGCGACCTCATGCATATCTCTATACAAATGCGCAAGGAGACATGAACCCCATACATTTCTAGTGCCATGCTCAAATATCTACTCGATGCACACACCCCAACCAATAATAAACTGCTTGCCTCGCCTGTTAGGAATGATGAGCCCCATGACCAAACCACATAGAACCAAGGAAATAGGATTGGCATTGCCCACGAATGGAGACAAGTCTATCTCTACCTCTCGAACCTAAAGATGCCTAACACCAAGAACTCAGTGCATGGAACGTGTACCCCAACATACGAAATAAGTCACAAAATCTCCATGAATAGGTACATAAAGGATCCTTCACACATCTTCTAGGGTGATGGTGGCCTTGCCAATAGGTAAATGAAAGGACGAGGTATCTGAGTGCCACCTCTCCACAAGAGTGGTCATCATCACTCTATGACATCTAATAGTAAACATGTAGCAAATATGTCACAACCCAACAACATTTAAAACATCTCACTCTTACTTCTAAAACCCAGCAATCAAATCAAATAGCTCTCATGGTCGTTGCTCTCTCAACATAAGTAGATTTAAAACTGCCTACAACCATTTGACCCACGATGTTAAGAATTCCCTATGAAAACGTAAAACAAACCTCCAATTGCAAACACACTGACTCAAAAGACTATACAAATCATAAGCATCCTAGTAACATTTTGCTGACCACTGGGGCACAATGAGGCATATAAAAAATTTCAAATCTTGATCTTAACATCAAAATCTTTGAAACAAAGCAACCGCTACTCTCTCAATGAGGGGCATAATGTAGACATGTAAAATTGACCAAACACTTGTTGCACATCCTAAATGACATTTTATCATCATTAGCATCATTATCACCTAATATCACTGCATTTCACATTAAATACATCAAAAACCCTAATTTCCTTTATTAATTGAATAATAATACATTATTTAATTAATTCTCCTTTTTTTTATCATTTTTGACTAATTAAATAAATTTTATTTATTTAATAAAGTCCTAATCTAACTTTATTCCTCCTGATAAATTAAATAATGTCAATTATTTAATTATGTCACTAATTCACTTTATTCCCCTAAGTCAATTAAATTATTAAATCATAATAGTTTAACTATGTCACTTTCCCCTAAATTTGAATAATTGAATAAATTATTCAAAACATCATTCAAAAGGTCAAATAAAAAAAATACAACTTTGTTTGTGAAATTCAAACATGATTTGCACGTGCAACTCAAAAATATTAATTAATTATCCTCACCCGCTTTCATGATTGATCAAATTACGATCCCTCGGTTGCTTGATCTGATTGGCTGACTGATCCATCTATTTTTGAATGATTCATCTATTCTTCAATTCCAAAAATTATTCAATCTATTTCCTCAATCCCATTGAACACTCAAAATTATTTCTTCAATCACACCAATTACGTAATCAAAATACATTGATCATTCCCATCTAAATCCTCTCAACAGTCTTGAACTATTGATCAGGATATTCTACTACACAATCTCAATCGTTTATTTCGAAACAAAAATTCTATATAACAATCATATTTCTTCTCAAAAATGATTGGAGAATCAACATATTTTACACAATGAAGAAATGCTGAAATCTTAATCGATTTTTGGACAAAGTTTACAAATATCTTCGATCAACAACATTGCACTTTGAAGCTTTTTCTACGCACAAATAGAGGCTTCGTATTGATACAATGAACAATCCAACATCTTTACAAATATACTTCGACACGGGATGGTAAAGCTATGTTTACGAATTCATTGTATGTTATTACTTTTGATTGCATCATTTGAGTTTGTCCTTCGTAGCTTCATTTCGTGAGTAACGGAAATGAATCATCTTTCTATTTGAATTATATTAGTTTCCACTCATTTATTTTGATCTTATTGCATCCCTTGATTTCCCCTTATGGAAGAATTACACTAAAATCCATCTAGATAGTGACAAGGTTGAGGATGGTAGGTGGAATTTTGGCCAAAAAGGCCATCAAAATAGTGAGGTGGAAAAAGTGACTGGGGATACATTCGATGGTAGAATCATGAGACTATAGATAATCACAAATCCTAGAGTCGGGTATGTGGAAATGGGAATCGCCTATAAGATCTACTACACCAACCGGGAAGACTCCGCAACTTCCATGCCATTCACATTGCCTACTAGATGGTGGTAGAAGGCAAGGACTTCAACTTGTGTGAGGTCATGGGGGAATAATTGCTAGAGAACCTCCACAAAATTATAAAATCCAAGTACCATTTATGATATGGTACACTTCTCATCCATTTGATGTTTTATTTTCTAAATAAACTACCCAATTTCAAGGGGAAGGTCTGACAATTCAACCAAATTGTAGCTGCTCAAATCAAATATCATATGCACCAATTCTCAGACCAACAATCCTACAAAGTTGTCTATTGGGGTTTTTTCAAGACCTTCCAGGAAAAAATGCAGTTAAGGGAGAGGATCCTCTATGCATCAACACAACAATATACCAACATAATAATATTTATGGTGGACAAGGACTTTACATACATGGAGGCAGTTGAACCCTGGACTGTTTGGATTCTGACACTGCCATATGAAGTCTCTACACAAGAGGTAGATACATATGTGACATCCTTGCTCTAGCACCCCAAGGATCTCACAACATAGAGATTTAGAACATATATAAGGAAGTCATGGACAAAAACATTGGCCAAGAAGCCAAGGACGACTTAAAAAAGAATAAAAACAAATTGTATAAGCAATGGGGCATACGGGAAGGAGGGTTCAAACAAGTTGTGGCTATCATAGTGCAATTAGAACCTTCTGAGAGAAGAGAAACAAGATCCCAAACCACCCAACCAAGCTAATTAGAAGGACCCTCAACATTGGCACTAACAGTTTCTCAACCGGGGAAGCCAGTTACACCCCATTGTGTTATTACTTATATACTATTACTTGGATGAGTTAAAATGCTTAAATATATGATGATGTTTTGAATATTTTGATGGAAAATGAAATGAATGAATATGTATTGAAATTTGATTACTTTAAATGCTTTTATGATGAAAATGATATATGATGCAAATTGATGTTAAGTTATCAGCTAACTACTGTTGTGATGCACTAAGCTAGATGTAGGAAGAAATCAGCCCTCCAAGAAGAGAGGGAAAGTATCACCCAAGAGAGGAATTTGGTTTGAAGTTCCCTAATGTACCTACTTGAGCTATCACACACTCACATCCTTGTTTGGTCTAGTTGAGTCGAGTTAGTTGGGGAATCGGGTAAGTAAACCTTTGGTCATAATTTGAGGATGGTTTGAAATGGCATTGCTTTTAGTCTTTGATTTCTTGATTGTTTCTTAGTTTGGATTACATGACTAAATCTTTGTATTTGGTGTAAAGTTCTTCATGTATTTATATTTATATAATAATCGATAAGTATATACATAGAATGTATATATGTATATATGTATATATGTATGCGAAAATGATAACTCATGCATGTGAGCATATACGTGTGTGAGTATAAGTAGGTAGAAATACTTATGTATACCCATAGGATACATCATATGCACAAGGATATTGATTGGACACATATGACATATATGTGTATACATACACATTTTGTATATATATATATTGATCGATGAATATATAAATATGTGTTTATTATAGATATTAAAATAATGATATATGTACATATTAATTTATATGTGTACATATTTAGTAATATGTACATACATACACACGTATATATTAATATATGCATATGTATTTATAATCATATATATAAATGATTGTCAAATGAGTATTTGATATTTATATATATTATAATAATAATAATGCGGCAATATAGTGATAGGTAAGAAACAGGGGTGAAAAGCTATTTTGTTTCAAGGGTAAATATGTGTCTAGTGTAGATGAAGGTAATCATGGTGAAAATTGCAAAAAATGGTGAAGACAATGTAACTCCTCTTTTTTTATATCAATACAGGGTGTTTCCCCTTAGCAGCAATTTAACAACCAAAAATAATAATAATGTGGCAATATAATATATATATATATAATGTGTAATATATAATAGTTGATATGAAATGTTATCATCGAAATAAGTAATGCGAGGTAATAAGGTATGCATCACTTAAGTAAAGTAAAGTAATTGGAAGTTAAGGAGCTATGTATAAAATAGTGATGGAACAATATAGCATCGTAATTTTTGGAACAATATTATATACTTGATTTATTGTGTTTAAAATAGTAAGCTTAAAGTATTAAGCAAGTCGATATGTTATGATATGAGTTTGGAAAAAACTAGAAACTCAAATTGCTGCACATTAATGAGAGTTAAAAGGCAAATAGGAAACAAAATTAAAAATTGCAAACAACAAATTTAACATTGGACTTGGTCAAACCAAACGTTGGCATAAAATAAGCAGAGTTTGTATTATTTTTTACTAGCAGCCATGAACATAGGCGCCATAGGCAGCCTATGGAAAGTGATTATTAGCTCTAAGAGAATAAGAAACCTGTAGGTAACCATTACAATAATTTTACTTGGTAAAAAGGCTAGTGCTGGTAGTTTTTGGGGCAACTCAACCTTGAGTAAGAGGAGTGTTCATTTTGGATTGTTTATGTGTTTGGTCTATAATTATTTTGGAAGCCACCATCGACATGTTATGGAGTAGAGTTCATTTTTTATTGTGTTTATAGTTTAAGTGGTGTCAAAAGGGAGAGAAAATGTGGTGAATTGAGTAGAAAAATTATAGCAATGAGCTTCTCAATTCTTAGTATAAATAGAGGCAATGCTTTATTCTTTGACACATTCATTCCTTTGAGAATTTTTTTGGCTTACATGCTATTGTATTTTTTCTATGCAAAGCGAATTTGAGTTCAATAGAGAGAAGTAAGAAAGTTATTGTGAATTAGTTAGTTATTTGTTGTAATTTTTGAGAGTGGAAAGAGGCTGCTGAAGGTAGAAGGAGCACCAAGCGAGGTCTTGAGATTGAGCTTGAGGCAATTCTTATTTGGAAGAGAACTATCTAGGCATGCTAGTATTTCTATTTTTCTATTCTCCTTTGATTCAAAATGTCATGTGCTTGTAAATGGTTGAGGAATTAGCAATTGTGTATTACGTAAATCTTGTTTATAAGTTGAAGTTGAAATATTATTAGTATAAATATGTGTATATATATAGAGAGAGATATATATGAGATTGTATTTGCAAAGATAATAATATATTATATCTAGGATATCATAGGCCAATGTATGGTGACATAAAATAAAATGTCGATATAGAATTATTGTGATTATGAATGTCAATTTGTGAGTTTATGTGAACTTGTATAGGATGGGAAACCATATTGCATAGAAGTGCTATACTGGAATAAATATCTTATAATACAAAAAAAACCTTGAGGTTAATAAGGTTAGTCCTTGGGAATTAGGATAAACCAAGGTTGGGAGTAACCTATTTGTTCTATTAGATCACTTGTATATTTAATCTCTTTATGAATAGAATCATGATATGGAATAGACTCATTATGAGTAACTATTGTCATAGTATTTACCAAATTGAGCAATAGAGTGGGTGAACATACAACATCCACTTCATAGAGGTGAGACGCTAATTTTTATAGTGAGTTTGAATGTATTGATCAAATCTTTGGCCAAAGTAGTGTAATTTTCCATTGTTTACATTGTTGGTTCACTGTGGGCCAGGGTTGCATAACTAGGCTAGGAATGTCATGCATGTAGGTAGGTATCCACTGTATGATATCTCTAGTATATGTAGGACACAACACTAAGCTCAGGTAGACTATTAACATTGTGAGGGATACTAGACCAAACTCTTCATTGAAGGGTAGGGCCATCTTACCAATTTGGTAGATGTGTAGTGGTGGAACCCCCAAAATTCTTTGTGTTGCACTAATAAATTTTGCAAAATCTAGTTGTCTTTCCTAGTTTGGAACTGGTCTTATGGATTAGGGTTTGGTCTTGCCTTTGTTCTAAGGTTTATATTTATGCCTTAAACCCTCAAAAACCCTAAGTATTTAACCCCTCTACAAATGTTCTAATTCATTGTTGACCTTCTGTCACCCATTCTCGATCACATTAGTTATGACTTATGTCATTAATATCGTCCTTCTCACCAGACCCTTGAGCTTAGTGTTCCTGATTGTTACCTGTCTCATTATTTTAAGTCTTTCTTTATTCATATGTGGGTCATGAATTCCTAAATATTAGCTACTTTCTTAAGCCTAAATGGGTTTTAATATTTTGACATTGGTCTAAAGTCTCATCCTAAAGTTTTGTGTCCCCCATCATTCATCAACCTAGTTAGTACCCCTTTTAAGTATTAAAAATTATGCATGTGCAGGGTTAAGCTTTTATATAGGCCATCAGATCTGTGAGATTACATACTAACCGCTCCCCATGCCCCCGTCTGGTTTTATTTTCCATTAAAGAATTCAGGCAGGCTGGTGAGCGAGTGCCATGTGTCCCATATGACAGTGGGGCCCATCATCTTTCAAAGGCAACAAGTAGAAAGCTTTAATGAGATCAACGGTTGAGATGAACTGGCTCAGGTTAATCCTGACCGTTCCTTGCTAGCCTGTGAGGGACCCACCTTCATCTCTCATCTCTCAACAGGGAGGCGGGGAAGTGCCACTTGGCATGATCTGCACTGTCAGAAGAACAATATAAAGGTGTGAAATATTTACTAACTATTTTGGCATAAGGTTGAAGGCATTAATGAATGAGCTACTAAAAAGGCTTTTGATGCACATATTTTAAAAGGTGAATAATATTTTTTAATTTGGACTGTTAGTCATGTCCAGATGTTATGCTCTAAGGAAAAGGCTTAAGATGTAAACTGCACACAGGTTGAAGGTGCCAGATTTAATCTAGGCCACTCCCTGCCTCCCCATTGTTGAAAGTTGCACATGGGTTAAACCCAATGGGGGAGTGGGGAGACCGACACGTAGATTTTCTCAGTGCTCATGAAGATGGTGGAGCCTATAAGTGACTTGGATGAAAATTCCACATGGTGAATCTCAATTGGTTGACAGTGATGGAAGTTTACAGTCGGACTTTTCAAACTTCTTTGACTAAATTTGGACCATTTGTCAAGCCATCTCACTGTTCAATCAATGGCTAACATTCAAAGTTGAGTTTGAGGGAAAATAAGTTGTTTTGGTTCACACAAGTGAATAGTAATAGTGGATATGATTCCAAACTACCAAATTGATCTATCATAAAGCCATGCAATCTTTCTTTAAAGTATAATTTCGTATTATTAAAGAATCCAACACATCTAAGGAGTTCTTACTACAATTTTCAAGCTTGTTCAGCAACCAAAATTAGGGTTTTCAAAGCAATTGAAAACTAGTAAGTGAAACTAATACCTTGCTTCTCAATTGCTTAAAACTTGCTAAATTTTGCTTGCTCTTTCATTCTACTAGTAGGGTTTCGGGTCTTCATGCATTTATTTTAAGGTTTGATGTTCAATTCAAATGACTAGCCTATCCAGTCTTGTTTTTCTATGTGTCAAACCCATACCCTAGTTGTGAACTTATATTCTATTAAAAGGAAACCCTAGTTTGCACAAACCCTAAAACTATGGCACCCAAATCCAAGTCATCTGCATCAAAAGAACAAGCTTCTAGGTCAAAACCTCCAATCAAGCCTCTGGTCCAAGATCTAACTGACCAATTAAAACCCTCCACCTATGAGAAACCTAAGGTTCAATTTTTATTCCAAGGTACACAAATTGTGGAAGGGATTGTTGACAAAAAAATTACTATTAAGGATTCCACACTACCATATACTAGATGGGTACAGTTTAGCTACTAGTTTGGCAATCGAAACTACGACATTCCTATGGGAAACCCATGGAATTTGGATATGGGGAAGTTGATAATACCAAATGTCTACATGGATGTTGACTTATTAAAGGAAGTGGCTACAAATTATGACCCAGTCACAAGAACTGTAAGAACATATGATGGAATTGAAATGGTGAAGGTCACCAGGGAAGAAATTGTTGAGGTTTTCAAATTGATTGAGTGGAGTGAGGATATGGTCAATATTGATGAGAAAGCACTCAGGGTAGAATATGAGAGGGTGAGACATACCTTCAAAATTTTAGTATTGTAACATTATTTAGCAATTTTCAAAGGACAAGGAAAGATCATCTTGGTCCCATAAGATAAGGAGCCATTCCTCATCAACTACTTTGTCTCTTATTTCCAAAGGATATTCTATTCCTTATGCAAAATTATAGGTTATGTGATGCAAAGTAGGGGTAGATCCTAACACAAATAGACTATTTCAACACACTTCCTCAAGGATTTCATTGAAAACAACACATAGAACTTAGTGCACCTTGTCACCATTGATAATCTATCTTATAGGGAATCCATGGAAGGAAAACACACCAACACAAATTTAGAACAACATGGGGTAGTGGAGTAGCAATTTTTCAACATGTTCCAATACATTAGAGTGACTTCCAAACATTCTTCTTCCAAACAGTCATTTGGGTATTCTAGGGCTTATTGACAACATGGGAAATATGGTTATTTGGTACCTAGGAGAGACAACCACCATGGAAGAGAAAGTCAAGGACTTATGTAGACTTGTTTCAATACCCATTGAAGGATTTCAAATGCTTCTCAGTCCAATGCCTGATCAACACAAGGAAACTTGCAATATTGTCTTGTCATTGTTTCAAGCATAAACCTTAACATGAATCATTGAAGGAAAAACTTCTAACTCGGATTCTTGGACTCATTTGGACTTGTCTTAATCATGCCTTGATGGTCTTCAGACATTTCAAACCCAATAAATCATATGATGTTACAAACCCTACTCATACATGAAAGGTCTTCACACAAAAAGGCAATCAAGTGTAAACGTGCAAACTTGGTGCAAAGGCTTAACAATGAAGGATCAAACCAATGCAAATAATTTATCAAGCAACCATACAATAGGTTTTATGACTGTTCCAATGAGGAAATAAAAATGGATTGTCAAGAATATCTCTTACACATGTACAAATTATGGGCCCCAACCTTGTAGGAGTGTGGATGATGCCATGACAGAATTTCCTACAAGTTTTTAGCATTTTCCTATGGTGGAATCTCCAGATATAGCATTTTTCCAATGTCTAGAAACCCTAGGCAAGGTTTGTGACAATTTTTATCAAAATGCTTGTAACTTTGCAAAACTCAATGGATTTGAGTAAAACAAAAATAATTGAAAAGAGGATGAACCCCTACAACTTCTCCCATAAACCTCTAGGCCTTATAATCATGTAAAATTTTGTACAACATGAAATAACAGTTAGATTTTGTAATAAAACACAGTTTAAAGCATGCAAATTTGAATTTTTCTTCATTCCAACTCTTTCCAACCTTGGGAATCATTCTTACAATACATATTTATGTTGTTACAAAAATTTACCAGCCTCCAACCAACCCTCAACTACTTGCTTAACAAATTTGCAAAGTTGTCATGACAACATTGACAACTTTTAAGCAACTTTTACAATATTTGCCTAAATTTCACCTAATGACCAAAAATGGTCCTAAATCACATATGATGGTCTCAAATGATACTATTTACATCAATTAATCCAAAACAAATCAGAAACCAAAGTTTCACAATATAGCCCAAAATTGCATTAAAGTGTATCAGGGTGCCCCTGCACCATACTCCCTAGAGAGAAAAGATTCAAGGTCCCCTTGAAAGGAATTTTGCAACAATGTAACCAACCAGCATCCAAAATCTAAGAATGAATGTAAATATTCCCCATTACCTATAACAACATCCTCTTTGAAAGGGTACAAATTAGAAACTAAATCTTCAACCTTGAAATCAACTACTATTTGTATCACATCTGCCCTTTGCTTGCATCTGCTAACTCTACTTTGTAGCTTCCCCCTTCCTTGTTGAGGGATTGCATGCATTGTAATAGAAACTTTCTCTCCTTTAGCAACTTATTTCATTTTGAGCTTAGGTCACTCACTCCTCAATTGTGCAATCTCAATAAGAGCATTTTGTCTCCTCTTTCTGTCTCTAGCCATCATGGCACCAAGCATAGGCTCTTGAACAATTTTTTTTGTCCTCTTCTAAAAGAAGCAAAGCATGTCTAAATTCCAGTATCTCCTTTTGTAATGTATGCAATTGATGTGCATATTCTTCATCCTCAATGGAAAACAGAAATTTTTTAGATATCCCTGCTTCTTCAACACTATTACTTCTCATGTTTTGAAGAGATCCTTGCATTACAACTATGTCATGTCTTCCACACCCATTTAGTGATCCTTTCAATAAATCAACTACTGATTGAAGGGGCTTGGTCTAAAAATCAACAACATGAACTTGGTCTCTCAAATCTACAATGTTTATTTCATTCGTCTCTATTGAATTTGCACCGTGAATGGCCTTCATCCTTTCTCTATTCATATCAGTCATACCATCTTGTATTAGTTTGCATTCATTGCATTCACCAAACTGCTCAAACAATTGAAAGATAGCTTGGGTTACATCCTCATGTTCCAATTGCAAAGGTTTAGCATCTCCAACTAAATTGAAGGGTTTTCCTTCCCATTCTATCAACTCTATATGAGGATTGATACCTCTCCTTTACATCAGCATGCTCCTGTAACAAAGCTTGGATCTCCATTGGTAACTCATCAACCCTAGTTGTTGTTATAACATTCCTAGGTTTGGTTATGCTTGCAAATCCCTTTTCTTCATTTTCTATGGTTTATACAAACTCCTTCTCATTTACCAACATTACACTAGATCTCACTTGTTCTTGGCTTTCCTCTTTCAAAGGTGTGAGAGTGTAAGAGACCCCATCCTTCTCTATGACATAGGTGTTTTTCCTACCATCATGGACTGCCTCCCTATCATATTGCCATGGTCTACCTAGCAGCATATGGCAAACATCCATGGGAATGATGTCACACAATACTTTTTCCTTGTATCCCCCTATGTGGAATTCTACCAAACTTTGCTCATTCACTAACACTTGTTTCCCTTTGTTTAACCAAGAAACCTCGTATGGAGTTGCATGAGGTAATCTTTTCAACTTTAACTTCTCTACCATTTCAATAAAAACCAAATTGTCAGTACTACTAGAATCAATGACAACTTTACAACATTTTCCTTGGCATTTGCATGTAGTCTTGAAGAGTGACTTTCTCTATGGTGGTTCCTTCTCCATGAGCACTTTGATCAAGGTTCTTCTCATCAACAAAAAATCTCCAACTTCTATTTCTTCAACTTGTGGTGGATAATTGACACTTTCAACATCTTCACCTTATGCAAATTGATTCCTCCTTTCACTTCCAAAAGAAGTATATGCTTGTTCTTCAAGGCATTGCCATGCTTGATGGCCTGCAAATTTATTGCATTTGTAACACTTTCTAGTGAATCCACTTGATCCTCCTCTACTCCAAAATTTTCCCCTAAAATTGGGTCTACTTCCTCTAAAACTGCATCTTGAATATACTACTTGCTCTTGGGTATTACATGTCTCTCCTTGAATCTCATGTGACTGTCTTGAATCAACAAATGATCCTCTTCCTCTAGAATTCCTTCCTCTACCTCTGCTTTGATGCAATTTTGGGTTATATTGTGAAACTTTGGTTTTTTTCTTCTTCTTTTTGGCTTGATTGATGTAAATAAGGTCATTTGAGACCATCCTATGTGATTTAGGACCATTTTTGGTCATTAAATGAAATTTAGGCAAATATTGTAAAAGTTGCTTAAAAGTTATCAATGTTGTCATGACAACTTTGCAAATTTGTTAACCAAGTAGTTGAGGGTCGATTGGAGGCTGGTAAATGTTTGTAATAGTATAAATATGTATTATAAGCATGATTCCCAAGGTTGGCAAGAGTTGGAATGAAGAAAACTTCAAATTTGCATGCTTTAAACTATGTTTTATTGCAAAATTTGGCTGTTCTTTCATGTTGTATGGAATTGTACGTGATTGTATGGCCTAGAGATTGATGGGAGAAGTTGCAAGGGTTCATCCCCTTTGCCATGCTTTTTGTTTAACTCAAATCCATTGGGTTTGAAATATTTGAAGACCATTAAGGCATGATTAATACAAGTCCAAATGAGTCCAAGAATCCCATTTGTAAGTAGTTCCTTCAATTATTCATGTTGAGGTCTATGCTTGAAACAGTGACAAGACAATATTGCAAGTTTCCTTGCGTTGATCAGGAATTGGACTAAGAAGCATTTGAAATCCTTCAAAGGGTATTGAAACAATTCTACATAACTCTTTTCCTTTATTTTCCATGGTGGTTGTCTCTCCTAAGTACCAAATAACCATATTTCCCATGTTGTTAATAAGCCCTAGAATGCCTAAATGACTGTTTGGAGGGATTGTTTAGAAGAAGAATGTTTGGAAGTTAGTCTAATGTGTTGGAACATGTTGAAATATTGTTGCTCCACTGCCCCATATTGTTCTAACTTTGTGTTGGTGTGTTTTCCTTCCATGGATTCCCTATAAGATAGATTTTCAATGGTGACAAGGTGCACTAAGAAGTTATATATGTTGTTTTCAATGAAACCCTTGAGGAAGTGTGTTGAAATAGTCTATTTGTGTTAGGATGTGCCCCTGATTTGCATCATTTTGGTATCAGAGACAATAAGTGGGAGAGGTTGAATTGAAGACAAGGATGCCCCCAAGGGTAAATGTTGTTGAAAGAGTACTAGAAAAGTTGGCCAAAGAGATGGGAGACAAACTGGCCCAAGATATGAGAGGAATGAAAACAAGTTTTTATGCAAGGCTTACATCAATTGAGATGAATAAGAGAAGAGGTTTGATCATAGGAGGTTTGAGTGATCAAGAAGAGATGGATGAAGACAATCCACAACTAGAAGAACCCCATGAAGAAAGAGATGTTGGAGAGATTGTTTAAAGAAGTCAGAGGTGAAGGTTCCAAATTGAAGATGGAACTCCCAGTGTATTCAGGTAGCCTAAACAATGAGTAACTTCTTGATTGGATTAGAGAAATAGACAAATATTTTGAATTTAAACATGTTCTAGAGGAACAACGAGTGAAGTTGGCAAGAACAAAATTGAAGGGTCATGCATCCCTTTACTGGAACTATGTGCAAGAGGAGAGAAGGAAGAAAGGAAAGGCAAAGATCACCTCTTGGGATAGAATGGTTGCAAAGTTAAAAGGTAAATTTATACTTAGTGATTATGTCATTCAATTGTATAGGCAACTACAAAATTTAAAACAAAAATAAATGGATGTAAAGACCTATACAGAAGAATTCTACAAACTGAGTATTAGGTCAAGCCATATGGAAGAGGATGTTAATAAGATTACAAGGTATTTGAATGGACTAAAATATAGTCTACAAGATGAACTAAGTCTCACAAGTCCTAGAATGGTAGAAGAATGTTACCAATTAGCCATAAAGGCTAAAGACTAGTTGAAAAGGAGACAAGAGAAACAAAGAAAAAACCAAAGTTTCACAATATAACCCAAAATTGCATCAAAGTGTATCAAGGTGCCCCTGCACCATTATGACCCTACCACAGGTATTCCCATGGAAGATATGTATATGGATACACACATCCAACACCCTATATGCTTCACACTCTATGATTATGGAGGATACTTGGTAGAGAAGATTCATGAGGGCTTGGTTAAACTAAAAAATGGTGAATATAGGGTTAGGTTTTACTAGTACTTTATGTTCATGCATATGTTTATGTTCAAGGGAGCTACATATTTTGGTAAGGATATGACATTGGAGAAAAAGGAAGGTGATGTGGATTTTCCTGTCTAGTGCTGGACCACACTCCTTGATAGGAATTGCAACAAATCTAGTTATGTGGTGTTCGAGAATGTTTTTGCCTCGAAGCTAAGAAGGGTATTAATTATGAACATGTTGAGAATTCCTGCTACTCTACATGACTTTTTGAGGCCTAAGGACAGAAGGATAGATTTAAATATTGAGCAAAATTGGGGGGATGTGATCCCTTACCCTAGTTACACAATCTTGAGGGTGTATGGCACAAGTGTCTCACCTCATATATTGCAAGGTATGTGCCAGAAAGAATTGGTTTTCTAGAAGTAATGTGGAAATTAGGTGATGTGGAGAACAATCATTTGAAGGATCAGGGTAAGGGACCCTTTTTCCTTGTGTATACTTGTTTTTCTAATTTTTTCATGAAGAAAGGAGGATACAGAAAATTAAATGATGTTCTCAAAACTTTGGAAATGAAGAGGGTGAGAGAAAGAAACCATGATCCTGAGGGATTCATGGAATGGCTAAAAGTAAGAATTAGAAGTTCAAAATTCATCCATAACTTCTACTTCCCAGAAGATGTAATAAGAAACATTTTTTACTTTTAGATATAAAATGGCAGAAAGATGAAGTGGATTGCATTCAATAAATTGGAGAGGGGTCTGTAATCTAAAGACCCTCAATTCTTGGCTCTTGCAAACATACCAAATGAAATGCAAAGAGTTGACTATGTTTTTCATAATTTTGAGCAAGTTGTTGGAAAATTATAGGTTTAAAGGTTGATTCAAGACAAGGGGAAGGTTGTTATAATAGAGGAACAAGGTGACGGGGAAACCCCTGTGATGGAAGAAATACCAGCTTCCCAGCCCCCAAAGAAAGTGATTGTGTTCAAAAGGAGGAAAGACAAGGTGAAGGAGAATAAAGAAGTAGTGCCAACCTCTTCTCAACAAGAGGAACAAAGAGTCCCTTCACTAGTACATCAAATGCCACCACCATCTCCTCCTAGGTCAACTGGTCCTGTAATTATTGATATTGATTGACCACCAAGGCATCCACCCCAAAAGAAGCAAAATTTTGAGTCAGGTGGCCTGGTAGATTATGATGAAATATTGGTCACTGAAGAAGAGATGTAACAAGGCATACCTTCTCCCCCTAGGGAGATGGTATCACAACAGCTTGGCCTTAGATTAAGCAAGGTGGGCCTTTCAGGCATAAATAACACTAATGATGTCAGGGAAGAGGCATGTGCAAAGTTCATGGACGATGACTCATTTATCAATTTGTTAAGTCCCCAACTTTCATGGAGTTTTCTTGGAGAGCCAAAAAAGATGAATATGTTAATAACATCACAAAGAAGAGGATCCTCCACCCAAAATCACCCAATGCAATCATATAAGCTCAGGTAATAAAAGAGATGAAAGAAAGCTTCCAAGAAATAACTACATAGGAGGGAAGAGAGCTAGTGATAAAAAGTGGTATTCTTTTACTACTAGAATGGGACCTAACCTTTGCAATAGCATTTAACATAGTAAAGAGGTATGATAGGCCTCTATATAATTCTGAGTTGGAAGATACAATTGCACTCCAAGGATCTGCATTTAGTGAGCAGTGGGATACATTAGCTATCTAGGCCCTAGCTCCTAACACAAAAAACTAGAAGTTGCATAGCCATCTACAGACTACGGAGGGGGATTGATCATAAAGAGGGTATTTGATACCTCAACTATTGAGGCTGCTACCATGTACATGAATGTTTCTTAGTTCACAAAAGTAACGATTGAATTAGTAACAATAGAAAAAAATAAATAAATAAATAAAAAATAAAAAATAAAAAATAAAAAATAAAAAAAAAGTTTAGGAAAATGTACAATGATTTGTTGATTCAATATGGCAAGGGCCAGCAACAAATAATGGAGTTGCAGACTGAGATGGCACTATTGAAGGAAAAGATGCAAAATTTGCAGCTTCGTGTGCCCACACAAATAGATTTTACTTATCCTTCCTCACCACAAGCACAAACACCTCTTGCTCCATCCACAGATGTTTCAATGGCAATTGTTCCATACAATATGGTAAATGTGCCCAACTCAGTGGAGGAACCTAACACATCAGAAGCACAACAAGGAGAGGAAATCAATAAAGAAGAATTGCTTGAGAAGTTGAAGGTGTATATGCATAAAATTGGTCATGTCTAATTAATCCTGGCATTTAATTAAATATTTATTATTTAATTAATTTCTCTAAAGTCCTCTACATACGATTAAATTTAATTAATTTAATTATATTGTTCATTCACTTTATTCTTCCACCTTAATTAAATAAATTTACTTTATTTAATTATTTCACATTCATATGTCTACTTAATTAATTAAATAAATACCCTTTATTTATCTTAATTAATTATCACCTTTTGAATTTAATTAAGTCTTTTGATTTAATTAAATTTAAATATTTCTTTTCTCCTATTCAAATCTTTCTTCTAATTAATTAAGTATTTTATTTAATTAATTTCATCTACATGTCATTTCCTAAAAAATTAATTAAATATCTTTATTTAATTAATGTCCTTCATATCTTTTCAAATCATAATTAAATATTTTATTTAATTATGAAATCTTTTATTATTCTTCAAATCTTAATTAAATGATTATTTAAATGAGAAAAATCTCCATGTCACCCATAAATAAATAATTGAATTTATAATTCATTATTTATCTTCTTAAATCTTTCCAAAATCCTCTAAAAAGATGATTTTTTATCATCTCATCTTATCTCTTCCATGAAAGAGGAAACAAATCCTACTTTATTTTTTCTTCTATTTTTCTCTCCAGTCTTCTCCATCTTTGACCGTTCGATCTACTAGGATTATCACAATTGTTGATTGCATCAACCAATCACAATCCTTCGAAAACTCTATAAATATGCCTGCATATCCAAGCATTGGGACAGTTAAGCGATAGGTGATTAGAGAATAGCTGGATTCAGTTAGCATTTATTATCAGAGCATTCGTCATCATAGTTTCTTTATCAAATAATCATAGCAATCTGTAATCATGCATCATTTAATCAGTATAATCATATCTTAGCATAGCATGCATTCATCATCTACAATCTCATTCTCTGGGAGGACTATTTGTTGAGCCCGGAAAAATCTGAGAGCAACAGCTGGAATTGACAAAATTACTAGAGATAGAGGATGATAGGATGCTTTCGAAGGAGATGTTGTTTTAAGAGTCTTCTTTACTTTTCAATTAGTTTCCTTTGATTTAATGTCTTATTGGTGTGTTGGTTTATATTTTATTAGTTAGCTCACATGTATTCATCACACACAGAAGGCATATAAGGAAAATTTCATTTAACATGACAGGATGATTTTTGCTAGCAATTTTAAAATTGTGACTACAGTGTTGGAGCATTTGAATAGGGGGATTGACAAGAGATTAATTAGCATCCATGCTAATTATTCCTCCATGGTTGATGCTATAAAGAATTTTGATAGAGACAAAGAAGTGGCAATTCCACTTATAGAGAAATTGATCCCAAGACTCCAAGATTTGAGGCTAATGGTTGTGGGATCCAAGCATGATGTGAATAAGCCTGACAACATCCAACCCACCCACAAAACTATAAATAGAATTTAGGAATTTCAGGGAAAGCTTGAGCCTTTGGAGGCTAAAATAAGGGAGTTGGTTAAGAATTTTGATGAAATGAATCATGGTCTCCTTCTTAATATATTGAAGAATAATGGTGAAATCAAATCTTACGGGACTAGAGAAAGCAGGAAAATGAGGTAATTTCAAAGCAAGCAGCCCTAATTTGTGAGGGCTCTGATATGAGCATGCTAAGGAAAAGCATGGACATGCTTTCTCAAGCAGGAATTTCCCTGAAGGAGCTTGATAAAGAAGAAAATTAAGTTGCTACCAAATATGCTTCATATAGGTTAAAGGTTGAAGTGTTATTACATTCAATTGGCCTTTAGAAGAAGAATTTTAGTCATGGAAGGACACGTACCTGGATGTCTTGGAGGATTGAGCTATTGCTATGGGATAGTCACTACAATTTTGGCCTTTTTGGTCTACAACAATGGTGAATAATGGTTGAGATAAAAAAAAATACATGGCCTGGAACCAATACATATTAAGAATTTGATAAAGTGTGGATAAAATATTATTTTCTCTCTATTTTGAAATTTGGTGACAAGGATGCAAATGTGGAGGTAACTTTTTCCTCTTTCTCTTTCTTCACTTTATGCTTTTCTTTCATTCAAGCTTTGTGTACTTGGACTCAATTTTCAAAGCATGTGGGTGAAATTCTATAAAAACAAAAGGTGCATCTTGGAAGGTGGGGCAATATTTTCATCGACAAATATAAATGGTTTTTGTCCCATGTGATATTTCCCTCCATTTGAATTGCAAATATAACTACAAAATGGAATGTATGTTGTAATAGTCCAATAGGAATAGGACATGTGTACATTCTGGCCCAAAGCTTGTTTTCTCCTTGATTTCTATAAGAATGAATTCAAGGCCAGATGTACAAGTTGGTTATTGATTGATCATAAAAGGAATTTTTTTAATGAGAATTCAAAGAACATATTAGAGTTTTTTCTTAGGTTTTGAGTCTTGTCAATAGGCATATGTAATTTTTTATAATAATACTAGCAATTGAATAGAAAATGGTGTCAATTTAAATCCATTTCTCTTTTGGTGTACTCATTGTAGACACCCAAAAATGTCCTCTTACAACACCTTTCCCAACATTACATCATTTAGACATCTTGTAGTATGTTTTTCCCTAGGTACCCATGTCATCATCTAATTAGTTAAATAAATCTTATTTATTTGACTAATTTCATTTATTCCCTTCCTATGCATAATTCATCCATTCCTCTAATGTTAATTAAATAATTTATATTATTTAATTAAATAAATCATTTCTATTAATTCTTCTAATGTTAATTAAATAATTTATATTATTTAATTAATGAAATCATAAATCCAATATTAATTAAATAAATCAAATATTTATTTAATTAATAAAATCCTATAAAGATCTTCTCACTTTCTTTCCAAAATCTGAACTCGTGTATCTAATTAATTTATTTAATTAGATAATTCATCAATTATCCTTCTCGTCTTTTTCAAGATTTATTTCCTTTAAAACAGGAAATAAAATCTTTCTATCTTTTTGACATCTTATCTCATCTCGTTGTATCTCCTCTTTTGTCAAAAATCAAATCCTTACTGAATCTTGTCAAATCTTATCTTCATCAACATCACAACTCTATAAATACGGCCTCTCACAATACATTTAGGAGGTTGATTTGTCTAGCATCCGGACTTTGTCAAAATCAATCTTCCATCTCTATCTATCATTCTCTCCATTTGTCATTTTCATTGTCAAGTCGTTATGTTGCAGGAATGATCATCCAACATTCCTCCATTGTCAACCCTTCAAAATCTTGCATTCTCATGCAGGTGGAGAAGAGACATGGAGGTCAATCAAGTCTAGTTTGAGAATTGGTTTGCATTTCCTTTGTGTATTTTCATTTTCATTCTAGTTTGTGCTTCATGGTGCTTGATAGGATTTAATTAGTTTATTGTTTTCAACACTAAACTTGATTGATTTTTCCCTATCTACATTTGGTGAACCTAACGTCTCTTGATCTACTCATACGTTTTTGCAAAAAAAAAAATCTTGTAAAAATTGGTCTTTATCTAACCCTTGTCTGTCAAGTTTTGCAAGGGATTTATTGCAGGTGACCTCCTAGGCTCAAATCAACCTCATAATTGCGTCAGGAGATCATACCATACGGATCTGTCATACACCTCTGTAGGCTCCCAGACGACTTCATCGCAGCATATCTCTTTCGGGTTTTTGATTATTCGACCGGTTTGCTCTTATGGTTTATTGATTCACATGGCTTTGACAAAAAAATTAAAGGTCTTTGTTTATCATATTAACAACTAAAACTTCCACTGTTGTTGTTTGAATCCAAACCACTGCTCCTGCATTGGTGTTGTCACCTCTCCAAATCTTGGTCGCCTCCCATTCAAGTACAGTCACCACTAATATATCCCCATCCACCAGTTTTGACCCGTCGAAAGTCCTGCTCTGTGTGTTGTGCAGGTTCAACTTTTATATACTAGCAATAATATTTGTTCTTTGATGGCTATATCAGTTCCTTTACACTTTTTACCAGCAACCTTTTTCCCAGTATTTTTGTGATGACCTGTCCCTCCTTGATGCAAATTCTGGCCTCTTAAACATACATGGTTTTGGTTCATTAGCTTGTGGGTTGCGCATTCCCATTGAACTTGACTTGATAGGGTGTTTATCTATTTTTCTTGCCTTAGTCCCTTGATAGGAAAGCGAGTTGCAAGGTGTGTTTGACAATTACGCTGACTCAACAAGACGTTTCCCATTCAATGCTTTAACTCTTGGAGTTGCATCAGTCTCGATCTTGAAGTCGATGTTGTCTGTGGTCGTCCACTTGAATCGGATTGTGCCTTACAAAAACTAAGACACCTATCTTTTAGCTTCAAGTCTTTTGTAGCGCCAGTTTAGCAACATCCATGCTCTTGAACAAAACATACGTAATGTCTTTTCCCATACATGTTTGAGGATCTCTTATTACCCAAACAACTTCAACACCAGACTCCATAGGTGCACTTCCAACAAAATTCATTCCTCTAGGCTCAGCATATCTGTGAAGTTGCTATTGGTCAATTATCCATACCAAAGTCTCTACCTTCCAACTTCAACTACACGAGAGGCGATAGGAATAACTTCAAAGCCCTCAGGAATCATTTTTGTGACCTGCTCGCGTGAGCAGCCCAGCCGCTGCTAGTCAAGTAGAAGACATTCACATGTGAGAAAGGCATTTTTGGCTATCTGTTATCTGACAATGATTTCTATCCAATCACTCGGGTCATTATTTCTTAGTCTTCTCTACATGCAACCATAGCCTTTTCAGTCACATCTCTTAATCGTCCAACAAGAAACATACATTCATTGCTAAGTCTTCATAATACTCTCCACACCTTCTAAACCAATCTGCCCACCTAATTAAATCATGAGGAGGTAGAGGATCAAGAGCGACTACCTTTAGAGGATGATGGTATTCAAACTTTACTCTTTCGTTTGTGAATAATTTGTTTACAACAACAAATCCATCATTTGAGCAACTCCAAATATACCTGCCATCTAAATCAAAATTGAGATCATTCACCGTAGCAGTGTGAGTTGCAAATTCATTAAGCTGGTTGCCATAGTAATCCAATATATGCATAGTTCCATCAAGCATCCTGGGTAGAATTATTGAATTGTTTCCATTTCACTAGATGATACTGCGACTTTTCTATGAACTTCGACAGTTATAAATTTAGATTTTAACTTAGATTTTTTTTCTTTTTTTCTTTTTAGATTATTTAGACTTTAAAAAAAAAAAATAGATTTCTTTAGATTTTTTAGATTAATTTAGATTTTTAGATTATTTAGATTTTGTTAGAGTTTTTTTTTTTTTTGGGTTAATTTAGATTAATTAGATTTAAATTTAGTTCAATTTAGTAATTAGACTTAGATTTAATTTAATTTAGATTTGAATTTAATTCAGATTTAGATTTTAGTCTAGATTTAAATTCTTTAATTTACATTTTAGATTTTTAATTAGAATTTAATTAGATTTTTAAGTAGCTTTTAAATTAGATTTTTAGATCTTTAAATTAGCTTTTAATTAGTTTTTTTTAGATTTTTTTTTTTATTTAGTCACATTTTTAATAGACTGCATGTTTTGGGATCTAATATCACTTTTATTTGCACATTTGTGTTTTTTTTTCTTGTCTTGGTGACTTGTCGATGGATCATACAGAGCTGGAAAAAAAAACATTGGCATCATCACACGCATCAAATTGGAAAGAGAAAATAATCAGGTGCACACATTCCATTTTCAATCTCTTAATCTTGTTTGTCACACATTTTAATTTGGGGCATAAAATCAATCTTGTTTGATCACATATTTGAAATTGGGCTTAAAACAAATTTTGTCTTTAATCACACATCTTGATTTGGGGTTAAAAATAATTAGTGCTTCTATTGTTTTCTTACACACATTTCCTTTCTAAGTGTTAATTAATCACTGCGAGTGTGAATCAAGTGTGTGTGTGATCACAAACACCTCACTTGGTTTTCTTTTGTCAAACCCTTCCTAGGAGGCCTACTAGGGGATTTCATCACCCCTAGGGACGACCTCAATCGAAGTGTGAATCAAAAGACACGCTTGTTTGCGAATTGAAAATCTTGTCACTCTTGGCTAAGCCCCAAAGAAATTTATACCTTTGGGAAGTGAAGGTGAAGGGTGGGTTACCCCTTTCTCCTGACTGTGTGGCAGGATTTTTCTTTCAAATCATCCTTAGTCAACCTTGTGTAGACTAGTTTGAGACCTAATTGGCCATACCCCACTTGACTAGTCATAGGGCTTGTTGATGTGTCTTCCATTGCTTGTTTAATAATCATCATTACATTCTTTAAATTTCAAAATTCAAACTTGCTTATGTGTCTTGTGTGAGTGATTTGCGTGTGTACATGTGTGATTATTAATTTAAACATTTCCAAATCAAGCTAAACACCAAACACATAAAGACAAGTCACTCTATACCTTCTTCCAACACATTCATATCCAATCACTTTCATCCTCATCACCCTTCTTATCCACATCCTATCCATTTCATCCTAATCAATCAAGTCATCCAATCTTATCATACCACACCATATCCTAATCATCATCATTTCTTTAATCCAATCAACATCATTTTACACCATGCCAACATTAGAAGACCTAGTACCACAATTCCAAGACCTCATACAATCACTTTATCTGGCACCACAACCCTTAAACAAACAAATAATTCAAGGAATCCATGACATGATCCATAAACTTCAAACAATCCAATCACCTCAAATGCAACATCTCATAGCGCAAGCCCAATATCTCATAGCCACTCGTCAAACCCAACAAGCACATCGTCCTCAATTCATTCAACACCAATCAATTCCACCTCATTCCCATGTGGCATCTCCCTTCATTCCATATCAATCTTATCCATCCACCTATCAAAACAATTCCATATCACCTTATCCCACATCTGTCCATAACAATTCCATATCACCTTATCCCACATCTGTCCATAACAATTCCACATCACCTTATCCTACCTCTTTCCATGAAAATCCTACATCAACCCATCAATTCATCCCACAACAAGTACATGTGAGCCAAATTCCACCTTGGCAACAAAGTCAAGAGCGTTTCAACTCTCATGTTCCATTTGACAAGGGGAACACCAATCTAGTTCATGCACCCTTACCACCATCCAATCAAATTCCTATCCATATGCCACCATGTCTGAGTCCTAATTCATTGGCCTCTTTACCTTCTAACCAATCAAACTCTTCATTACACCCATTATCATCTAATCCTCCATCAAATCAATTCCCTACATTCAGATATTTAAAAAATAAATTGATGGAATTACCTAAATCCACCCATCCACCTATAAAGGATGTGATCCAAGGGCTACAAGCAAGGAATCAATTGTCGCCATGTCATTCAACACATATACTTGAACATACAAAAGAGTCCTCAAACATCATGCCAAGTCCTTCAAGTCAACCATGTCATCCACAACCCCTTGATCCAATTCAAAAGTCTTCCATCATAAGTCCAAGTCACCCTCTTTCATGCTCCTATGTTGTTGACCATCAAGAACATGCCAAGTCTCTCCATGAGAAATCCCCTTCCACTTCCATTCAAGCAACCCAAGAGTTATATCAAGAGTCTACTCCCAAGCATGTGGAAACATCAAGCCCTAGTCCTAATCAAGATCAAATCATTTTCATCCAACCTATCCATAATCTATATTGTTTTTATGATCAAGATGATATCCATAATGATGAAGGGCCTATCCATGAGCAACTTGATCCTATACCCATCCATGAGAAAGATATTCCAAATTCACCTCCACCTAGTCCTATCCATGATCCATCAACATCCACTTCCCTTGATGAGACATATGCCTCCCAAGCACACATACAAGGTCAAACAAATACCTTGGATCTAAGTGAACACAATGCTAATCAAGATCCTAATGATCCCTCGTCACCCACTATGGACCCCATTGCAAGTCCTCCATCATATCCTATTGGTCTTTCCACCCTCATTCATGAATGTTCCTCCTTAGAACAAAAATAACCATTATCTTCTCCATCCAATAAGGAACTCATGTCTAGTGTTTCACCCACACCTAGTCCCATTGTCCATTGCACACTCCAAAATATGAACCACCAAGGTAAAGGTCTAGACCTTCATGAAGAAGGAATTTTGGATCCCATCCATGTCAAAGTCCCTCCACACTCATTTAGCCTTGGACATACACCCCAAGGACACCAATCTCACGATGTCGGTATTTCCTCCATGCCTTCTAAGTCCACTTTCCATCATGAAGCCTATCATACACCTAAAACATATATTACCATTCCACCACCATCATCCTACAAATGTCAAAATCATGTAACCATAAAATTTCCACCATAAACTTTTCCACCATTGCTTCCAACTCCTAATATCCCTCCATCCACTTTACCACCATTACTCCCAACACCTAATATCCCTACCATTCAATCCTCTTATCCATTTATCCATAAATCCTCTAAACATCTTAAGCATGACCAATCAATGCACACATTGTCTAAACATAAAGCTTCCACTCATTCTACCAAACCCAAGGGATTCCAAAATAAAAATTTGGATGCCTCTACACATAAAGTCAAAAATTCTAATGGTCCTAATGCCTTAGCATACAATTGCAAAAAGTCAAAGCCAAGTACATATAAAAATCTATATAAGCCCATACCTCCAAAAGAAAAGTCTAAAAGCAAAATGGTTTGGGTACCTAAGCAAAAATAAATCAAATCAAACGAGGCATCCACATCACAAAAATCCCAACCATCCCCTCCCATCCAAAATGCACATTTCATTCAAAAATCTCATATTCCATCCCACAAACCAAACAAAAATCATAAAAATATCAAGTCTCTGTGGGTACCTAAGGCACTTCATCCACCATCTCCTAAGCAAACATCTCCATTGCTTCCTACACCCCATCCACATCAAAAGATTCAACGTTTATCACAGTGTGTGCAACCATTGGTCATGATTCCCTTCCATTTCACAACAATTCCACATACCTCCATCTCCTCATCCTTCACTCATTATCCTACATATCTCCCCCACCATCTTCCTATGGTCCATGATTTTGGCTAAGCCTCCCCATTCATCTTTTTCATAAGTCCCATATAAGTTCTATATCTTCCCTACATAATCCGCATCATAATCCACTATCTTCCTCCATAATCCACATCATAATCCATAATATACCTACTCCATCTCCATTTCATGTCATCCCTTACCAACATCTATGAGCATAATGACATTTGGCATGGTCCATGCAATGACATCCATCCCTAGTGGGACTATCACCTTTCATGCAACTAGACACTTGAGTCCCTCCTATCCAAAAGTCAAAAAGTCAAAAAACAAAGAAAATGATGAAAAAAAAAAGAAAAGTAAAGGGAAATCCCTTCGTCCAATGGTGAAAACCTGGCAAACAAGCACCCTAGATAAGTACCATGATGAAAACCTAGCAAACAGGCATCATGTGTAGGTTGATCTTCCATGTCACTTACACTTAGGGGCACAATGTCTTATCTATCCAACCTATCATTTTCATTCTTGTCATTTCCATCCTACCTACCATCTTTAGCCATCATACATACCTATCATATTAAGTCCACGTATCCACCCTTCTCCTTTCGATCTTGATGAAGACATAGGGGAAAAATGTTGAAACATGCTTTGGATATCTCTTGACATACCTCATCCTTCCAAATAGGCCTATCATTATCCTATTGTCATAAGCTTTGTCATGAAAAATCCTAATTATTTTACCTAGAATGGGGCATGTTATTCCTATGCGACATAGTCTTTGGAGATCACATCCTTTCTCTCTTATGATGCATACATCCATACCATCCATTTATCTATTATGAGCATTTTATCCCTTATCCCATCACCCACCCTTGCACCTATACTTGGTTTTCCCCTTGTCATTGGTATCTAGCACAAAGGCTACTCAAATTTTCATCCTTGACACATCAAAACATTTCAAAAAAAAAAGTCCAAAAAAAAAATCAAAACATTTCAAAAGTCCAAAAAAATCAATACATTTCAAAAATCCAAAAAATCATAAAATGTCAAAAATCCAAAAAAATCAAATAGCCAACAAAAATCCAAGCAATAATCCAAATGTAAGTCAGTCCTTAATCCATACCAATCAAGTCGATCAATCTTTTCAAATTATCCAATCACATCCTTTGGTCTTGATCCTGATCTTGTTGTAAACCCAATCAATCAATCAATTATCATCATCCTTGTGTTGATCTAGGGATATGTCGCTCCCCACAATGACAACACTATCATCATCAATCAATCTGCCAATCAATAGTTTACAGTTTGACAGGGGCACTACCTTGTTTTTTTTTAATCATTTGTGCATGCTTGCTTGATTGTTTGTGTGTGTTATCATTTTTTTCTTGCATTTCCATCGAATCTGACTTATTCCAGCTAATATTCATATCTTGTATCTGTTGTCAATTAGATTTTCACCCTGTTGAATGCAAGATTCAACAATCTACTAAAGCATGGAAACCTTCTTCAGATGTGGGTGATCTGAATGAAGAAGGAATCTCCAGAGTGAGCTGGTTCTCAGAATGATATATTTTATTCTAAGTGTTTTTTTGAGAAAAGGGATAGAGAAAGATGATTGAAATGAAAACTATGACTTAAAATGATTTTCAGGACTTGATAATAACTTAATGATGACACTGGTTTTTCCCACAAACAGCTTTTAGAAAACAACAGTATTTCACAATTCCTCATGAACACTAAACGCATGAAGATTCAAACTTAAATACAACATGCAACCTGTATTTTATGAACTTTATGTACCTAAATTACAATTCTAGGACATAATAAGGATTCTGTAAAACATGAATCACAATATAACATCGAACTAAAACTACAAAAGAAACATAATTGAGGAATAGGAGTGTTGCTTTATTCAACTGAAGGAGTATGCCATAATCTGAAACTGAATACAAAAGGTCTACAAGCTCAAAATGTGTATGAGCAAGAAATTGCCTACTGAACTCTCCAAAAAAATACCAAGTCTTTTCAAAATATATCTCATGAAACCCTAATCCGAGCTCACAAGGAAGCTCAAGGAAAAAAGCTTCAAACTATCTCAAAAGACTGCATAAAAGCAGAAAAAAGCACACTGCTTTTATGATCAAACTGTAAAGCCTCTAAAAATAGGTTGAATCTACTTTAAAAGCCAGAAAAACATCTTATCTCTCCAAGATAAAGCTCAAACTCGACCAAGAGGAAAAAGTCAATATAATCTACTAAAAATAGCAAGAAATCATAAAACAATTTATAAAATATTGCTTTACGATTCTGCTTTACATCACTGCAGATTTTACAATTTGTCTATTTTTGCAATTAAAGATTGCAAAATCTTTTGCAAAAATAATTACATGCTTATTCACCAATACAATGCTTGATTTTTCTTCTAAAAAATCATAAAAATATCAAAGCATATTATTCAAACATCAATATCCTTAACTAATTTCTCTAAAATCAATTGCAAACAAAAACCCTAAGTGTCAAATGTGCAATGATTTTACAAATCTTATTGATTTCTCACAAAATCAATTAAAATCAAATATATCTCCACTTTTTTACTCTTCACGAAGGCATCATTAATCATAAATCTCTCTAATACCACAACCCTCTTTATTAACAAATAATCCTAAGCCTTAGGAAAATAATTCCATCATTCTTCAAAGCTTGACTTAGGCATATTAGAGTTCGACCCCTTCAAATATTAAACTTCAGACTTTGAATTTACAATGTGAGGTAACCCTAATTCAAATTTCCCACAGCTATTGACCATTATGGATATTCAAAGGAAATTATAATGTTGGCTCAAATTAGGGCATGAGACAAAAGAGTCCAAACCCTAAAATGATTTCATTTTGCACTCATCATTTCGAAGACATTGAGCTCTGCTTGAAAGAATAGCACCGCCATGATTGAGATCAATTTGTAGCTCGTGTGCTTAATAATCTTCACCCTCCTCTTCAGATAGTCGAATCTTTGACTGGGTAAGCTTGTTTTCTAAAGTATTGTGACTTCTCATTTCATTCTGAAAGCAATAAGGGTCACTAAGGCCACAGCCTGTTCATGTTTGTTTCTGATTTCTTTTACATTTCCTGTGACTACCTCTTGGCCACTATGCATGAGCTCGAGCTTTTATCTGAAAGCTCTATGAGGGAGCTTGTTCGAGGTTTTTGTCTTCCTCTCTTTACACAAGGTGAGCTTCTTTTTTGCAGCTTTTGTGACTTTACCTCTCGAGCTTCTTGGTCTTGTGGTCATGGCTAAGACAACCTCTAATGCGTTTGTTTATATTTTTTGTGCTCACTTAAGAGAGCTCAAGTCTTGAGGTTGAGCTCTTTGTGTTTTCCTCTAGCTGCCATGGTGAAACCTGCAAGCTTGGAGCCTTCTATGAATGTCCTGGCCGCGACCAGTGTGTTCTTCTATAGGCTCGAACTGGTAAGTTGTGTTTAAAGCATATAATTCATTTGCTCACAAAGCTCAAAAACTTTCACTTATGATTTATGGCCATGTACAGGCCGCACCATGTGTATCTGATTTTGGTGTATGGAGACTTCTGGGTCTGACCCATAATAGCAATTTATTGAATCTTTGAATTTATGTGTTTTACTACTAGTATATTCAGTCGGCCATCGAATTTGAACTTGACTCCAAATGGGTCAACAAGCCGTGGTTATGAAAATCTTGTGAAGAACCTTCTGAGCATTTTGAGCTCGACCCATGTTGAAATTTTTACCAACTTCACACTTTTAGAACAACCCCTTCATGGGTATCATGAGATTTGAATGAAAACTTCTTTCTCCACTCTGAAGCTTGACCCAACAAAAGAAATTCACATTTTCATACTCTCCAAAGCAAAACTAGATATGGGTGTTTCTCATTCTGAAGAAATCAATCTTACTTTGATACTTTCTCTCACGGAGCTCAACCATTAAGATTTCCATATGTATTCTTGTTGTTACATGTAAAATCTGCATATGGGTTGTCACTGCAAGTTGCAATTTCTGTATTTAAAATCAAACCCCAAACATGGGTATTCTGTATATTCATTTAACATTCAATTAATGGGCTCGACCCATCATGGCTGGTGCTTTCCTTTGAAATCTCTATGATTTTCTTATTAAACCCTTCATGGGTAAACTGGAAATTATAATATTCTGGATTGTATTTTCAAACCCCAATGAGGGTATACTCGAAAGAATAAACATAAATTTATATTGCTATTTTAAATTGGGTTGAACTCACCATGGCATTCTGCTCACTCAGTCTTTATATGAACTCTTGGAATCCTTAAGTATACTTCTTTCTCAGTGCATTTCTTGTTGTGTTACAGCCTGTCCATTGAAACACTATGCATTACACACACATTCCTTCTCCTTACTGCTAAAAACCCCTACATGGGTAAGCTAGAAATTGCACTAAATCTGTTTGTTTTGATATTTACGTGAAAACTAGCTCGACCCATGAAGATTTACTCATTTGTATTTCTATATCTGTCTTTTGTGAAGAAAAGCACCTCTGAATGTATTACTATTCCCATACTATTTTCTCTGCACATAGAATTTTTGGATTACTTTACTCTACCATACAAAAAACTCTTGCTTTTTGTCCTTGCACTTCACATTTGATAATGAGAACAGTTAATGAGCTCATTTTTGCTTAGTGACCACAAGTATCCTGATAGAACAGTGGCATCTATATTCTTCAGGCCACTTTGATACTGCCTCCTTATTGTTTTTTTCCTTGAAGAAACCCAGGATGATTGATTTCTTGATTTTGTTCTTGGACTTATGCATAAATTTTAATTGAAACATCGTAGTTCTATGGACTGCATCTACTTGATTATTTCAGTACACGATTAACACTTCAGAAACACCTTCTAGAATGATCATTTCTCACCTTGTAATTCTTAATGTTGTATTTGTATTATTAGTCAAACTGGAACTGGTCGTTCATTTATTATTTGAATGCATTGTCTGTCCTTCCATACTCTTGGGCTTCAACCTGGCACTCTTCATGCATTTTTATGCTCCACTTAACAAGTTGTTCCATAAATTTGTTCTCTTCCGAGATGAAAATTGAAACAAATCTCTTCATTAAGGCATAATGTATGCTTGTTCACTATCCTTAGTTGTGAAAAAGAACACTGATGAACTGAACCTTGCATGACATATGATCATGATGAACAAATATACTATAGCAAAAGAACGTGAACCATAAAACAATGTTCGAGATGAATGTACTCAGTTGAATTAATTGAGCGGGTTAAACTCACTGTTCACCTGTAGCTTTCAGAAAGCATCTACCTAATTGCTATGAATGCACAGTTGGTTTAATAGCTTGATAGAAAACTATGCTTTACTCATTCAGTTGTATATCATTTCCTTTTTGATGAATATGATGATAGGATCTCTTTATCAGCCCATTTATAATGAGTAAGGGTAGCATGTCGAGCTCTACCCTTGTGGGAGCCCGTTTTTCTCCACATGCTTGGTCTTCAGATAATAATCAGCTTCGTAACTTTCCCTATACCTGCACAAGGAAACAAACAATGTTAGCATAAAAACCAAGATAAGATGATCATGTTGATGTTTCTCCTTCAGCTTATGTCTTTGCACTCTTCTTGATTGTTGTAGTGCATGATTAACAATAGACTGCATTATTGTTGGTGATTTATATAGGTGTCTTCATAATCAAAGTCTCTAACATCCCCCTCTTTTCTCTTACAGGTCAATGGAGCTTGAGAAGACAAAGGTGCACCATTCAGCGTCGACCATCGGCCAATCAGGCAATGATGATTATGTAGTTACTTATGTGATTTCTTCTTTTGCATCTTCCATAGTGTAGTGTGCTATTAATGATGCACTTTGACAGTCCCATCCATGGCTTGTGTGGATATTTGATTTCATCTTATGCTTTTCATTTCGAAAAGAAAATGCATTTCAATGCGATGTTGTAATATCATTTGAATTCTTGCAATCAAATGAAGCTATGTAAATATGAATCATTTCATGAAATAAGGAAAGCATTTGAAATGCTCTGTTGTTTATATACTCAATTATGTACTTCATTTAATCTTGGAACATTGAATAGCACTTTTGAAATCTTGATTCTTCTTTCAAATGCACAACTGTCACTTGACGAACAATGAACATGATGCAAGCAACAGTTAAACATAATCTGTAATTTCACCTTAAGATATAACAATGTTCAGCCAGCTCCACCAATTGAGTTGTGGCAAAAAATTGGTAACAGTATCTAGACAAGGTTGTATTTCGTTGGGGCGCGAGACACATCATCACCTTGGTCCTTATACCTTGGTGCATAACGTCTAGTGCTAAATCAAACGCCATGGTTGCTCACTTTCATTGCAGCATAATGTATCCTTCACTTCCTATATACATTCCTTCATCTTTATTTCTTGACCCATCCCTTTCATTTTGAGAGCCTACCTGTGTTTGTCCAACCCACCTATCCTCTCAAGGGGGCATCATTATTCCATCATCATATCTTTATATCATTGTCCATTTTCCTCTATCCATACCTTATTTTCTTTGAAATTATGTTACTCGACACAAATCTCATCATCTCGAACATCATCTCAAAGAGGGGAAAAATGTAGACACCCAAAAATGTCCTCTTACAACACCTGTCCCGACATTACATCATTTAGACATCTTGTAGTATGTTTTTCCCTAGGTACCCATGTCATCATCTAATTAGTTAAATAAATCTTATTTATTTGACTAATTTCATTTATTCCCTTCCTATGCGTAATCCATCCATTCCTCTAATGTTAATTAAATAATTTATATTATTTAATTAATTAAATCATTTCTATTAATTCTTCTAATGTTAATTAAATAATTTATATTATTTAATTAATGAAATCATAAATCCAATATTAATTAAATAAATCAAATATTTAATTAATTAATAAAATCCTAAAAAGATCTTCTCGCTTTCTTTCCAAAATCTGAACTCATGTGTATCTAATTAATTTATTTAATTAGATAATTCATCAATTATCCTTCTCGTCTTTTTCAAGATTTATTTCCTTTAAAATATGAAATGAAATATTTCTATCTTTTTGACATCGTATCTCATCTCGTTGTATTTCCTCTTTTGTCAAAAATCAAATCCTTATTGAATATTGTCAAATCTTATCTTCATCAACATCACGACTCTATAAATACGGCCTCTCACAATACATTTAGGAGGTTGATTCGTCTAGCATCCGGACTCTGCCAAAATCAATCTTCCATCTCTATCTATCATTCTCTCCATTTATCATGTTCATTGTCAAGTCATTATGCTGCAGGAATGAGCATCCAACATTCCTCCATTGTCAACCCTTCAAAATCTCACATTCTCATGCAGGTGGAGAAGAGCCATGGAGGTCAATCAAGTCTAGTTTGAGAATCGGTTTGCATTTCCTTTGTGTATTTTCATTTTCATTCTAGTTTGTGCTTCATGGTGCTTGATAAGATTTAATTAGTTTATTGTATTCAACACTAAACCTGATTGATTTTTCCCTATCTACACTCATTTCATGAAAATTTATTAAAATTATCAAGGATTATTTTGTTAGTCTTCATTGATTTCCAATGAATGTATGGTTTGTCCTTGTTTTCAATTCAAAGAATTAATGAAATTTCTTGGATAAAGTTGTAGGTTGATGTAATTCAAGTACAAGGATCTTTACAAGAAGTTATGGTTTGGGATATAATGTTGAAATGTTGTAATGTGGTGTTATCAAAGCTTTATGTT
The DNA here is from genome assembly GCA_007258455.2 of Sequoia sempervirens. Lineage (NCBI taxonomy): Eukaryota > Viridiplantae > Streptophyta > Pinopsida > Cupressales > Cupressaceae > Sequoia > Sequoia sempervirens. Next base: position 317,283,910 of record VDFB02105785.1, on the reverse strand, counting down.
GCTATGTATCAATATGTTGTCCAGTTATATATGTGTTGAGATTGACTTCGTTCCTAGGTTAAGGCACTGATCTGATATGTGTATTCATGGTATATCTTCTTGGTCGTTCAATAGAAAATCAAATTCATAAACAAACTTTTAAATGAACTATGATTGTTATTATTTCATGTTAATTATTTTCATTCTCATGCTCTAAATGTTGAGTGTTGTAAAGGAGTAGCCAGCTTCTAGAAATATTCCATTTATTGAGTCATTATATGAGAATTTATCTATTGTTAGCAATGTATCTGGTTATTGAGTGTATAAGTTTTTAGGTACATTGTAGGATCACCCTCTTGGGTCCTACAGAGCTCAAAGTGTAGGAGGAAAGCACTATTGCTTTCACTTGTTCATTGGCCAATCCCTTCAGGTTGCTAATGATTGGAATTGGAAATTCCATAGGCTTCCTTGAAGATCAGCTTGGTTCTTAAAAATCAACCAACATTTTGGGGACCACAGTAAGTCCATGGTTGGTGGAAAATCACTTGGATGATGCTCTCCCTCATACAATAGGCAACTGAAATTTGAGGTGTACGTTAGCAAGGGCATCTAGACCATTTGTACTTTATTCCATTGAGCTAGCAAAAGCTATGTATGTAATCATGATCTTATATCTTTATCAAAATATGTATATGAAATTGTAATCATTACTTAGGATTATGTAATGTTACTTTATTGAAATGCAATGGAAATTTGAAATGGTATTATTTTGAATGTGCATTTTTATTATTGAAATATAATTGTAATTAGAATGGGATTATTTCAAATATGCATTTATTATTTAGATTAAAAAAATATTGATATGTAATGGTGAATTCACATGTGGGTTAAAACTTAGGTGAAAATAATAGGTAAAACATCGAGCATGTTGCATGTGGTATAAGAGCTACCAGGTTTAGCTCTAGAACCTATGAGCTCACTATGTTTACTTTCATCCAATATTATATGAATCTAATGTTTGGACTTCTTGTGCTAGGATGGTGTCTAAAGATGACTGCAAGAAAGTAATCGGGAATGAGTGCTACCTCAAGGAAAATAAGGAAAGGGAAGCCATTGTTAGAACCATAGAGGGGACCAATTACAACAATTCCATGTGGTTGAGTGACACTGAGACCTTTAGTCATACCCTATCCCACATCAATCAAGAAAGAAAGAGGATGTGTGAGGCTACTAACTTTATACCTCCTGTTTGTCCTGCAAATCAAATTTTGTACCACTTTTGAGAGATATGCCCTCAGAATGGAGTGTTAGTCCTGCCATGATTTTTAGGGACCCTCATGTTCTTCCAATGTCGAAAAATATTGTAATTTCCTCTAGTGGTGAATCAGAGGGATATGTCCCCCAAAATTATGTATTTGAGAGTGAGTATGAACGTTATGCACCCTTTGACAATGTATTAGAACAAAAATCTGAGGGATATGATCCACTTAGTTATGTATCAAAAAGTGAATCCAAGGGATATTCTCCCCTAGACTATCTAAATAGTCACTCTACGTAAATACAAGGATATTTGGAATCCTTTGATCTTAATAAAAAATTTCATTTGGAAAAAATTGTGCAAAACTTTTCTCTCAACTTCTTTGTGAATGAATGTTTGTTTTTAAAATGGTTAGAATGATAAGTAAGCCATCATGTGATCTAATTGAAATTAAAACTCCAAGTGGAACACTCTTTGTGAAAATGGTTAGAACATGAACCAACCTTGGGGGTAGCCAAGAGGTAGACCAAGGTGCAGAAAATTTTGAGGCTAAATTGGATTGAATTTTGGCCATGCTGAATGAAACTAGAGAAAGAATTAGACACCTTGAGCAAGAGGAAAGGGGAATGGAAAGTAAAGAATAAGAAGTTCTTAATGGTGAGGAAGGAGAAAATTCCCATGATCATTCTCAGACAAGTGATCATGAAAAAGAAAAATCCCAATCTAGGTTTGAAGGAAGCAAGAGGAAATGACTTGCAAATAAGTTATCAAGAGATAAGAGGAATGTCACTCCTCCTAAGTTTGAGGGAACCACTATTGGGGATGCAGTTGAAGCATATCTCACAGAAATGGAGAAATATTTTGAGATAATAAATTACTCTGAAGTCACTAAGACCATCTGAGGAGCCTTTCAGCTAGCTAGAGAAGCATCCACATGGTTGATGAACAAAAAGATGGAATTGGGATTCAGTTCCTTAATTCTTACTTGGGATAGATTTGTGGAAATTTTCTAGAAGTGGTGGCTACCTCAACTCTATTTTGATCAGAAGCTTACTGAATTTCAGAATCTTAATCAAGGAGATCCTTTAGTAAATGAATATTGGGAGAAGATCACTTGTCTTTTGAAATATGTACCTCACTATCAAAAAGATGAGTGATTTTGCATAAGAAAGTTTATTTTGGGTCTTAATGCCCACATTAGAGGAGAGGTATACGTACATGGTCCTATTACTATGGATTTGGTGTATGAAAAGGAAATCAAGCAAGAGAATTTAAGCTCAAATCCAACTTTTCCTTCCATGAAAGGAAGCAGAAAAAGTTTAATTGGTCTCAAGCCAATCAAACTTCTAAGAAGTCAAGTGTTGGGAAGAACTACCAAAGGAAGGGTGATAAGGGATTCTATATCAATCAGAATGATTCTAGAAGGGACCATAGGGGGAATAGCAATATCAACAACAACAATTCCGGTAGGAATGAAGGTAGTTTTGGGAAGCCTGCATCAAGGAATGGGTTGATAAGTGGATGTTTCAAATGCAGAGGAGATCATTATGCAATTCAGTGTCCCAACAAGCCATCATAGACACAACCACATGGAAACCCTCTACCTCCTCAATGAGAAGTGCTCCAAAGAAGATTCATGTGGCTCTAGACAATTGGTAGGCAGAGTATCAGATTACTCTCGTGGAAATCCTAGGTACTTTGTTCGGCACACCTATCTTGATTCTAATTGATACTGATGCAATAGATAATTTTGTTACTCTTAGTATAGCTAGTAAGATTTCTAGAAAATCTGGCTATATGAAAAATTCTTGAATTGATGAGTATGCAAACTAGACAAGAGCTAAGGTAGAGCAATGTTTGTTCAAAGCAAGGGTTGAAATTCTAAGTTTCTCTACGAAATTGAATTTTTGTGTAGCCCCACTAGGCCCATATGATGTCATATTAGGAATGAATTGGCTATGGAAGCATATATCCAAGGTAGATTGTCATGCTAAAAATGTAGAATGTTTAGATGACCTTGGAAATTGGGCATTCTTGCAAGGAGCACCTAGAGAAGTTAAGTTATGAAAAATCTCTGCCATGCAAATGCATCAAGATAAGAAGAAGGGGTGTCAGCTTTTTGTAGTAAAAATGGAAAATTAGGAAGAGTGCAATGAGTTCATCTCTCAAGATGGTGTAGTGTACTATGGACCCCAAGATATTGAAGAAGTTGAGGATGGTGAGATGGTGGAATCAGGACAATCAAATATGGATAAATATCCTATCTTAAGGGAATTTGTGGATGTATTTCCAGATAAATTGTTTGGATTACGTCCCAAAAGAGTATTCGATTTGTCCATCGATATTGTTCCAGGGTTGGAGCATATATCAAAAGTTCCATATAAGATGACCACGATGGAGTTAATGGAGCTTAAAGCTCAAATAGAGGATCTATTGTAAAAGGGATTGATTAGACCCAGTGTTTCACCCTAGGAAGCGTGACTAATTTTCATGAAGAACAAGGATGGTACACTACACTTGTGTATAGATTATCTTCTTCTTAACAAATCAATGATAAAGAACAAGTACCTATTACCACGCATCGATGATCTCTTTGATCAGATGCAAGGAGCAGCCATGTTTTCAAAGATTGATCTTTGATCAAGTTATCATCAACTAAAGATCAAGGATGAAGACATGTTCAAAATAGCCTTCAGGACTAGGTATGGTCATTATGAGTTCACAGTCCTACCTTTTGGACTAATGAATGCACCTACAACATTCATGAACTTGATAAATAATGTATTTGTGGATTTCTTGGATAAGTTTGCATCGGTCTTCTTGGATGGCATTCTTATTTACTCTAAGAATGAAGAAGATCTCTAGTATCTCTGAATTGCTCTCCAACATCTAAGATAGCATAAGCTATATAGAAAACTCTCAAAATGTACCTTCTTTCAAAATGAGGTGTAATAATTGGGTCATGTGATTTTGGCTGATGGTATTGCAGTTGATCCAACAAAAATAAAGGCAGTACTTAAATGGTCAGTACCAAAGAATGTGCCAGAAGTTCAACAATTTATGGGTCTAGCTGGTTATTATTAGAAGTTTATAGAAAACTTCTCCAAAATAGCTTTCCCCATCACATAATTGCAAAGGAAAGGGAAGTTTGAATGGTCAATGTCAAGCGGCATTTGACCAACTTAAGGAGAAGTTAACAAAAACTTCAATACTAAAGGTACTAGATCTAGATGGTGATTTTATTATCATCACAGATGCTTCAAGATAAGGTTTGAGTGGAGTGTTGATGCAAGATGGGTGAGTCATAGCCTATGAGTCAAGGAAGTTAAAGCCTTATGATCAAAATTATACTTTACATGATCTAGAATTGACTAGTTATCCATGCATTATAGATGTGGAGACACTATTTGTTGGGGAAACCTTTCCAACTGAAGAACGATCATCACAGTTTGAAGTACTTTTTTACCCAACCAATTTGAATGCACAACAAAGGAGATGGCTATAATTGATATATGATTATGATTTTAATATCAATTATATCAAGGGAAAGGAAAATTGGGTTGTAGACTCCCTAAGTCATAGGAGACATGTCTCCTCAATGGTGTAAATTCAAACTGATTTCAAATGTCAAGTGTTGCAAAATCCAAGGGTGACAAGTATTTTGAGCAAGTCAAGCAAGCACTCTCAGATAATTTGCAAGACCTAAGGTATGAAGGTTTTCACTTTCAACCTGATGGTTTATTAAGGTTTAAGGGTAGAATCTATGTACCTAATTCTCAGGAGTTAAGGAATACATGAGTGTGGAAAGAAGTTCATACCACACCTTATTCTAGACATCCTAGATTAACTAAGTTGTTGGCTAATGTTAAGCCATTGTATTTCTAGAAAGGAATGAAGATGGATGTTGCAAGGTTTGTAGCTAGTTGTTTGGAATTTCAGAGGGTGAAAGTAGAACATCATCACCCTACAAGGCTTTTGTATCCTCATGAAGTTCTAGAAAGGAAATGGTAAGTCATTAGCATGGATTTTGTGCAAGGTATTACAATGTCGAGGAATAAGCACAACACCATTCTAGTAGTGGTGGATAAGATTATGAAGGTAGCTCATTTTATTCTAGGGAATCTAATGGATGGAGCTCTTCTTATAGCTCGAAAGTTTATTCAATAGGTATGTAGGTTACATGGAATTCTTGAGGAAGATTATTTCTAACAGGGATGCTCATGTGACATCTGGATTTTGGAAAACCCTATTTTATTCACTTGGGACGTAGTTGAACATAAGTTCAGCATATCACCTAGAAACTAATGGTCAAATTGAAAAGATGAACCAAGTGCTAGAGTATCTACTAAGAATGTATTGCATGGATGAGCAATACAAGTGGGAGGACTACCTACCTTTGCTAGAATTTGAGTATAATAACTCTTATCATTCTGCAATAAAGATGGCTCCATTTGAAGCATTAAATGGTGGGAAGTGTCGAACTCCTATAAGTTGGGATAAGCTAGAGGATAGGATAATCCTTGGGCCATAAATGCTATAAAAAATGGAGGAGAAAATTGGTACAATTAAGAAAATCCTAGCAAAAGCTAATGATAGGCAGAAGAGTTATGTGGATTCAAAGAAGGTACCCAGAAATTTCTTAGTAGGAGAGAAGGTTATGTTAAGAGTTAAATCTCTCAAGAGTTCTATAAGGTTTGGAAATTCATCCAAGCTAGGTCCATGATATGTAGGTCCTTTTGAGGTTCTCGAAGAATTTAACCTTGTTGCTTACTAAATTGCTTTGTCACTAGCTCTTGCCAGGATGCACAATGTTTTTCATGTGTCGTACCTTAAGAAGTATATGTGAGGGGATAATCATGTTATTGATTGGAATGGTTTATAGGTACAAGACCTCGGAGTGGTAACAATTGATTCTCTCATAGTACTCAAAAATATATATGATTTACCTACAAAATAGAGAGGTTTTGTAATGCGAGGTCCAGTGGGATCAATATGCAGAAGATTTTTCCACTTGGGAGGACTATGCTAAAATGAAGCAAAATTTCCTCAAGTCTTGCTAGACTTTGAAAGTTCTTAAAAGTAATGTTTTTATCCTTTAAATTTTTTATGTTTCCTTTTTTATACTTAAAATCATCAGGGACGATGATTCACAAGGGAGGAATATGTTACAACCCATTGTCTTATTACCTATTTGCTATTACTTTGATCAGTTAAAATGCTTTAATATATGATGATGTTTGAATATTTTGATGGAAAATGTAATGAATTGATATTTATTACATTTTGATTACTTTAAATGATATATGATGCATATGGTACATGATGCAAATGGATGTTATGTTATCATCTAACTACTATTATGATGCACTAAGTTGGATGCAAGAAGAAATCATGCCCTCCAGGAAGAGAGGGGGAGTATCACCCAGGAGAGGAATTTGGTTTGGTAACCCCTAATGTACCTACTTGAGCTATCACACACTCACATCCTAGTTTGGTCTAGTTGAGTTGAGTTAGTTGGGGAATCAGGTAAGTAAACCTTTGGTCATAATTTGGGGATGATTTGAAATGAATTTACTTTTAGTCTTTGATTTCTTAATTGTTTCTTAATTTGGATTGCATAACTAAATCGTTGTATTTTGTGTAAAGTTCTTCATGTATTTATATTTATATAATAATCACCATAACGTCCAGCAAGGGAATCGTTCAAAGGTCAAAGGAGGTTGACAACAGGAGATTCCTCATGCAAATTGAATGTAACCACCTTGTAAATGATCTTTATTGATGTTGAGTGAATATAGGCATTACTGTTGTGCTAAATCTGCATTGAAGAAGGCATGTCTAACCAGATTCCATGCACACGTAACCACCTCTCCACTTTCTCTACTTTCCCTAAAATGGAATCCTCCCAGTTCATGGAGTTGACCTCCTTTCTTAGTTGGTAGTATAAATAAAGATGAAATGCTCCTTCTCAGAAGGTTGCATGATCTGTTGATGTACTTGCATTCTTAAGTTTTTAGCGATACAATTATGCTACTCTTTTGTACTCATAATTCTAGTGAATAAAATGAAGTTCTAAGTTTGAGTATCTGAGTTTACATTAGTATTAGAGGATACTCATCCAAGGGGGCCCACTTGGTGAGAAATTTTTCCTTTAGCTTAGTTTAGCCTAGTTATTACTTTATGTTCAGTAATTAGTTAAGAATTTGGCGTTGATTGTTCCTACAGCCAAAGCAAATCGAGTAGTTTCCTGTTTGTTGTTCATATTTTCATTTTTCATTCATTTCAAGCTTAATATGGTTGTTGGTTGATGTTAAAAATTTATGTTATTCCTTTCCAAGCAATTTGCATTCAACATTGTGTCTTACTTAGTTGTAGAATGAAAATGGCTACTTTGGGTTCCTAGTGCACATACCGTGCTGACCCATTTCAAGTTCACATCCCTAGGTTGACAAGTTAAATGCACCTTCATGATGATTGAAATAGCTATTCAAGTTAGATGTCCAATCTCTTAATCATGACTGTAAAGGCCTAGTTGTTAAATCATTGTAGGAGGCCAACATTTTTGGCCCTGTTGTCGGGGATGGTGTCAAACTAGGGAGTTCTTTGGAGTCATTAGTAGTTTTTCTTGTTGTAGTATTTCTAAAAGTTGTTCTTAGTATACCCCTCATTTATGAAGTAATGACCCCCCTTATTTTTTACCAATTCTTTGTGTGAGCTGGCTGATAGTGAGTTGATACTGAATGCATAGAGGAAGGAGAAGAGATGCTTATGGGAGATTCCTTCCTAATAATCCTAGTCCATTCTAGCTAGTTGAATATCAGAACCTTCCAAGAGAAGAAGAAGAAGAAGAAGAAGAAGAAGAAGAAGATCCACACCCCTTTTTTGATGCATTTCCTAACCTGACTAGCTTTGAAGTTTCCTTTGAAGACCAAAATCAGCTTAAGAATCCCTTTGCTTTGGAACTACATCAAGCAGGCATGGGTGATGCAAATAGAAACAGGCCTAACCAACCAGCTTTTCCTTTCCCCATTTCCCATCAGAATGAAGTTGACAACATCAAAAATATCCCTACTTCAACACTCCCCAAGTTTTATGCACTTGTCATAGAAGATCCTGATACCTTCTTGTTTGAGTTTGGCATACTCTGCATGAGTTATGACTATACCACCGATTCCCATAGGCTTAAGCTATTTCCTACCACTCTGAAATAAGCTACATTAAGATGGTTCATGAGCCTAGGCAGAGATACTATGGAAACTTGGGAGGACATGAAGACAAAATTCCTTGAGAAATACAAGGAGTATTGCAGGGGTAGTGACATGAGAGGAGGTGACATTTTTAGGATGCAGCAAAAGGAAGATGAGAGCCTGGAGGATTATATTGCAAGGTTTATGTTTTTCCTACAAAAATATCCACACCATACACTTAATGAAGACTCACAAAATTTTATTTTCCTGAGAGGAATTAATGATATCTACACTGATGCCTTGGACCTAATAGGAGGAGGGGATATCTCCCAAGTTCCTTGGGAGGATATTAAGAAAATATGCCAAAACTATTCTAGGGCAGCTTCAAAGAAAAGGGAGAGCTTACTAATCCTCTATGGGTAAGTCATCTACCAGTGGAGTTTCAAGGATGGAGATCACACACTTGTTGGAAGATTTCAAGCAAGACATTATAAATAATCTAGCTACTTAGTTGGATACACTTCAGGCCAAGAAGAAACAAGAGGAGGCAGAGGCAATGTTGGTAGAGTATTGTGCCCATTGCAAACAAAAGGACTATAGATGCAAGATGGTAGCTAATATTGAAAGTAAGCAGATTCCACCTGAGTTCAAACCAATCTAGATTGAAGAAGACCAAGTCTACTATGTTGCACAAAGGAGGCCTTGGGCTCCAAGACAAGGTATACCACCAGATCCACTCTCTTATGCTGAGTCATATTTCAATATGTATTGATCTGGTAACCAATGGCAGCCCCCATATCCATCCAGCTATGGAGGATATCCACCACAACCTTGGAGTAACCCTCCAAATGTTTGTCCCAATCATCAAAACTCTCCACCCCATTGGTAGAAACCTCAAGGGAATTGGCAGCAATTTCAAGGGCATTGGCAACCACCTCTAGAAAATTGGCAACAAACAAATCAATGGAGGGGAGGACAACAATGTCCTACCCAGAAAACCAGTTACATGCAGCCACCTTCTCAGCCCCAACAACCTACTATAATGCCTCCCCCTGCTAATTCAAGCTCAAATGCACCTAAACCTACTCAGCTACCAGCTCAACTCACACCCAATCCAAATAACAAACCATAGCAACAGCCTATATACTATGTTGATTCAAACCAATTCCCTGCATATGTTACGAGTGTAAGTGACATCCACTTGCATTTAGGAACTACTTTACTAGCCCCTTCCAATCCCATTATCACTGAGCTTCCTGTGGAAGAGGAAGAGGAAATTTTGAATGATCTCATTCAGCCAAGTGCACCTAAAAATCCTGAACCAGTCCAAGTCAAGCAAACTTAACAAGAACCACCATTTCCTCAAAGATTGGATGTTTCCAAGAAGAAGGAATAAAAGGAGAACACAACCTTTGACATCTTGGATCAGCTGAAGCATATATGTGTCCAGATACCTCTATTTCAAGCCATAAAGGATGTCCCAATCTATGGCAAGGCAATCAAAGAAGCATGCCTCAAGAAACCAGGCAGGAAGAAGAAAGACCCCACTATGGTTCATGTGGTGGGATAGCTAGCTAACATCATGCTTGGAAAAGTGACTATCCCTAAGTACAATGACCCAGGTAGTCATGTGGTAGTAGTTGTTATAAATGGGATTCAAATAAAGAATGCAATAAATGTAATGACTAAGGAAATCCTGCAACAACTAAACGTTGCATGCATGAGATCTACTCCTACTGTCCTGTACTTTCCTGATAGTTATACTATTAAGCCTAATGGTATAGTGGAGGACCTTGTGGTAATTCTAGACTCCTGGGAGTACCCAACAAACTTCATGATTCTTTCTCCTAAAGCTACACTAGGCGGGTATCCCATTATTCTTGGAAGGCCATGGTTAGCAATTTCAAACAAATATATTGGATGTCGATCAGGTGACATGCTCATTTCTGATGGGAAGAGAACCAAAAATTTTGTTCTTTATCCTCCTACTTAGCCATCCATGATGAGGATAATCTCTTATGGCCACATGTTGGTGAAGAGGCCGAGGAATTTAATTTTGTGGTGCAGCTTATGATGTTAGGCAGAAGCTCCTTCATGCAACTTCAAGACGAAGATGAAGTATTGGCTAACATCATTTAGAACTATTGTGAAGTGGAGGAAGCATCATCTTCTCATTTTGCTACTCCATTCAAGACACTTTTTCCTGCTCTTCCTGCAGTCATTGTTCCTATAGGCATTCTTCCTGCAGCCACTCTTCATGTAGCTAGAATTCCTACAGCAACAGGTATGTCCCATACATTGCTTCCATATGAACTCAAGGTACCATGTGTTAATGAAGCAGCTATGATAGAGTCAACTACACAATTATAGGTGTCAAAAGGAAAGTATCTGAATATTAATAGCAAACTAAATGAAGAAAAACAGTTGTTGTTGGAAAACTTACTAAGGACCCACCAACATGCATTTGTGTGGGACTATCATGATATGAAGGGATTGGATCCTAAGCTTTTCACTCATAGAATTTATACCATAGATGATTGCACCCTAGTTAGACAGCCACAAAGAAGAATTAACCCTGCACTAAGAGAAATTGTAAAAGGGGAACTGCAGAGATTGCTAGATGCAGGATTTATCTACCCCATTTTAGATAGCCAATAGATGTCTCCATTAGTGATTATTCCCAAGAAAGGAGGGAAATGGTGAGCTTATTTTGATTATAGGGAACTCAATGCTACCACCAAAAAGGACCATTTTCCCTTACCTTTCATAGATCAAGTTTTAGACTCACTTGCAGGAAAGCAATACTTTTCTTTTCTAGATGGCTTCAGTGGCTATAACCAGATCCAAATTGCACCTGAGGACCAGGAGAAGACCACCTTTACCTATCCATGGGGGACCTATTCCTACTTGGTACTTCCATTTGGCTTATGCAATGCACCTGTAACTTTTTGGAGGGAAATCATTAGCATATTTTCACACATTTCTCATGATTGCATGGAAATTTATATGGATGATTTCACCACCTATGGTGTTGATTTCAATGAAGCATTGGAGAATCTCAGGAAGTCCTAAAGAGATGTGAAAATCACAATCTCTCTTTAAACAGTGAAAACTTCTTCATGATGATGCAGGAAGGTGTAGTTCTTGGACACTACATCTCCCACAAAGGAATTCAAGTAGATCCTGCAAAGATTGAGGTGATCACAAATTTTCCCACACTTGCAAAACAGAAGGATGTTAGGAGTTTCTTGGGCCATGTAGGCTATTATAGGTGTTTCATCAAGGATTTTAGTAAAATATCAACACCATTGTATACTCTTCTCACTAAAGATTCCACTGGACTGAAGATTGTGACAAGGCATTTTCTAATTTGAAGGTAACCATGACTCATGCTCATGTACTCAAAGGACCTAATTGGGATATTCCTTTCCATATCCATACAGATGTATCAAATTATGCCATAGGAGCAGTCTTAGAATAGAAAGAAGGAGCTATTGAAAATTCCATTTATTTTGTCAGCAAAAATTTGTAGGGAGCTGAATTCAACTATATAGTGACAGAGAAAGAAATGTTGGTAGTAATTTATGCCTTGAACAAATTCAGGCATTACATAATAGGTTACCAAATCTTTGTGCACACTGATCATGTTGTCATTAGATATCTCATGAATAAAACTCTGATCTCTGGTAGGCTAGCAAGATGGCTATTGTTGATGCAGGAGTTTGACATAACCATTGTGGATAAACTAGGGAAGGCCAATGTTGCAGATTTTATTTTAAGGCTAACTACATTAGGGGATAATCAAGCCATATATGACTCTTTTCCTGATGAGCATCTATTCTCCATCAGTATACAAACACCCTGGTATGTTGACATAGCTAATTATCTGGTCACGGGTAGGGTTCCTCCTCACTTCTCTCCAAAAGAGAGAAGGGCACTCATTGAAAAATATTTTCCTTTCTCATGGATTGTTGGATGTGTGATTTATACTAGACCAAACCATGTCATGAGGAGATGTGTGAGAGAAGATGAGACATATGAAATTTTGCATGCATGTCACAACGAACCATGTGGAGGAAATTTTGCAACCAAGAGAACAACAATGAAGATTTTCAACACAAGATATTACTAGCCAACACTACACATGGATGAAGGAAGGTATACAAGAAAATGTGATAGATGCCAAAGAATGGGTAGACCAACCAAATCTGATGAGATTCCACTTTACCCTCAAGTAGTAATCACTCATTTTGACAAATGGGGACTAGATTTTGTAGGACCCATTGACCCTCCATCAAATGGTAAGTCTTATATCCTGGTATGCACTGATTATGTAACAAAGTGGGTAGAAGTTAAGGCCATGAAGCATGCAAGAGATAACAAGGTTGCAGAATTTCTTTATGAGGATATTTTCACAAGGTATGGAGTTCCAAGAGAGATAGTGATTGATCAAGGGGCTCAATTCATATCAACCCTTATTGTAGCACTAGTTAGTAAGTACAACATAAGACACAGGAAGTCTTCTCCTTATCACCCCTAGGGAAATGGCCAAGTTGAGGTGACCAATAGATAAATTGAAGCTATTATGACCAAAACAGTAGTTATCCATAGAAAGGATTGGGTAGACAGGTTACCAGAATTTGTTTGGGTCTACAAAACTACTTGGAAAATAACTACAAGCTTCACCCCATTTGAGTTGTATGGAAAGACAACCATGATTCCCATTAAATTCGAACATAAGACTCTTAGGATTGTAGTAGATTTGGGGATTGATATCTCTGAGGCACAAAGAGAAAGAATCATGCAGCTAAATGCTTTGGATGAGATGAGGAGAGCAGCCTTGGATCACATAGAGGTAGTGCAGAATCAGAGAATCAAGTGGCATGACAAATTCATCAAGGACAAGAAATTTCAGCCAGGTGACTGAGCACTGCTCTATGACTCAAGTTATCAGCACAATGTTGGAAAATTGTAGACAAGTGGCTAGGACCATATGAGGTTGCTGAAGTATTCCCTAATGGTGTTGTTCAGCTCACTACTATTGACCCATTCAGATTCAAGTTGCTTGTCAATGGTGATCACCTCAGATTGTATCACAATCCAACTTCCAAGGAGGAGTTCTTGTAGCAATTCACTCAACATGTTGCACCCAAGCTTCCTGCAGCTGAAGGAAGTGGACCTAGTGTCCCTCATTCTGGCTAATTAAGGTATGTACTTTTCATAATAAAGACTTCCACTTTTGTGGGAGTCCATTTCTTCACCCATCCACCCATCTTCCCATCCATCTCCACCTTTCTCTCTCTTCCATCACATCACTTCATTCCACTCCACCTCATTCCACCTCATTTTCATGAATTGCTCAACTTATTTCCTAAAAAGGTGAATGGTACTTTCTCCACAATATTTGCAATGAATCCTCCACACATTCAGGTATGTGCATTAATTGCTATATCTTAATTGTCTTTAGTGCATTCATTTAATTGTTGTACGTTAATATGGATGTTCACCATAGCATGTCATTATTCCCTACCCATGTCAAATCATCATCTCACATGTGAGGACACATGCCCAAATTTAGGTTGGGGGGGAGGAAAAATATGTGAATACTTTTCCCACATGTTAATCCATGTCGGTCTACGTCAGCAAAATTTAAATTGAGTCAATTTGAAATCTTAGTGAGAGGACGGCTCGCATGTTTGAGGCAACACCAATGGCCGCAGCCATTTCTCTCCATCGTAGCTTTCCTTTATTACTCCTTCCTTTCCATTATTGACCCTACCATAATATCAAGCTACAAACAAAAGGTAAAAAGGGAAAATTCAATTGACCTTGGGATTGGAAATTTGGCAAGTGTTGTGGGAAGGTGAACTTAGTTTTCAGACGAGAATTGCAAGAATGAAACAGCGGAGTTATTGTTTGATTGTAGACAATGGGAGGTGGGTTAATTCAAAATGAACCCATGATGCACGATTATTACTACAGGATGCACCCTACCTAACTGAATTCAGAAATTGCGGGTGGTTAGACTACTTCCTAAAGCTAGAAGGTTTTGATGAAAACATTGCACTAGAATTCGCCCAAACATTATCTAAGGGAAAAGCCATGGTAAAGGGGGTGGAATTATTGGCTATTGAAGAAAGAATTGCAGAGGTTATAGGGTTTTTGGTTGACGGTGAAGATTACCCTGCCTTCAAGGACGCCAAGCCATCTAGGGCCGAATCTACAGAACCAAGCGACCCTCCATTGAGCATAAATAAACAATGTGCGAAGAGAACCTCTCTGCCCAAGCCATGGAAGAAGATAGTTGTTTATGTCATAAGATACATCACCTGTGAAGGTCGCCTGTCGAATCTACATTCTGTGCACTTCAAAATTTTGAATCACATGAGGCATAGGAGGAGGATGAATGTGTTGAACATGCTATACAATCTTCTTTCAATCATGGCAGCCGAGACTCAAAAAGGTAGGGACAATTGCATTTCCCACCATTGTCTAATTAAATTGTTAATTGAGAAGTCTCTACATGATATGTCTAAAATGACCTGGGAAGAATTCATAAAAATTGATCAAATTAAACCTGAGCACTTGCGACCTAGGGTTTTACCTCAACCTCATAGGTCTAGCAGGAGATTGAGCATGGTTGAAGCCACTCTTGGTGCTTCAACCTTTGGTGCAGGCCCTAGTGTAAACCCTCCTGCAGCAAAGGAAACCATAGAAATTAGCTCTTCTAGGATAGAGCACTCAGACAAAGAAAGTTCCTCCCTAGATTATGATGATGATGTTCCACTTGGAATCCTAATGAAAACTAGGGCACAGAAGAGAGAGGCAGAAATGAGAAAAAGAAAAGCTAAAAAGAAACCAGGAGAAAAAGAAGTACCAAGCTCTAAGAAGTGGAAGGTTGATACTGTTCATCCTACAGCCAGAGAAAAACATGAGATCCCTCCCAGAAAATCAAGACCAATTGGGAAAACCTTTGGTATGCCTCTACAAGAAATCCCTAAGTCTAGAGAAATACCACAGGGGGACACAGAAGCTCCATTGCGGTAGGTGAATGTCAAGGAAGAGGATATATTTAAGACGGAAGCAAACATAACATTGGCAGATCTTGTTGATATTGTAGAAAAAGTGGAGGAAAATCCTGCAGCTAGAGTTGAAGGGACGGTTTGAATCCTTGCAGTTAGTACTATATGGAGAGCAAGCATCAGTGCTAGGGAAAATGTTGGTAGAAATACATAACCCCCCTAATTTTTCAATGCACATGGTAGCTATGCATTTATGGAAAGAGATGCAAAGAAGGGAAGAATAATGGAAAGAGGAGAAACACAGATTGAAGAAGGAAAATCAAAAGAAAGATGAGGAGATTGAAGACAATGATGCAGAAATTGCCACCTTGAAGAAGAAGGTGGATGATATAGCATCCTTGGTACCACATATTTTAGAGTGCAGGACCCCTCCAAGGGTCTATGTCCTACATTTGAAGGAGAAATATCTTTCTTTTAAGCTGGAAAGGATTGTCTCAAGTTTGAACCCTTCCATTGATACTTTTTTTGAATTTTTCAATGCTTATTGAATTGCTCCCCCTGAAATGAAGAATTTGATGTGTGATCTTTATTTGCATAATTATGTTGTGACTCAAGATCATGATTTGAATCCACTTATGTATGTTGGGGATGTCCAATCAAGGGCATTTATGTCTTGTGTACAAAATGAGATCAGTTGGGGACAACAATATGGGGCTTATAAGAAAATGGAATCCAACATCCCTCTGACCATCAGGGTTGAATCAAGGAATCCAAGGGACATTTACAGGGAATGGCACAGAATGCTTTTCAGACGTAGCTATGGTAATAGGATTATGCCTTGGATAGAAGTAGTCTACAGTGAGTATGAGGTGAAGGAAAAATCAAAATAGGAAACTATGAAGAGATACCTCTCACAAAGATGGAACAACCTAACTAATGAGCTAAAACAGGTTGAGCCTCATTCCATCCAGAACTATGTTACAAAACTTAAAAGAATTGACAAATATATACATATTGGAAGAAAAAAGGGACGATTTTGGCTTCCCCTAACTTTTCAACCACCTATTCTGATGTGGCCCATACCAAACTTCAAGTTTTACCACTATGATATTGCTACAGAGAGATAGAGATTGAGCAGATTGGAAAATTTGGGAAGATTCTATTGGGACCCTAATTCACACACAACAAACACTTGTGTAGGACAATTGTCAGTTGCAAATTTCAGAGCATTGACCAAGCAGAAGAACAACCCTTCCCCTACTAGAGGACCAGCAAAACCTTAGGTTGGGGGGAGTGATGAGTCTAGTTTATGGTCTAATTTTGGGTAGAATTTATGATTTATTTGTTGGAGTTGTCATGGACCTTGATGTTAAGTGTTGATATTCTTTTATTATATTTCCTCAAAACTATAGATATTGGGCCTAATCTTATTTCTACAAATCTTTAATGACATTGGCATGTTACATGGACTATCTATATTAATTTTGCATGTGGTTAATGAATGTTCTTTAAGGTGGTTACATATATGCAATTATTGTGCATACTAACATTTCCATGCAAATATAATTTGAGGATACTAAATTGAGAAAGACACTGCTAGCTGGGCATGCACCATAATGTCTAGCAAGGGAATCGTTCAAAGGTCAAAGGAGGTTGACGATAGGAGATTCCTCATGCAAATCGAATGTAACCACCTTGTAAATGATCTTTATTTATGTTGATCGAATATAGGCATTACTATCGTGCTAACCAGATTCCATGTGCGTGTAACCGCCTCTCCACTTTCTCTGCTTTCCCTAAAATGGTGTCCTCCTAGTTCATGGAGTTTACCACCTTGCTTAGTTGGTAGTATAAATAAGGATCAGATGCTCCTTCTTAGAAGGTTGCACAATCTGATGATGTACTTGCATTCTTAAGTTTTCAACGATACAATTATGCTACTCTTTTGTACTCATGATTCTAGTGAAGAAAATGAAGTTCTAAGTTTGAGCATTTGAGTTTACATTAGTATTATAGGATACTCATCTAAGTGGGACCACTTGGTGAGAAATCCATCCTTTAGCTTAGTTTATCCTAGTTATTACTTTTTGTTCAGTAATTAGTTAAGAATTTGGCACTGACTGTTCCTGTAGCCACTAGAATTCCATTCTGTGACTATTCCTGCAACCAAAGCAGACAGAGTAGTTTCCTATTTGTTGTTCATATTTTCATTTTTCATGCATTTCAAGATTAGTATGGTTGTTGGTTGTTGTTCAACATTTATGTTATTCCTTTCCAAGCAATTTACTTTTAGTATTATGTCTTACTTAGCCGTAGAATGAAAATGGCTACTTTGGGTTCCTAGTGCACATATTGTGTTGACCCATTTCAAGTTCACATCCCTAGGTTGACAAGTTAAATGCACCTTCATGATTATTGAAATAGCTATTTAGGTTAGATGTCCAATCTCTGAATCACGGTTGTAAAGGCCTAGTTATTAAATCATTGTAGGAGGCCAACACAATGAATATATAAATATATGTGTTTATTATGGATATTAAAATAATGATATATATATATATATGTGTGTGTGTGTGTGTGTGTATTAATATATATGTATGTATGTATTTAGTAATATGTACATACATACATAGCCTACATGAGTAGCAGAGTTGGCTTAGGTCATGGGTTTTCCCCCCATTAGATTCGGGTTCGACTCTGAGGCCCAAGATTAACCAATGCACATGGTTTGTGGGCTATTGCATGCATTCCTAGAGGATTATTCTCACCTTAGCTTGCCTCCCCAAGGTAAAGTGGGGGCGTTGGGCTGGGTCGTGGAGATACCAAACTGGGTTATCAAAAAAAAAAAAATATGTACATACATGCATATACGTATATATTAATATACACATATGTATTTTTAATCATATATGTAAATGATTGGAAAATGAGTATTTAATATATATATATATATATATGTATATGTATATATATATGTGTGTATATGTATATATATATATATGTATATGTATATATATATGTATATGTATATATATATATGTATGTATATGTATATATATATATATATATGTATATGTATATATATATATATATATTATAATAATGTGGCAATACAATATATATATATAATGTGTAATATATAATAGTTGATATGAAATGTTATCATCACAATAAGTAATGTGAGGTAATAAGGTATGTATCGCTTAAGTAAAGCGAAGTAATTTGAAGTTAAGATGCAATGTATAAAATAACAATGGAACAATACAGCATCGTAGCTTTTGGAACAATATTATATCATTGATTTTATTGTGTTTAAAATGGCAAGCTTAAAGTATTAAGCAAGTCAACATATTATGATATGTGTTTGGAAAAAACTAGGAACTCAAATTGGTGTGCCTTAATGAGAGTCAAAAGGAAAATAGGAAAAAAAGTTAAAAGCCACGAACAATAAATGTAACATTGGACTTGGTCAAACCAAATGTTGGCACAAAATAAGTAGAGTTTGTATTGTTTTTGACTAGCAGACATGAACATAGGCACCATAAGCAACCTGTGGCAAGTGACTAACAATTCTAAGAGAATAAGAAACCTATAGGTAACCATTGCAACAATTTTGCTTGGTAAAAAGACCAGTCCTAGTAGTTTTTGGGGTGACTCAGCCTTGAGTAAGAGGACTGTTCATTCTAGATCATTTATGTGTTTGGTCTATAATTGTTTTGGAAGACACATCGGCCTATTATGGAGTAGAGTTCATTTTTTATTGTGTTTATATTTTAAGTGGTGTCAAAAGGGAGAGAAAAGGTGGTGAATTGAGTAGAAAAATTATAGCAATGTGCTTCTCAATTCTTAGTATAAATAGAGGAAGTGTTGTAGTGTTTGACTCATTCATTCCTTTGAGAATTTCATTGGCTTACATGTTGCTATGGTTTTTCTATATAAAATGATTTTGAGTGCAATAGAGAGAAGTAAGAGAGTTATTATGAATTAGTTAGTTAATTTTTGTAAGTTTTGAGAGTGGAAAGAGGCTAGAAGAAGAGTTGAGCTAAAGGTAGAAGGAGCAGCAAGCGGGGTCTTGAGATTGAGCTTGAGGCAATTCTTATTTGAAAGTGAACTATCTAGGAATATTAGTATTTTTACTTTGTTATTCTCCCTTGATTTGAAATGTCATGTGCTTGTAAATGGTTGAGGAATTAACAATTGTGTATTACGTAAAGCTTGTTTATAAGTTGAAGTTGAAATGTTATTAGTATAAATATACGTATATATATATATATAGAGAGAGAGAGAGATATGAGATTGTATTTGCAAAGATAATGACTTATTATATCTAGGTTATCATAGGCCAATGTATGGTGACATAAAATGAAATGTCGATATATAAGTATTGTGATTATGAATACCAATTTGTGAGGTTATGTGAACTTGTATAGGATGGGAAACCATATTGGATAGAATTTCTATATTGGAATGAATAGCTTATAATGCTAAATAAACCTTTAGGTTAATAAGGTTAGTCCTTGGGATTTAGGATAAACCAAGGTTGGGAGTAACCTAGTTGGTCTATTAGATCACTTGTATATTTAATCTCTTTATGAATGGAATCATGATATGGAATAGAATTTTTATGAGTTAGTATGGTCATGGTATTTACCAAATTGAGCAATAGAGTGGGTGATAATATAATTTCCACTTCATAGAGGTGAGACACCACTTTTTATAGTGATTTTGAACATATTGATCAAGTCTTTGGCCAAAGTAGTGTAAGTTGCCACTATTTACACTGCTGATTCATTGTGGGTCAGGGTTGCATAACTAGGCTAGGAATGTCATGCATGTAGGTAGGTATCTACTATATGATAGCTCTAGTATATGTAGGAAACAACACTAAGCTCAGGTAGGCTATTAACATTATGAGGGATACTATAACAAACTCTTCATTGAAGGATAGGGCCATCTTACCAATTTGGTAGATGTGTTGGGGACCGCAGTAAGTCTGTGGTTGGCAAAAAAGCACTTGGGTGATGCTCTCCCTCATGCAGTAGGTAGTCAAAATTTGAGGATGTATGCCAGCAAGGACATTTGGACCATTTTTACTTTATTCCATTGAGCTAGCAAAAGCTATGTATGTACTAATGATCTTATATCTTTATGAAAATATGTATATAAAATTGTAATAATTACTTGGGATTATGTAATGTTACTTCATTGAAATTTAAAATGGGATTATTTCGAATATGCATCTTTATTATTGAAATGTAATGGAAATTGGAATGGGATTATTTCAAATATGCATTTTTTATTTAGATTAAAAAAATATTTCTATGTAATGGTGAATTCACATGTGGGTTAAAACTTAGGTGAAAACAATAGGGAAAACATCAAGCATGTTACAAAGCAAATGCAAGCCCTAAAAATAACTAGACAAGTTAGCCCTCAAAAAAGGGCCCAAAGGCAGACGAAGGAAAAGGAAGCAGAGATAGAACAGATATCAAAAGAAGAAGAAGAATTTGAGTAACCTCTTCAAAAAAATAAAAGAGGATGACATACTTTGGTAACTCCTACACCAAACAAATTAGAGCAATTAGAGGCGACTCTAGAACCACTAGAGGTAAATCTAGAACAACAATCCCTAGAGAAACCTCAAGAACTAATTAATGTTTGGAAACTTATACTACCATCGTCCACCATGGAATTCTACCACAACTCCTCAAAATATACAAGGACTATAAGGAATAAAATAATTGATTAATTCAAAGCTTGGTTTGATATGCACAAACCGTTCAAATAAAGGCCTCGAAGAGGCCATGAAAGAATTTCCAAATAAATTGGGGTAGAAATAAGGGGAAAACAAGCTAAGGCCTTCTCCTAGAATGAAGAGATAAAGGATCAAGCCATCTCATTAATAAGCCCAAAAATTACAGAGGAGAAAAAACATGTGTTGGCACAAGCACAAGCACAAGAGATCCAGACCAAGCAACAAGTTGACAAGCTCATGGTAGATGATTCGAAGGACATGGAGGCCATCAAAAAGGAAACAAAGGACACCACCTAGAAGTTTTATGAAGAAATTACAAGGAAAAAAGAGCAAGCCAAGGGGTCGACTCCGGAAGCTACCACACCTAGAGAAATTGAGACCAATTTAGGAGATAACACGAAGAGACAAGAAGAAAAGGTAAAGGGCCTTGAAGGAGAAGAAGATAAGAAAATGATTCTAAAGAAGTACCTAGACCCTCTGATACTATCTTTGCGATCAAAAAATCCTTGGCCCAGTAACAGGAGATTCAACTAACACCATCCCCATAGCTACTACAAGTGTCATTGGTTGGGTCGCAAGTAAATTTATTTGGCATGCCACCCCTATAGAAGATATAGATAGTGGACATTTTCCATACAACAAATCAGGAGGAATTATTGAATGAACACGTCCAACATGTCGATCAATTGGAAGATGTTGTGCTTATGATGTGATGATGTATGCATATGGATGTATGGATGGATAATGCAAATTTCCATGCTATGTCAATGCAATATATATGAGATGTGATGCAATGATTTAAGATTCTTAGAATAAAAAATCTATATTATTCATCACAAATTAAATGAGAATGATGATTCAAGATGTATGTTTTATGATATGTTATGATTATGTTGTGACATATGCATGTCGACAATTTGTGGATGCAGGGTGGATGCATTGATGATATTTTTGTTGACTACCATGATACTAGGTTAGCGCAGAGAGAAGATAGAAGAAATAAGATGATTGACCATTGATTTAGATGATTGCTTCAAAAGTTCCAACAAGTCTATGATCCATCGAGACTTTATTAGAGATGGTGATGAGAAATGGATGATGATGATGATGATGATGATGATGATTTTCTCATATCTTGGGATTGGGATTTTTCGTCATTCCTTATTGTTTGTTATAATACATAGATATGATGCATCAAGGTATGAATAACCAGGATAGTGTTGTATCTAGTGTAATGGACTTTGAATCTGTAAACAGATAGGATAGTTCTTGTTCACATCTTGACATACAGAAACCTCATTGGAATGTAAGTTATAAGTTTAGAATATCTTGGAACAAAGCCTATGCAATAGTCAACAATGTACTCCAAACAACTTTCCTACACACAACTAAGCAAGTATGCACCAAGATTATTTACAAGAGTATCCACAAGCACAACAAACGAAAGATAATCATCGATTTCCCATTCCTTTCTCTCTAAATCATTTTGATAGACATCATCGAGAGGTAATCAGAATGGGTCATTAAGATAAATCATAAGAAAAGATCAAAGACAAATAGTCAATGTTATCTATATCTCTTGCCAGTTTAATTTTAGCTAAGGTGATTTTCCTGATACTGATGTCCATTGCAGGAAGGATACATCCTAGGACATGTTGATTAGATGGTTTTATGTAGGATAAGGTTTTTGATAAGCGGGTGATCCCACAATACCGGTTTACAATTTTTGGCCAAACTAGACATTGAATTGAATTTTTTTAAGTAAATCTTCACTATCGAGCACCTATAGCAGCTAAACCATGAGGAATTTTACGATGATGCAAACTAGTGAATTGTGACATTTTTTCTATAGATTCTAAATATATATTTTTCAAATGTTTTGGAATCAAATTGCACTTATTTTTCCATCTCCTTTGAAAACTAGTTTTTAACAGTAAACACCATTTTTAAAGAGTGATGTTACTAGCTAACACAACTTTTTTTCTATGAAAGATAAAATTATAAAAATTTTGAATTTAGATTTGTAACTATGATATCTAGTGCATGGAATTGGTTTCATAGCATTTCATTGAATATTTTTTTCCTTAATTAAGTTTCAAATTCAAACCAGTTATAATTTAGACATGATTTACTAGCTAAAACATAACTTTTTTGTATGTATCAAAATTCAAATTTATTTATTTTTGTTGGATCAAGGACATCAATATCTAGTGCATAGATATTTTTCAGATTTTTCTTTTGATAATCTACTATTTTTCCACATGTGAAGAATAGAAAGCTTGATTTTCGGTGAAAAGCCTACATTCATAAGAAATAAAAATAAATATAATAATCAAATTAAATTTATTTTAAAATATATTTTTTTGGAAGCTTATAATAAGGACTACATACTTGCAAAAATAAATTTTAAATGAATTCATTTGATCCCCCAAAAGATAAATCAAAAGTGGTTTTTTATCAGTATTTTGATAGGTGTAAAAGAGACTTCGTTATAGGTATGGTTTAAAACTAATAGGGTTCTATCCAAGGGGGTTTTCTTCTAAGGTGGTTTGATCAAACCCTCTTCAATTGGAATCCTTTAAATGGAACTTTTCAAGGCTTAAATCATTATATTTTCTAAAAATATATGATTTTAGCAAAAATCGGGATCTCTAGAAAGTGTAAACCACTATTGTGGGATCACCCAAGCCGTTGATACAAACTTCACTTACTCATTTACCGATGATTTAGACTTTAGATTTTGACACTTAGGTTCTTACTTTACGACTTGCGATACTTGCTATCTTTTTTTTTGCCAAAGGTTGAAGGTGACACTCGATTTATTATGGATGAAGGTTTTTGCGGGTGAAAGTGAAATGGGATGGGTAGTTTTGGATTTTCTGGAATATTTAAATTTTTTTAGTATTTTGAAATGTTTTGAGGTTGTTTTTGGTCTTTTTGAAATTTTATGTGAATGTTTTGGTTTTTTGGTTATTTGAGGTTGTTTAGAGTTTTTCAAGATATTTGATGTTGTTTAGGTCTTTTGAATGTTTTCTAATGTTTTGGGATTTTGAGATTTTCGAATGTTAAAGGTTTTTCGGATATTTGAATGTTTAGGGGTTTTCTAAGTTTAAACCAAGAACCTAACCTAAAAGACCTATCCTAGGGGCCTCGAGGGTTGATCAAAGATGAGCCTTACCTACGTTATACACGCAAAGACCACATAGTTCCACTAACTCAACTTATTGAAGATGAGATATGAACAGTTGATGGAATGTCACTTCATTACGACAGATTGTTCAAGGACTAACCTAGGGTGTCTTAGGGGCTCATCAATGATGGCCTTGCCTATGTTCAAGCTCAAAGACTCGTAGCTCGACAAGGTACTATTTTTGGGTTTTCAATGTTCAACCTTTTTAGGGATTTTGATGTGATTTGGGTGTTTTGGATTTTTCTTTTACAATTTTATGAATGTTTTTGGATTTTAGTTGTACTGGATTTTACAAATGTTTTTGGATTTTCTGATGAATGTTTTACAAATATTTTTAGGATTTTTGATAACCTTAAGATATACAAGAACCCGATCTAATCCATAATGAATTTCCCCTAGAGTGAAATGATAGACTACCTCGATATAGGCAAGAAAAACTGACCTTTGGATTATGCCAAGTAGTACTAAGGGGATATGATACTTTACAATATCAAGCTATGATAAGGGTGTGGATGGGTGATGGATGGAATAGGATGAAGGATACAATGGATGGATGCAATGATAGGATAAAGAGCCTAGGTAGATGGAGGTGTTTTATTTATGCAAGGTGCATGTTTGTTAGGTTTTCACCAAGATACTTTCCCAAAGCACCACAAAAGTGGTTTTCACTAGAGGAAGATTGTTTTTCTTTACTGTTTTCAATCCTTTTTC
Source organism: Sequoia sempervirens (assembly GCA_007258455.2). Taxonomy (NCBI): domain Eukaryota; kingdom Viridiplantae; phylum Streptophyta; class Pinopsida; order Cupressales; family Cupressaceae; genus Sequoia; species Sequoia sempervirens. Next base: position 317,258,808 of record VDFB02105785.1, on the reverse strand, counting down.
TCATTTCTTTGGATTTTTTATCATTTTTTTTATTTTTTTGTATTTTCAAATTTACACCCTTCAAGCCTAGGCATAAAACTTTTTAAGATGCAAGTTGTTGGTTGGTTCCTGCAAGGGTTCACCTTCAAGTGTTGATAACTGATATGCTCCTCATCCATAACTTGTTGTGATGACAAAGGGACCCAACCAGTTAGGCTCAAACTTTCCCTTACTATCTTGATATGGAAATTCTTCTGATTTTGCTTGAGGACAAGATCCCCTACCTTAAAGGACCGATATTTGATCGTCTTGTTATAGCTTTGTTTTAGTCAGTTTTGATATAATTGCAAGTGATTAAGGGTTTCAAGACGATGCTCATCGAAGAATTCTAGCTCATTCAGTTGAGATACTTTGTACTCTTCATCAGTGATCAAGTTATGTAATGAAACTCGCAATGATGGGAGCTCAACCTCAATAGGTAAAATAGCTTATGATCTATAGACCAAGGAGAAAGGGGTTACACCTGTTGGTGTGCAGATATTGGTTTGATAGGCCCAAAGAGTGAGTTTAGTTGTAGATGCCAGTCACGACCAACTTCATTGACCATTTTCTTCAATATTTTCATAATGGTCTTGTTTGTATCCTCAGGTTGACCATTGCCTTGGGGGTAATACGGGGTAGAGAATCGGTTTTGGATGTTGAATCTTTGACATTGCTCTTTCACATCCTAATTCTTGAAGGGTGTTCTATTGTCTGAGATAAGGGTTTGTGGAACATCGTAACCACAGATGTCATAATTCAAGATAAACTTAGAAATTTGCTTCCCCATTATGTAGGTCATAGGAATAGCTTCAACCCACTTGGTAAACTACTCAATGGTTGTTATGATAAACTTGTGGTCATTGGATGAGGTTGGGGTGATCTTTCTTATGAGGTCAAGCCCCCACTACGAGAAAGGCCAGGGTGTGATCATTGGTTGCAACTCTTGATTTGGAGCATGAATCAAATCTCCATGTTGTTGACACTGGACACATTTCTACACATACTGATGAGCTTCTCTTTCCATGATTGGCCAATAGTACCCCATCCTCAACAATTTTTAAGGCTAAAGTCATATCACTAGAATGGGAACCGCATATGCCATCATGTAATTTTGTTAAAGCAGTCAAGGCTTCCTCTTGGTTAAGACATCGTAGTAATTTCCCTTCAATGCTTCGACGATAAAGGGTATCACCTAGGATCACAAATTAGGATGCCTTTTTAACAAAGGTATTTTTAAGGTTCGAGGTGATATCGGATGGGAGAGTTCCTTTGCTTAGGTAGGTGAATATGTTATGGTACCATGGGGATCTAGGACCAATAACAACACACACAAATTCAGATTTTTGGATTTCAAAAGTTGGTACGAGAAGTTGTTCTACCAAGAATTCACATTACAGGACATTGTTCGGCATGTCTAATAGTGATTTGATTATTTCTATAGCATCTACTACTCTGTTGCTCATGCGAGAAATCTTCTCAAAATTTATAGCTATGAAAAGGTCCTTGAGACTCTCTACCATCTTCTTGTAAGGAGTAAGCTTGTCATCCTTAGTTTGATGGTCGTCATTGACTTGGTTGATAACCAGTTGTGAGTCTCCATAGACTTTTATTTCTTGTATCTACCATTGAACTAGTATCCTTAGACCTGTGATTAGGGTTTCATACTCAACAATGTTGTTAGTACACAGAAATGATAGCCTGTATGAATTTGGGATGCAATCGCCTTGAGTAGTGATGAAGAGAATACCTCCCCCTGATCTATGTTGGGTAAACAATCCATCAAAGTACATCTTTCATTGATTTGTGAGATTAACTAAGCACATTGATTCATCAGGGAATTCATATATCAATGGGTTCTCTGCATAGATAGGTGCATTTTCTAGTTGTTTTGTGATCACTTGTCCTTTTATTTCCTTGCGCTCCACATACTCTATGTCAAATTTTGTTAAGATCATTACCCATTTGGCCATTCACCCAGTGAGAATTGCTTTGAATAACAAATATTTCAATGGATCAATCTGTGCAATGAGTTTGATTTGATGTGATAGCATGTAATGTCTAAAGTTTTGTGAAGCAAAAACCAATGCTAATAGGCTTTCTTAATGGATGAATAGTTCATTTCATAGCCCACTAAGGTCCTACTGATGTAGTATATAGCTCTTTCCTTTCCGTTTTCATCATGTTGTGCCAGAAGAGCACCTAATGTTGCTGATGTTACTGAGATATGCAAAATCAATGGTTTTTTTGGTATGGGTGGCATGAGCATTGGAGGTGTTAATAGATAGTCCTTGATCTATTGGAAAAAAGTCACATTTTTCATCCCACTTGTAAGTTATTCTTTTATGGAGAAGATGCAAAAAAGGGGTGGATTTTGTCTGATAGTTGTGTTATCAACCTCTTGATGGACTACAATCTTCATTGTAACCCTCTCATTTGCTTTAGTTTTTGTAGTGGTTCCATGTCTAGGATGGATTTTATTTTTACTAGGTCAATTTCTATCCCTCTTTGTGAGACGATATAGCCAAGAAGTTTTCCTGATGTAACCCCAAAGACACTTTTTCAAGTTTAGTCGTACCTTGTATTCTTCAAACCTGTCAAAGATAGGTCCTAATACTTGTATGTGCTCACTCATTTTCTTTGATTTTTCCAAAATATCATCCACGTAATATTCAACTGTTTGTGGATCACATCATGAAAGATGAGATTCATTTCTCTCTAATAGGTTGCTCCTACATTCTTTAACCCGAATGGCATCACGTTCCAGTAATATGTCCCCCATGGACAAGTGAATGTATTTTTGTGTTGATCCTCCTTGGTGATCATGATTTTATTATAGCCTGAAAAACCATCCATGAGTGATAGAATTTCATTCCCAGTTGTTAAGTCTACTATGATATCAATGTTAGGAAGAGGGAAATCATCCTTTGGGTATGCTTTATTTAAATCTCTGAAATCAGTGCATATTTTGATGCCACGAGTGGGTTTTGAGACTGGTACCAAGTTTAAAACCCACTCAAGATAATCTATTGGTTGAATAAATCCAACATCAAGAAGCTTTTGTAACTCAAGTTTGACCAAGAGTGCTATCTGAGGGTGCATCTTCCTTAACTTTTGATTTACTGGTTTGGCTTCAAGATAGACTATTAGATGATGCACAACTACTTCAGGATCAAGACCTAGAATATTTTTGTATGAAAATGAAAATTTAGCTCTTCATTCTTTTAGGAACGCTACTAGGTTCATATGTTCTTCATCCAACAGGGATTTGGCATAGAAAGTGATCTTGGGCTCTTCTTCTACACATTGACCGGAGTGGCCTTTTCTGCTAAGACTGTTGATTTCTCTGGATGTATTGCACTAAGGGGGAGATTGAATCTATCATCCTTGGGTGCCTCGGAGAGGTTTTCACCCTCGAATATGTCCTTTCTTTTTACTATTTTGGGATCAAAAAGTGCCACAATGTATTTTTCACTCAAATATCTGCAAGTTAGTTGCATGTTATCAATTTTGTGACTGGAGGATTCAATCATCTCCCCATAGTACTCCCCCGTGTCTAGCTATATGTCAAAACAAATTTTGTGATCTGCCCATGGTAAGTTGCCACGAATCCCCATGAATTCTAAGATCGCTTCATCATTTTTGAATAAATCTAGAATAGATGGTCCTTGTTGGTCCAAATCAATGAGTTGTGGGTATACTAGTTGTATTTCATTTGGTCAGTTGCTTGGGGTGAAGGTTGATGTAGATATCATGAAGAGGGAGTTATTCTCAAATAGGTCAGCAACATCAAGGGGGAAGTCATCTAGGGTAGTATCACATGATGTCGGTAACCAAGAAGAAGCCTCAGCCCATTTAGTAGAAGTACCTTTGTCGATAAGGGTAACCTTGCTAGTAGTACAACCTAGGCCAAGATTCTTTGGAAAATTCTCAAGAATGATAGGTTATAGAAAACCATTGTTATTTTGTCCTGGTTTCTCATTATTAGTATAGCCCATTCCCTTCATTAGTTGTAATCCTTTGTTGTCATATTCCATGGGAAGAATGTTATTCTCAAATAGGTCAGCAACATCAAGGGGGAAATCATCTAGGGTAGTATCACGTGATGTCGGTAACCAAGAAGAAGCCTCAGCCTATTTAGTAGAAGTACCTTTGTCGATAAGGGTAACCTTGCTAGTAGTACAACCTAGGCCAAGATTCTTTGGACATTTCTCAGGAACGATAGGTTCTAGAAAACCATTGTCATTTTTTCCCAGTTTCTTTGTTCAGGTCCCCCCATTTGGTGAAGGTAGTAACTGCAATTTTGATAGTTTTTGGGATATTGTTGCTAGGTGTGGGTTTCGCATGAGATTTGGGAGAAAGAGGTAATTTTCCAACATAAAAGCATCCTTCATTAGCCTATAGTTTCCACAACCATCATCTTGGATCGCTACCTTGATGTTGAGTATGTTCTACATAATGAGTGCCTTTGTTTTAGAGGTAGATGCAAGGGATGATGGGTCAAAAAATGAGGTAGAAGGTGTAGGCCCTTCATCATTCTTGGATATTTGGGAGATTTTATAGAACTTGGCCTCAAGATTCTTGCAATAGTAAAAAGGCTCAGGATCTCCATGGATAGTAACTTCTCTACCCTCAAAAGGAAACTTTACACATTGATGGTAGGTTGAAGCTACAGCTTTTAAGGCATGGATCTAGGATCGACCAAGTAATATGTTGTAGGGAAGATCCAGGTCTAACACTTGGCATGTAGTTTCTACAATGAGGGGACCCACTTGGATGGGTAGTGTGATGATGCCTTGTGATACCCATTCTTGGTCATCATATGCCCTGATGGTTGTACTCTTTGTCTTCTCAATAGTATCCTCTGATTAGCCTTGATTTCTTATCAATTGAAGGGTGCAAATGTTTAGACCAGCACCTCCATCTACTAGGACTCTTTTAACCTTTTTCTTATGAATGATAACCTCAAGGTGTAAAGCATGATTATGAGATGGCTGTGATGGTAGGTCTTGTTCTGAGAAGGTAAGGAGATGATTAGTGATATGGCCTACCATAGCTTGAAACTAATTTGTATCAATATCCTCGGGGATGGATGATTCTGATAAAGCTTTCTCTAATATTTCCCTATGTGCGGGTGAGAGCCTCAATAGTTCCAAGATAGAAATTTGTGTAGGGGTATTTTTAAGTTGTTCTAAGAGATTATACTTGCCAGTGCTTGCTGCTAGTTGAGGAGGTTGTGCCCTAGATTGAGATGGGATTCCTTGGATGGTGACTTTTTCATGTCATGTGGTGACTCCACACTCCACACTATGCCCTTTGATGGTGACAATGGTGATGACACTATCACAGGAAGTGACCAAATTATAATAGGTATGTTGCATGTTTGTGTAATCTTTAGATTTTCTAGTGTTGTTCCCTTTGCTATGATCCAGCATAGGTTTCTTGTATATCTTAAGATCCTGGTTACTAGTTGGTACTTCAACAGATATGGTATCATTCTCGATAAGATCTTGGATAATATTTTTGAGCCTCATGCAGTTTTCCATTTTGTGTCCTTTGATTTTGTGAAATTCACAAAGATTGTTCTCGTTGTACTAGGATGGTTTCTCTTGTGGTTCTTGGTAGTTTTCAAAGTTGGGAAGCATTATCAGGTTTGATTCTACCAATTTCTTAAAGATGGTTTCGATGGGTTCTGATAACTGTGTGTACTTGCGTTTAGGATAGGTGTTCTTGTTAGGGGTTCACCTTTGTTGTGATTCGGTGTTGTTGATCTAATTATTCTGAGGGGGTGTTGCTTGTTCCACAATTGGTTGAATGTTAGCAACTTGGTTGTTGTTTGGCCTAGGAGCACTGAGGACTACCTTAGCATCTACCACACCATCGTTTGTTACATTTTTATTTTTAGCCCAGACATGAGGCTTGTCGTTTGAACTAGTTGACGGGTGATTATCTTTGTAAGCTTGGGTATTTCCTTGTGAGATTAGAGCTCTTTCGATGTTAAAGGCTCTAGGGACAAGATCATCATAAGATGTGATGCACTGCATTTTCAAGTGAAAGGATAAATCTGGATCTATATTTTCTATGATGATCCCCACTTGTTGTTCATCGAGAAGAGGCCATTTGCTCTTACTAGCTCTTTCTCTCCACCGTTATAAGAAATTAGTGAAATTTTCTCCTTTTTTTTGTCTGAGAGTGTACAACTCTTCTAGGCTTACATCCATGTATAGATTAAAAAAGAAGTGATTGATGAATTTATCGATAATTTCTCAAAAAAAATTGATACCAGGAGGTAGTTGAGAAAACCAATCCATGGCAACACCTGTTATACTTTGAGGGAAGAGGTGCATTAAATAAGAATAATTGTAAGCAACACCCATACACATGACGTTAAATTCTTTGATATGATCCACTAGACTTCCTCTCCCTTTGTATTTATCGAATTTAGGGATTTCAACGTCGAGAGGGAATGGTACCATTGTGATGTTTCGATCAAATGGATAGGGACATAGGTTTTCTGTATGGGGCTTCTTGGTGTTTTCCATCTAAAGGTCTTGCATTTCTTGTGACAACACCTTAAGTAGTGAGGCTAGATAGTCTTGCGGGTTTGGTAGAGGAACATATGGTGGGATGATGGATGGGTTGTACATGGGATATTGATATGAGGATGTGTTGTATGGAGTGTATGGAAGCATGAGATTTTGTGAAGGTGATTAAGGTGTCGATGTATATGTTCCTAACACATTTGCATTGATTATGCTTTGTTGAGGATTATAATACGAACCTTTTTGTTGTTGTTGGGTATACTATTGAGCTAGTAAGGCTTGCTATTGAGCTTGCTATTGTTGTTGCACTGAAAACGCTTGTTGTTGGGCCTAATATTGTTGGTGTGCTACTAATGTTGCTTCTTGTTGTTGTTTTTGTTGTTGTTGTGTTTCTAAGGCTACTTGTTGTTGTTGTTGTTGTTATTTTTGAGCTACTAGGGTTGCTTGTTGTTGTTGTTGCTATTGTTGTGCTCCTAGGGTTGCTTGTTGTTGTTGCTATTGTTGTGTTGCTAAGGCTGCTTCTTGTTGTTGTTTTGCTACTAAGGTTGCTTGCTATTGTTGATTTTTTTGTTGTATGGCTTGTTGATAGGCTTTTTGTGCTTGTAGTAAGGCTAAGGCATGCGCTTGTAATGTAGGATTAGTTGGTTGTTGGGACATCTGTGATGGATTGTGGGTGTTGATGTTTTGAGTGGGTAGCATATTGGTGATGAGAGATTGGGGGTTCCTTTGGTTCAACATTCCTTGTAAGATAGTTGATTGAGGTGGAGGAATGTAGGTTTGAGGTCCTATTTTATTTTGCATGGTGAAGGGGGTTGTGGGGAAAGATGAGGATGGCACCATTAGATTGTGCAATGGGAATGACACACTAGGACCTTGATTCCATTGATTAAAAAGGTTTCCTTGTCCTATGTATTGACGATTTCCTTGTGTTAGGGATGTAGACAAGGTATTACCTAGGTTGATGGAATTCGTGACCAAAGGATTGTTTTGAGATTTTTTTTGTGAAACCAATGGTATGGATGAACCAGTTAGAGGGTAGGATAGAGATGTCACTACTTGCATTATGGGTTAGCTTTGTGTGAGGGTATTTCCTTGCCATTTTGGATCTACTTGTGACACTTGGTCCACAGTACTTTCCATGATGGTGTGCACACTTGTGGTACTCATGGGTATGGATGAACAGGGGTGTCCTCGATATGTTGAGGTTGTTGTGGAGCAATGAAGTTCAAGGGGTTTATATTGTTGTTCAGGATCTTCATGAATGAGAGGAGCACCAAAGGTAGGTGTCCAAGTGGTCATTTGGGATGGAGGATTGGTTTCAAGTGTACCCACAAGTGTGCTATTTTCAAATGGAAGAGTATGGCCAAAGTCCTTAGCAATGCAAGATTGGGAGTGGATGTTTGATTGAGCCCTAGTGATGGAGTTGTGAAGCTTTGTGTCAAATTTTGTGTAACAAAAGATGGGGAAATTGGAGCTACGCTTCCCAAGGCCTGATGTTCCATGATTTTCTCCCTAGTAAGTTCAAATGGATTGTTTGTAATGTCTTCAATCTCATATGGCCCTAATGGAGATGATGGTTTTTGTGATGGGGTAACCTGAATTCTTGGATCAAATTCTAGAGGATTTGGATCACTTGAGGTAAATGTGACTTTGGTTTTCTCCATGATTCTCTTGTGTTGTGATCTTTTCTTTACCATAAATTTTGGGTCACCTTTGGTAGAGTTGTGTTGATATTTTTAATGTTTGAACTCTCTAGTTGACTCAAATCTAGGTAAAAGGGACACTCTAAGTCTTTTTCGAGCAATGATGATAATGGAGGATGAAAAGGTGGATGATGTGGAGAGTGATCTTTGCAAACGTTTTGGGACAACACTTTTGACTTGAGTTTGATGTTTTGATGTTTGGATAAAGGATGTTTATGAACTTGGAAATCTATAGGGTAGACTCATGACCTTCAAGATAAACTAGTTCAAAGATGATAACTAACTCAACTAATTGCATGGAAAAGGATACATTTCACATACAAAGTAGCTAAGTTAGGGGTTGGGTTGGTAGATGTTTTAAGTCAAAACGTGTTGGTGTATTCAAAAGTTTGCAAAGTTTGGTGAGGTGAAGGATGAAATTTTGATGGAAGGGTGGAGGAAACATTTGACCCAATGTTGACTTTAAAGTGAACCTTTGTTTGATAAGACCAAGGTAGTGAGAAACATACTATACCTCTAAAGTTTTCAAATCCTAAAGACCCAATGTTTTAGATAAGTGCATTATTGTGAAAAAGACGAGGGTTTTGACTCCAAAAGAACGCATACAATTCTGGATTGTTCCTTGAAGCATGTTTATAAAAAAATTCTACCAACCAATTTCTATTTTGGTAAAGTGCTAAAAGGTGTCTTTTGATAGCTTTTGGACTATGATGCCTAAGTTTAAAGTGATGACCTATAGACCTTCTTTTGGGGATTTTAATTTTGTGTGACATCATTTAGGAAAGTTCAAGTTTATGAAAGAAAAGGGGATATTTATTGCCACGCGGGTGGTGTTAATATGGGCCTTCCAGCCATAATATCAGCGTGTTCCTCTTCTTCGTCTAAAATTTGTGTTGTGTTTCTCCACTGAATGGGTGTTTCCTTTGTTTTAAAAGTGAAGCTTCTCAAACTACTAATTATGTCGGTTTGTTCTATGTTAATGAGTTCAAAGTTTGGTTGAATAATAGCACCTTAGAGATTAGGTTGTTCTGCGGGAGAGATCAACCTCCAAACAGTCACGTGGGGTTCAATTTGTCAATTTGTCTTGCTTAAGTGAGTTTCTTTTACCATGCAAACACTTGTCTTGATTATGTTCAAACGAAATGTCTATGTCAAAAACATCATAAATTTCATAAGGTCCATTTTGTGAAAAGGATGAAGTTCAAGCCATAGTTTCCTATGTTAACTTTGGAAAATATGGATTGAGATGTAAGTCAAGATATTTAGAAATCTCGAAGGATAGAAATCCTTAGGACAAGCATTAATATCAAGGCTATTTTAAAAGGTATACATACTTAGACCAAAGGGTTTGAAATTTTGAGGCAGACTATGAATGTTTGTAATGTTTTGGAACCAAGCAAAGTATTAAATTGAATCACAAGCATTTACAACCTAGGTTAAAAAGATACTACTTGTTGAATCCCCACTCAGATTTCTCCAAACACTAAGAAAATGTGAATAGTTAGAGATTTAGCGACACTGGCTCCCCTCCATGGCACACACTCCTTGGGACCACCAAATCTCAAAATCCTGAAGACCCAAAGATCCTAAGGATTTTTATATTTCAACAATTAATAGTACAAATGTGGGCTGACTTCAGAACGACCATTCCTGCACAAGCAAGCATAAAGGTTTTTGGCTTCTAAACGGTTAGTTCGTAATAAGCGCTTTCGTTCAAGGTAGTCATACACGTGGCAAGCTTAGCTCAAGATTATGGAGAATCAAGAGGCCTCACAGTCTCTTCCTAAGAAGATATTTTAATGTATTACATGAAGACTAAGGGTGACACTTATCAGTATGACGCATCCACACCTGTTGTTTATGACTTTTTTCACAAACACATTTTTATATAGTGACTTGAAAGAGCTTAGCTTTAGCTCGTTATCGCTTGGTTTGTTCCCTCCTTTCAAAGCGGGGAGGCAAGCCCTCTAAAGATAAACAATAGCAAGGAAGTATGTTTGTAGTTTGATCATCCCAGTTTGCATGAAACAAGGAGAGAACACACACCACACCTTTTCCCTACACTAGAAAGGGGTTATTTTTAATCCAAATTGAAAGATGTAGGTGATTATACACAGTGTTAATGAATGTTTATATTTCTCAAGATCATCAAGAAGTGCGAGAGAATTGCATACGCATTCGATAACAAAGATGTAAATCAAAACACAACAAACACTTGTTAATTTTAACCCCTAAAGCTAAGATGGATTCATTTTATGCACCAAATGAAATGTTAAGTTGTTTTGTTCAATTTTAAACCCAAAATAAAATGATGAAATGAGGGTTCAATTTTAGTCTCGTTTGAGCATTCTTTTCAAACCCAAATGAAAATTAGTTTGTTCCTAAAGCATAAAATGAAAAGCATGATAGATGGGTTATAATTTCCCCAAAAGCTTCAAACGCTAGTTACAATTATAAGATTCAAAGATGAGAATGCTTCTTCACTTTTCCTTTTATCATCCAACTTGCAAAAACCTGTTAGTCTAAAAACTAGAACAATGTTAGAGGCATGTTAGTAATCTAATGAAGTGAAGAAATTAAAACACATGCTGAAAAATGATCGTCAATTTTCTTACTAGTGTTGGGCATCACTATTCACAATAGTGTTCTTCTAGTGAACTTGGGCGTCGCTCTACAGAGAAAACGATGATGACGACAACGTCACCATTTGAAGAGCGTCGTCATTTGAAAATTTTGATACCTCTAAAAAGTATTAGTTTCGTTGTTTGGTTTAATCAACATTGGGACATTAAATAGGTGTCATAGTTTTAGATGACAATAGTGTCGCTATATGGCGATGCCTAGCAAAGGCATCGTTGAAATTCATTTGGGCATCGTTGTATCTTGAAAAATTAAAAAAATGAAATTCGAGATAGAAATTGATTAAATTTGATCAGCTTTTCCCTCCTTCTAGTGCTAGAATGTGATCAGACAGATTAGTATGGGCCGATTACGCTTGATCCATGAAGAATCAAAGCATAATGAAGCCACTAATGCAAAATCTCAACAGGATCATTCAAATGAAAGTTAAACTAAAAATTTATCAAAACTAAGCATTCTAACCTACGAAAGCATTTAAATGTCTAGTCTAATCCATTCAAAACTTATCCCATTGTGGGAGTGGTGTCGCATCGATGTGGAATGGAAACCCTTTCCCAATCCCATGGATAAATGAGCTTTCCCCAGTCATTTTTATTGAAGAAAATTGATGGAACAGTTGTGAGATGTGTATGAAAACATTATTTTAATCTAAATGAGCATGATGCAAGCTAAATAAACATGATTTTATGCTAAATGATGAGGATATACAAATGTTAAGCTAATTCTAAATGGATTCTAACCTAAAAGATCCAAACCCTAATTAATTAAGCAAGCTAAATGGATGCATTAGGGAAGTCATTAATGTAGAAGTTGAGAATCCAACCTCACAGATCCCAATGAACACCTACAAGAAAATAACATTTCACCAAAGGAGATCAAGAGACACAAGAATGGTGCTCTGCAAAGATGAAGCAAATATGCATTAACCGGAATTAATAATTACACAGAGATCAATCCTTAAGAAAGGAGATCAAAACCCTAAAGTGAAAACCCTGGGATGAAGATTAAATTAGCATGTGACATGTGTCAAGATCATAATGAACGAGACAACATGACTAATTTAATAATGCATAAATAAAGATTCCTATGCTTAGCTTAAGTGAAATAAAGTAAAGTTGACTTAATTAATTAATCAACATGATTAAATTAATCAAGTAAACAACCTATTACTCTAACACCCCCCCTTAAGATGAACTTAGGGAGAAGCTAAAAAACTAAGGAAAAAAAGCATGAAAGAAAAGATGGGTCCCGCCAACTAAGGCCAGATGAGGTACCTATTTACAAATGTAAAAGATCTCTCACAACAGGAGAAAAGGAGAAAACATCGTGGGAAAAACTCCTCTCCAAAAGAGAGAAATACAAGTGAAGGTCTAAGAAGCCTCCAAACAAGAGTGAAGGACGAAGAAGCCTCCAATCAAGAAGAAACTGTCCCAAAAGATAGGAACAAAGGATGAACATGGAAAACACCACTAAAGCATGAAGAAGCTGCAAAATCTGTTGTAGAATAACTACTAAAATGCTGAAAAATAGGAATGCACAAGTGTCCATATGGTAAGTGCTCCATCTCACCAAAATGCATGGGTAACCAGTCGTTGCATTCACCTAGTACATAGGAAAAATACTGTATACATAACTCACTCCAACACGAAACCAAAGAAGCATTAACACCAACAGTAGAAACCCCCCCATAATGCTAACAAGGGAGAGGTAGATAGGTACACTAAAACTCAATGCTAGAAAGAATTGCATGAAGAAGAATCAGGAACACTTGTACGTGCAAACATGAAAGTACCCACATATAAAGGGTGTGAAAACAAAAGTCACACATGCATGAGGTTGTTGTCATGGAAGAAACACTCACTTGACAAAGGTATGATGGGAAACAAAGGAAAAATATCAAACCCCCTCATGGAACTTTATAACATAGTGTGAGTACAATAAGGCACAAAGTGATGTGCAAGAATCCCAATAAGACACATACAATGTTGAGGCACTTTATTCCAGTATGTTTACAAATGATAAATACATGAAATGTGAGCCCATAATGTCCAAAAAGGACAACATACTAAAAATACAATTCTCTGACATAAAAAGAGGAAACTAGTAGCACCATGATGAAGTACATGAAAAAAAATGCACTTTCAAAAAAACGGCACCCAAAAATGTGTCCAGATGCAAAAGATATGGCTCGTCAAAGTTTCCAAAACGAGAACTGAACAGCTACAGCATTGAGAAAACAGAATTATGGAAAAAACCAGAAGTCAAAACTGCAAAATACCTGTACCATCGTGAAGAGCATGAAATTTCACCCCATTTCAAAAATATATATATTATTTTAGATTTTTTTTACCTTGGAATGCGTGCAAGTGGCTATACGGGCTTGGAGACAAAAAAAATTTCCTCAAAAGACAACTTCACCAAATTTGACAATTTGACAAGCATTCTTAAGGTTTTTGGGCCTTCTAAGCACGATGGTGAGGTCCATTTGGGCTCAAAATGCTCTGAAAAATTAGGTACCCCCTGGATCTGGCAAAAAAGCCCTTTCTTCAAACCCTCACAGATCTGACAAACGGAAGCCAAATTTGATGAAACAAAGGTCAATCTTGACTATTCTGGCAACTCTGGATTGAATGGAGAGGTTTGATTTGACCCTGGATGCACTACAAAACTGCTTCAAGGCACGATCTCACAAAAAATGGAACAAGAATCTTGCAGATCTGGAGCTCTGATACCATGTAGAAGTTGAGAATCCAACCTCATAGATCCCAATGAACACCTGCAAGCAAATAATATGTCACCAAAGGAGATCAAGAGACAAGAATGGTGCTCTGCAAAGATGAAGCAAATATGCATTAACCAGAATTAATAATTACATAGAGATCAAAACCCTAAAGGGAAAACCCTAGGATGAAGATTAAACTAGCATGTGACAAGTGTCAAGATCATAATGAACGAGACAACATGACTAATTTAATAATGCATAAATAAAGATTCATAAGTTTAGCTTAAGTGAAATAAAGTAAAGTTGACTTAATTAATTAATCAACATGATTAAATTAATCAAGTAAACAACCTATTACTCTAACACCCCCCCTTAAGATGAACTTAGGGAGAAGCTAAAAAACTAAGGACAAAAAGCATGAAAGAAAAGATGGGTCTCACCAAGTAAGGCCAGATGAGGTACCCATTTACAAATGTAAAAGATCTCTCACAATAGGAGAAAAGGAGAAAACATCATGGGAAAAACTCCTCTCCAAAAGAGAGAAATACAAGTGAAGGTCTAAGAAGCCTCCAAACAAGAGTGAAGGACGAAGAAGCCTCCAATCAAGAAGAAACTGTCCCAAAAGATAGGAACAAAGGATGAACATGGAAAACACCACTGAAGCATGAAGAAGTTGCAAACTCTGTCGTAGAATGACAGGTGAAATGCTAAAAAATAGGAATGCATGAATGTCCATATGGTAAGTGCTCCACCTCACTGAAATGCATGGGTAACCAGCCACTGCATCCGCCTAGTACATAGGAACAAATACTGTATACATAGCTCACTCCAACGTGAAACCAAAGAAGCATTAACACCAACAGTAGAAACCCCCCCATAATGTTGACAAGGGAGAGGTAGATAAGTACACTAAAACTCAATGCTAGAAAGAAGTGCATGAAGAAGAATCAGGAACATCTATACGTGCAAACATGAAAGTACCCACATATAAAGGGTGTGAAAACAAAAGTCACACATGCATGAGGTTGTTGTCGTGGAAGGAACACTCACTTGACAAAGGTATGATGGAAAACAAAGGCAAAACATCAAACCCCCTCATGGCACCTTATAACATAGTGCGAGTACAATAAGGGACAAAGTGATGTGCAAGAATCCCAATAAGACACATACAATGTTGAGGCACTTTATTTCAGTGCATTTACAGATGATAAATACATGAAATGTGAGCCCATAATGTCCAAAAAGGACAACATACTGAAAATACAATTCTCTAACATAAAAAGAGGAAACTTGTAGCACCATGATGAAGTACACAAAAAAACATGCACTTTCAAAAAAAATGGCACCCAAAAATGTGTTCGGATACAAAAGATATGGCCCATCGAAGTTTCCAAAATGAGAACTGAACAACTATAGCACTAAGAAAACAAAATTCTGGAAAAAACCAGAAGTCAAAACTGGAAAATACCTGCACCATCGCGAAGAGCGTGAAATTTCACCCCATTTCAAAAAAATTGCACGCGAAAAGACACCGTATGGTCGAGATATGGCCTCTCGAAGTTGAGGTGCAAAACTGAAAAGCCCAATGAAGAGGGGCTAAGAAGGGAAAAAAGAACTCTGAAAAATTTAGCAAAAAAACCTCCAGATCTAGAGGTCTGCCAATTTTAGTGTTGTAGATAAAAAATCTCCAGGTAAGCTGAATGTTGATTTTATTTTGCAAAAAAAATAATTGCAAAAAATAAATGATTTTTGCTTTTTGCTTTTTTAAAAGAAAAAAAGCATAAAAAAACTTTATACATTGTTTTAAAAACATATTAAAACATTAAAAATTATTTTAAAAGAAAAAAATATATAAAAACTTTTTTTTTTTTTAAATTATGAAAAAGCAATTTTGGAAGGGGGCGGCGGGACCCACCCTTCTCGGCACGGGGCCCAAGGCCGCCGCTACCATTGGCAGTGGTACCTTGTACCCGCATGCAAGGGGGGTAGGTGCTACGTACCACCTTCCCTCAAAAAACTTTTTAAATTGTTTTGAAAATTGTTAAAAAAACCTATGCTTAACCTTTTAAAAAGGTTTTGAATTTATTTTTTTAATTTGATTTTTTTTTTTAAATATGCAGGGGAAAAAAAATTATTTTTTAAAAAAAAATTTAACCTCAGAATGCGTGCAAGCGGTCGTACGGGCCTAGAGACAAAAAAAAATTGCCTCAAAAGACAACTTCACCAAATTTAACGATTTGGCATGCATTCTTAAGGTTTTTGGGCCTTTTAAGCACGACGGTGAGGTCCATTTGGGCTCAAAATGCTCCAAAAAATTAGGCACCCCCTAGATTTGGCAAAAAAAGCCCTTTCTTCAAACCCTCACAGATCTGACAAACGGAAGCCAAATTTGACGAAACAAAGGTCAATCTTGACTATTATGGCAGCTCTAGATTCAATGGAGAGGTCTAATTTGACCCTAGATGCACTAGAAAATTGTTTCAAGGCACAATCTCACAAAAAATGGAACAAGAATCTTCTAGATCTAGAGCTCTGATACCATGTAGAAGTTGAGAATCCAACCTCACATATCCCAATGAACAGCTGCAAGCAAATAACCTGTCACTCCAAGAATAATAGGAGGATTTGAGGCTCTAGTGGTTGAGATAAACGTTGTATAAGTATCGGTAGCTAAAGTTCCCATTTAGACTGTTGCTTTAGGAATATCATCAATCATTTTAGAAAGATTTTCTTTAGAGGTTCTACGCCTCGCGGCCTCCTCTCTCATTTTCTCCAAAATTTTCCTTCTAGCATCTCTCTCGAGTTGCTTTGCTCTAATCCTATCTTCCTTTTCTTTCTTTCTTCTTTCTTCTTGTTCTTGGAATCTTAACTCTTCTTCTTTAATGGTTTTCATATCATTATCTATATCTTCCTCATTTTCTAGAATATCTCCATGTTCACTCAGGGCAGGAGTAAAATAAGGTTGGTCAACAAGATCTTCCTCAAGAGAAAAGTGGACTGGCTCATCAAGGGATTTACCTCATGGCTTAAAATTCTTTCCATTGAAAATGGACCCAATTCCCAGGGTTGAGGACTCAGAGAACTTCTTATTCTTTCCCCAAAACTCCCACCTATCCTCCTCTCTTGAGATATTTCTCTCACTATCAAAAACTTCTTCTACTAGAAAACTTCCCTGGTCTATGTTAGAATCTTGAACATTATGTCCTTCTTCATTAACACTAGAACTACTTATATCAACATGAAAATTAGGAGATACATCAAGATGGGAATCAACAGACTTACTTGACCCAGAACATTTCCTGACCCATTCAGGTTGCTTTTCCTTTGTAGGTTTAGATTATGCCTTCTACTCAGGATGCTTCTTCGCATAACTTCTAGTCTTCCTCATAATGTCAAGTACTGCAAAAATCTTTCTTGTTGTTTTCTTTTTGAGAGCTAATCTTCACACTAGTACTAGAGAACTCAGAGTTGCCACCTAGGACACTGGGAAACAAAAAGTAATTATACTTTGATTTTGTACTTGTTACTCTAGAAAATATTTTAAGCATTACCTTACAGACAGTGGGAGAATGAATTAATACCATACGCATAAGACCTAGTATGATGGGACTAATGCAATAAATGTAAAATTGATTATTCCTTAAACAACAAGGAATATTCACGACGAACAACGGACTCTGACTGTACCTGATCTGAACTTAGAGACTTTGGACTTAACAAGTCCCTAGCAAACTCGCCAATCTGTTGGTTATTTTTAAGAACCAAACTAATCTCTAGAAATACCTATGGATTTTTCCCTTTCCAATCATCATTAATACTAAAGGGATTGGCCAACGAACGAATAGAAGATGTTAAACTTCTATTCCTACTATTTGGGCTTTGTGAAACTCGGGAGGGTAATCCCACAATGTATACCTAAAGACCTTTCATAATTACAATTAAATACATTGTTCATAACAGATATCTCTCATGATACCACTTAATAGTAACATTAAATAAGTTGGCAGCTTATTATGTTAATGTTATATGAGTTGAATATGAGAGAGAAGACACCTAAAAAATGAATAACAATAGTGTTTCTCCTAATTTTTATGGTTAAAAGATTAAGTAGTTAATGAATCAACACTGTAAATGTAACACTAATATCCTGCATGAACCAATGTCTTTATCCAAAGCACAAAGTCAATACCTTTTCACATAACCTGATAACAATTCAGATAATAACACATATAACCCCAAGAAATCTTGCATTACAACATTTCTCTATGACTTTCAGGATTATTACTTCTTACAAATATCCTAGCACATAGTAATTATAAGTTATCAATCTCATATAAGCATTTACATCAATTCATTGAATCGATAGGCAAACATGAAACTGAACATCCATCAGATAATGATAGAGACAAGTGAAATAAATCCTTGACTACTTTCAATCATAACTCATAACACACATACAAAGAGAGAATAACCATGAAATCGAAATTACTCTATATTATAAATGTTATACCATTATCAGTCGTACATGCATAAGTATGAGCTCCAAAAGAAACTTAAAACAAATACTTTAAAACTTGCTTCATATTTGTCTTGACAAAATTAACAGTATCAACTAAAAAAAATTCTAACTCTCGTGCTTCTAGTCCTGAATTCCTTCTTATAGAGATGAAGGAGAAAACAAGCCTCAAACCAAATAGCACACGTGTCATGATCCCATAGGACCACTTGCAACAATATTCCCCTCCTAGTCACGCTTGAGTCTTGAGGTGGAGAAAATAAACATAAGGCAGAATTATCCTCAACTCTTCGTGGAAAATAAGTCCCACCTTAAAAGACATCATTAGTTTGTTACAGCAGTTACGAGATACTCTCCATGTGCTCAAAATGCCAACTGTAAGAAAATAAAAATAGAAAAACTTACGAAGCAAGGCAAAGAAAGCAAGAAAAGGTCTAAATGTGTTAATCCACATTAGCACCACGTTCTAATCACTAGATTTTTAAGTAGAGAATAATATTTTACCATGTTACATCAAAAGCCTAATTTGTACTCTCTTCAACCTATGTATTATTATCCTCCTATCCAGTATTCTTCTTATTCATTCTATATATCTCTCCAACAAAATATTGTATTATTCATTAGTGGGCCATTTAACATTCAATAAATCCTCCACCTTAGTAGTATACTAGGAGTAACTTTCATCAATTAAAATCCTAGCTTCTTTAACAAATATATCCATCTTTGTTTCAATCTCCGCCATCATATCAATATTTAAATTGAACAAGATGTAATCAATGGCAGACAAATGCATCATATCCGCTTCAAGAAACCCTCCAAAATCTTCCTTCCAGGTGTCAAATGGATGCAATTCACCTTTTGAATTCAATATTTGAGGCATACCACGATCCTCCATCACCTTGAATATTTTCAACCTACTTTGGAGTTGTATTCCCAACTTTCCATGGAAATTAGTTACCTCATTTATTGAGTCAATAGTTTTCAAGATGTCAGGAATATTTGTGGGTGCCTTGGGATCCTCCTTTATTTTTGGCATCATTTCTTTCAAAGCACTTACCCTAGCAATCCAATTATTCTACTCATTCCTAAAGGCCTCATGTACTTGCAGATATTTTGCATTTACTTCATGAATGTTTTTATACATGGCCCATACATCATTAACCCTATGGACCAACTTGGTCACCCTATGCTTAATCACATACCTAAAAATTTCATTGGCCACCCTAACTGTCTCTAATTTGGCTTGCTTGACATTTTCCTTTTCAGCAGTGAACTTTTCTCACAAATCATAAATTCTGAGGGCCAAAGTTTCCCTATCTTGTGTAGACATATAAAATGAAGAAGAGGAAGAAGGATAAGTAACTATCTTTTGGGTAGCTTGAATGGTAGATCTCATTCGACTCAATTCATTCAAAGACTTATTATATTCCTTGACCAAAAATTCATATTTCTTTTGAGAAATTTGTGCAGTGCCCACACTAAGCATTGCAGCATGTGCAATTAACTCAGTTGCCTAGATCAGAGTTATGTCAGTAGCTCTTTTGACCACTAGTGAACCAATGACTTCTTCAATAGGCCTAGCAACCTCATTTTTGCTAGTATTAGGTGGCATAGACCAAATTGCAAGGGTATGCAGCTTTGGACTATATCCGGAACCAAATACTTTATTCTCAAACTGATCTTCAAATATCAAAGCTCAAGGATCTCTTTTAATTGCATCATATGCTATGGTAACTGTGATAGTACATCCTGGTAATAACATGATTCCTCTATCTTTAACAATTATTTGAGCTTCAGTGGGAGTAATAGCTGCAATTTCAGCCTTAATCTTCTCTTCTTTTGCTTTCTCAGCGTCCTCCTGATGAGAAGGTTCAACATTGACTCGAGTTGCTTCTACTCACTCTTTTATTTCCATACTCCACTATTGAATCATAAACTCCTGAAACTCTTTAGTCTACTCAAATTTATCATCATCCAAAAACTCATCACACTCTCTACTTTTGGGATGATCATCATTTTCTCTTTCACACTGCCATTGGACAATCTTGTCAGGAGGAAAATCTAAACTATGAGTCTCCACAATATGAGGAAGGGGAAATTTCTGCTCAACTTCCTCATTTCTAGAACATCTTTTGCCACTTGTTTTTCCTTGACCTCCTAAACATCTTCAAGTTGTTATGGGATATCCATAGCTTGTTGTTGTCATTGTTTCTCTAAGAGGACCTGGGCTCTATTTATAGCCTCCTTTACTTTTACTTTAAATTCACCAGACTGATAGTCCCTTATCATAGTAAAGGCCCTCTCCAAGGGGTTTGCAATTTCATTGTATGGACTAATGTAAAAGGCATTCTTTTTCATAATCTTCTCCTTAAGGTTTATCATAGTTGTCCATTCCTTTTTCCTAACCATAACAGCCTCATCACTTGTAGTATTCCTTAGTACATCATCTTTATACAAAAATTCATGATGTATGATGCCTAAGTTCTTTTGTCTTCTTTTTCCTGCTACAAATATATCCAGATCAAAAACTCTAACCTCGTCGATAGGCATTTTGAGATTATTCACCATAATGCCCAATTTTTCATACCCTTCAAGGGCAGTGAACCTAAAATAAGCAAAAGAACATTGGGGGTACACCACAGAGCCATTTATGTCCTTTCTAAACATTTCATAATCCATAACATCCATTTTCCACATGAGCTCCATGAAATCCAATCTATCTGAGACATACAAGGGTAAACAATGGGGTGCCACTTTAGCTCCATAAACCCTAATCAAAGTATATTCAAAATGCAAAAACTAGTCAGCCTAATTATGTGTTGCTACAAAGCCTGGTATATCCTTTGGGCACATAAGACTTCTGATCTCTGGAGAAAGTTTGAATCTAGGTGCCACACCCAATGACTCTAAGATACGATGTCTTACAACATTAGAAAACAAGATGTAGTTGGAATTGGAGCAATCCTGATCCCAAATGTATGTCCACATTTGCACAGGGATGGCCTCATTTTCACTATTCATAATCCTCAAATTTAGTTTCCTTTTCCACTCATAATCTCCTTCCCACAAGAGCATGTGCATCAGTAAGGAATAACGAGGGAAAGATAGAGGGAGAACTTCCTTTTCAAATTGAGAAAATCCTCATGCATTTGTTTAGCAACAAAATCAGTATAATCAAAACCAGTGTTTCAATTATTTTCTTGTATATCTGGTACCATAACCAACAAATCAGGGGCTATTCTAACCTCAAAATCCTAAGCTAGCACTTGGTTCAGGCAATAATAAGTGTTTTTGAAATAATCTTCAAATTCTTCGCACTCAAAACACTCAGCTTCTTGAATAGTGATTTTTTTCCTGCTCCTATGTCACACAAGTATTGCTTCTTTGTATGCAAATTTTCTCCCTTCATATTTAGAATACAAGTCAACATGCCTGAACTTTCCAATGTAATTGGGATTCAACCCAAACACATACACCATTTTATCCTTTGTCACCTCCAAAATTATATCACCTTCTCACTCTTGATTTTCCTTTCAGTAGGGTCATAGTGCCTTGCTAGCTCCATCATTAAATCAACTTCCACAAACACATTTGGAAGCACTAACCTTCCCAGGTTCAATCTCCACAAATAACATGCAGGCTTACTAGAATTTTGCCTATTGAAAGCATACCGAAACAATTTCCATCCACTCTGGGGCTGGGGTTTCTCACCAATTTCGCCAGCATCATCAATCAACCTAGTGGTAACAACAACTTGTCTTGTGGGAGTTTTATCAATTCGTGACCCTCCCTCTTTGATACCTCCAAAATTTTCTTGCATAAAATTTTATGTTCCTTCTTTGCACTTCTGGACCTTGTGGAAGCCGCAGGGGTACCAGGTAAAGGGTTAGACATAGCTACTAGTTTGGGCTCAACTTCAACTGAAGCATGTTGAGTTTTAAGTCTTTTGACCCTCTTTTTCTTTGGTTTCCTTTCTGGTCTAACATTGGATTCACTAGGCTCTAGGTCACTCATGCTTGTAACAAAAATGAAGACTAAGGTTTACAATTTCTTATGGCCAAGCAAAACCCTTCACAATTATGACAGGATAAAACTCTACTATTGAACAGGACACCTTTCTTCTCAATTTAGATAGTGCTCAATTATCAAATTGAAATCACCAGAAAACACTAAATTGCACTTTCCACCAATTTTCCTATCAACTTTCAAGGGAATTCACCTTACTACCTCAATTAAAAAGAAGTATCAGTTTTGTTTACCCAGATGAAATTTGTGTCACTCTAGTTGCAAATAATTTATGGAGCTTTCCTTGCAAATTTTTTGGTCTCTAGTATTCTTTCCACCAGCCAACGAATTAGGATGCACGATAAACTAGATATCTAATTTTTGTTACGGCTAAGAGGGGAGCATGTCACCATTAATATTTCATAGTATGCTCGCGCGAGCGAATTGACAATTAGTCATTCAATTTTAAACCTTGATCATTGATCTTTCAGCTTTAAAACTGTATCAATGCTCAATAATCCACCTCGCTACTTTTCTTTCTACTTTATATGAAATCCTTAGGATTCCGCCACATTGCCTTTTCATGTAAAAATTGTATCTAATTGTTGATTCACTTCGTTCTCATCCATCTTTATCAGCGATGCAAGTGCCTCATGCGACAAAATCTCAGCCCTTTAGATCTAAGGTTGGTTTCTCAATCTTATCCATATCCATCGCTCTTCGCTAGTTCAACTTTGCATCTTCAATTCCATCAGCGACAATAGATGTAAGCACCACAGTTTGACACATGCACCTACATAACAATCAATAGCACAAAAGATATCACAAATAGGATGTAATCAAGTTAGCGAGAGAAAAATCCTCATAAGGGACCATATCGCTCATCGCTAATCATAACCTTCACACTTAAAACAAATCTACAAGATGCAATACAATTAGGAACTCATCATCTTGCTCATCTTTAATTGCAAACAATCGCTTCACAACATATTGATGATGAGCGATGAAACTGTGATCATAAAGTGAGAGATCATCGCTTATTGTTATTACAGCTTTAAGAATTCAAAAATTATTAGCGATTCGCAATCTCTTAAGAACCTCGCTCATCACTAATTACAAACAAAAGTTCAAGGATCAATTCGCAATGAGCAATATCAAAAGATATTACCTCATCTCTTGTCGCTAATTTAAAACATACATTTCAAAAGTGATCAGCGATGAGCGATAAAGACTTAAGGTCAGTTGAACTTAAGTGAAAACCTTTAGACACATGCTCAATAAGTTTTTTTAATGGAGGGGACTTCCTAGGATGATACGATAGATAAAAAAAACTTAAGAACCCCAAAATAGTGACCGGCAACAGGCAATAGGTAGTCAACAGCAAAATAGAACACTCATTTGATTCCAAGGAAACAAATCCTAAAACCATTCTAAATGCAACAAGGGTTTAAGATGGGACATAAGAATTAAGGTTCCATTGCTCCCTCAGTATATAAACACCCTAGTATGCTGACATAGCAAATTATTTGGTCAGAGGTAGAGTTCCTTCTCACTTCTCTCCAAAAGAGAAAAGAGCACTCATTGAAAAATATTTTCCTTTCTCTTAGATTGCTAGATGTTTGTTTTATACTGGACCAGACCATGTCATGAGGAGATGTGTGAGAGAGGATGAGACATATGAAATTTTTCATGCATGTCACATCAAGCCATGTGGAGGACACTTTGCAGCGAAGAGGACAACAATGAAGGTTTTGATCACAGGATATTACTAGCCAACACTCCACAAGAATGTAGGAAGGTATACCAGAAAATGTGATAGATGCTAAAGAATGGCCAGACCAACCAGATTTGATGAGATGCCACTTTTCCCTCAGGTAGTAATCACTCCCTTTGACAAGTGGGGATTGGATTTTGTGGGACCCATTGACCCTCCATAAAATGGTAAGTCTCATATATTGATATGCATTGATTATGTGACAAAGTGGGTAGAAGTTAAGGCCATGAAGCATGCAAGAGATAACAAGGTTGCAAAATTTCTTTATGAGGAGATTTTCACAAGATATGGAGTCCCAAGAGAAATAGTGATTGATCAAAGAGCTCAATTCACATCAACCCTTGTTGCAGCACTAGTTAATGAGTACAACATAAGGCACAGGAAGTCTACTCCTTATCACCCCCAAGCTAATGGCCAAGTTGAGGTGACCAACAAAGAAATTGAAACCATTCTGACCAAAAAAGTAGCTATTCATAGAAAGGATTAGGAAAATAGATTTTCAAAAGCTGTTTGGGCCTATAGGACAACCTGGAAAACAACAACGGGCTTCACTCCATTTCTGTTGTTGTATGGAAAGACAATTATGATGCCAGTTGAATTTGAATATAAGACTCTGCAGACTGCAATAGATTTGGGGATGGATATTTTTGAGGCACAAAGAGAAAGAATCATGCAGCTAAATGCTTTGGATGAGATAAGAAGAGAAGCCCTGCAGCATACAGAGGTAGTGCAGAATCAAAGAATCAAGTGGCATGAAAAATTTATCAAGGACAATAAATTCCAACCAAGAGATTGGGCCCTGCTTTATGACTCAAGATACCAGGACAATGCAAGAAAATTTTAGACAAGGTGGCTAGGACCATATGAATTCATTGAGGTCTTTCCTAATGGAGTTGTTTAGCTTACTACCATTGACCTTGTCAGGTTCAAATTAATTTTCAATGGTCATCACCTCAGATTATATCACAACCCAACTTCCAAAGAAGAGTTTTTATAGCAATTCACCCAGCATTCAACACCTAAGCTTCTTGCAGCCGAAAGAAGTGGACCTAGTGTCCCTCCTTCTGGCTAATTAAGGTACGTACTTCTCATAATAAAGACTTTCACTTATTTGGAAGTCCATTTCTTCGCCCATCTGCCCATACGCCCATCCATCACCACCTTTCTCTCTCTTCCATCACTTCATTCCACCTCACCTCATTCCACTTCATTTTCATTAATTGCTCAATTTATTCCCTAAAAGGAGAGCGGTACTTTCTCCACAATATTTGCAACAAATCCTCCACACATTCAGGTATGTGCGCATTAATTGCTATATTTTAATAATCTTTTAAGTGCATTCATTTAATCATTGTACATTAGTATAGGCGTTCACATAACATGCCATTATTCCCTGTCAAATCACCACTCCCATCTCACATGTGCGGACACATGTCCAAATTTAGGTTAGGGGGGGAAGAAAAATATGAAACTATATTTCCCATGTGTCAATTTATGCTAGACTACATCAGAAAATTTAAAATGAGCCGATTTGAAATCTGAGTGAGAGGATGGCTTGCATGTGTGAAGTGACATTAACCGCAGCCGCCATTTCTTCCCATCATAATTCTCCTTTATCACTCCTTTTCTTGACATTATTGACCCTATCATAATCTTGAGTTGTAAGCAAAAAGGTGAAACAAAAGAAAATGAAATTCAGTCGATATTGGCACTAGAAATTTAGCAAGTATTACAGGAAAGTGAACTTGATTTTCAAACGGGAATTGCAGGAAAGAAATTGCAGAGCATTTGTTTGATTGCAGACAATGGGAGGTGGGTTAATTTGAAATGAACCCGTGGTGCATGATGTTTTATTGCAAGATGCACAATGCCTGGTTGAATTTAGAAACTTTGGATGGTTAGATTACTTCTTGAAGTTGGATGGCTTTGATGAAAGCATTTCCCTTGAATTCGCCCAGACATTTTTTGAAGGAAAAGCCATAGTAAAAGGGTTGCAAGTTGTGGAAATTGAGGAAAGAATTGTAGAGGTCATAGGGTTACTGGTTGATGGTGAAAATTACCCTACCTCCAGAGATGCTAGATCAGCTAGGGCCAAATTTACAAAGACAAACGACCCCCCATTGAGCATAGATAAATAGGGTGCAAAGAGAATGTCTCTGCCTAAGCCATGGAAGTAGATAGTCATTTATGTTATCAAATATATCACCTGTGAGGGTCACCAGTCAAATTTACATTCTATGCACTTCAAGCTTTTGAATCACATGAGGCACGAAAGGAGGATGAATGTGCCTAACGTGTTATATAATATTCTCTCAATCATAGCGGTCGAGACCCAAAAAGGTAGGGATAATTCTATTTCCCACCATTCTCTGATTAAATTGCTAGTTGAAAAGTCTCTGCATGGTGTATCTAGAATGACCTGGGAAGAATTTATAAATGTTGATCAAATTAGACCTAAGCACTTGCAACCTAGGGCTTTACCTCAACCCCATATAGTAGGAGATTGAACACGACTGAAGCCACTCTTGGTGCTTCAACCTCTCACATAGGCTCTAGTGTGAACCCTCCTACATCAAAAGAAACCATAGAAATTAGTTCTTCTGGAACTGAGCACTCAGAAAAAGAAAGCTCCTCAAATTTTGATGATGACATTCCACTTGAAACCTTGATGAAAACTAGGGCACAGAAGAGAGAAGCAGAAATGAAAAAAGGGAAGGCTAAAACACAGCTTGTAGAAAGAAAGGTGTCAAGCTCTAAGAAGAGGAAGGCTGACACTGTTCATCTTGCAGCCAAAGAAACATGTGAGAGACCTCCTAGGAAATCAAGACCAGCTGGGCCTGTGATTGGTATGCCTCCACAGGAAATACCTAAGCTTGGTGAGACATCACATGAGGACCCTAAAGCTCCAATGGGGCAGGAGAATTTCAAAGAAGCAGACATATTTGGGAGAGTATCAAATATAACACTGGTCGATCTTGCTAACATTGCAAAAGAGTTTGAGGAAAATTAGGATTTTTGTAGCAAGAAGTCCTACAACAACAGCTAGAACCAGAGCAGAAGTTCTTGTAGCCATAGCAAAAACAAGAATGAGGGCCCCTGCAGCAAGAAGTGGAAGAAGAAATGGTACCCCTGTAGCCAAAGATAACTGGATAGCCTGAGTCCATGTAGATAGTGATATATGAGGAGCCACCATCGACAAAAAGACTGGTAGGAATTCATAATCCTCCTTATTTTACAGTGCATACGACAATTTTGAATTTATGGAAAGAAATACAAAGGAGGGAGGAAGAATGGAAAAAGGAAAAATAGAAATTGAAGAAGGAAATTCAAAAGAGGGATGAGGAGATTGAAGATAAGGATGCAGAAATTTCCACCCTGAAGTAGAGGGTGGATGATATGGAAACCTTGGTACCATAGATTTTGGAATGTAGGTGTTGCAAGGTGTGACCCTTGGTCTTCCTTGCAATACTAACGCTTGGGTTTGTGACATGGTCTAACTACCTCCTGTGGTTCTTAACCGAAGCGTGTATCGGTCATTGACAAGTCAATCTTTTGGTGCAATGACAAGTCCAAAAATTGGTATCAAAGTTGGTCACAGGTTCAAACCCCGCGCTTGTGTTGGGGGGATTGTTGCAAGGTGTGACCCTTGGTCTTCCTTGCAGCACTAACGCTTGGGTTTGTGACATGGTCTAATTGCCTCTTGTGGTTCTTAACCGAAGCATGTATCGGGCATTGAAAGGTCGATCTTTTGGTGCAATGGCAAGTCCAATAGTAGGTCCCCTCCAAGGGTCTATGCTCTGCTCCTAAAAGAGAAATATCTCTTTTCTAAACTGTCAAGGATTGCCTCAAGTTTGAATCCTTCTATTGACACCCCTGTGAATTTTTCCATGCTTATAGGATTGCCTCACCTGAAATGAAGAATTTGTTGTGTGAGTTTTATTTGCATAATTATGTTGTAACTCAAGACCATGATTGGAATCCATTGTTGTATGTTGGGGATGTTCAATTAAGGGCATTTATTTCTTGGGTACAAAATGATATTAGTTGGGGACAACAACATGAGGCTTATAAGAAATTGGAGTCTAACATCCCTCTGCCCATTAGGGCTAAATCAAGCAACCCAAGGGATATTTACAAAGAATGGCACAGAATGCTTCTCAGACCTAGTTATGGCAACAGGATTATGCCTTGGATTGAGGCAATTTACAATGAGTATGAGGTAAAGATAGCAACAAAGGAGGAAACTATGAGAAGATGTCTATCACAAAGATAGAATAGCCTAACTGATGAGCTGAAGCAGGTTGAGCCTCATTCCATCCACAATTATGTTGCAACACTAAAAAGGATTGATAGGTATATTCAGATTGGGAGAATGTAGGGGTGATTGTGGCTTCCCCTGGCTTTCCAGCCACCCATGCTCATGTGACCCATGCCAAACTTCAAATTCTACCAGTATGACATTGCTGCAGAAAAATAGAGATGGGACAGATTTGACAAATTAGGAGGATTCTATTGGGATCTTGATTCACGCACAACAACCACTGATGTTGGACAACTATCAGTTGCAAATTTTAGAGCTTTGACCAAGTAGAAGAACAACCCTTCCCCTGCTGGAGGACCAGCAAAATGTTAGGTTGGGGGGAGTGATGAGCCTAGTTTTTGGTCCAATTTTGAGTAGAATCTATAGTTTATTTGCTGGAATTTTTCATGGACTTTGATGTTAAATGTTGATATTTTCATAATGTTTCCCTCAAACCATAGACATTGGGCTTAAATCCTATCTCTGTAAGTTTTAATGACATTGGCATATTATGTGGATTATCTATATTGATTTTGCATGTGGTTGATGAATGTTCCTTAAGGTGGTTATAGATGTGCAATTATTGTGCGTACTGACATTTTCATGCAGATTTAATTTAAAAATGCTAAGTTGAGGAAGACACCGTCAATTGGGCATGCACCATAGCATCCAGTAAAGGAATCGCTCAAGGTCAAAGGAGGTCGACGACAGAAGATTCTTCATGCAACCAAATGTAACCACCTTGTAGTGGACTTTAATGATTGATCATGCACAGGCATTACTATTTTGCTAAATCTGCATGTGGACCTATATGTCTGACCAGATTCCATGCACGTGTAACTGCCATTGCTCTATTTTCTTTGTTTTCCCTAAATGGCGTCCTCCCAGTCGTGCAGTTGACTGCCTTATTTAGTTGATAGTATAAATAAAGATCTGATGCTCCTTCCTCAAAGGTTGCACAATTTGATATTGTACTTGCACTCTTAATTTTTCAGTAATATAGATACATTACTCTTTTGTACTCACGATTTACAATGAATAAAATAAAGTTTTGAGTTTTTGAGTTTGAGCATCTGAGTTCTCATTAGTTTTAGAGGATACTTATCCAAGGGGTCCCACTTGGTGAGTAATCCATCTTCTTAGTTTAGTATTAGTTTAGTTTTACTTACAGTTCAGTAATTAGTTAGAAATCTGGCACCGACTATTCCTACAGCCACTAGAATTCCATTTTGTGACTGTTCCTGCAAACAGAGTAGTGCCTTGTTTGTTGCTTAGATTTTCATTCTTGTTATGCATTTTATTTTGATGTAGTTGTTGATTGATGATTGGTATTTATGGTATTCCCTTCTAAGCAATTTACTTTCAGCATTGTGTGCTCCTTAGTTGTAGAATGGAGTGGCTACTTTGAGTTCCTAGTGCACATACTATGTTGACCCATTTCAAGTTCATGTCCCTGGGTTGACAAGTTAAATGCACCTTCATGATGATTGAAATAGCTATTCAGGTTAGATTTCCAATCTTTGAATCATGGTTGTAAGGGCTTAGTTATTAAATCATTGTAGGAGGCCAACACAAAGCAAGCTTCTCACATGAGTATCACCACCAGAGATCAAGGGAAAACATGACTACCAAAAACCTCTCAAAATACATCATTTTATCTCTCTATCGCAGAGATAATACAATGTCCTCATAATATAGAGTTACATTCTAGGGCAAGATAGACCAACAAAATATCCACCATTAGATCTAAAGCCTAATAATTAACAGTCTAGATTTACAATGTATCATTTATCTAATATATGTCAACCATTTTAGTAAGATTCTGAAGAAGTTAACAAAAAATTATTTACACACAACCCACTCCTCCCCCTTGATGCCATTGTATATTACACCTATTGGTGTAACTAGGAAATATATATATTTATATTCATATATATATCCTATCAACAATAACCTTTTATATAATTGCAAAGTTGAGACACAATTTCCCAACAAATTTCCCACTTTTCGAACACCTTGCAAGAGCAACAGGGGAAGTAAACATTTTCTCTTAATTGCTAGGGGCTGAAAGGCCCATAATCTCTGAACACCATCTAAACTTCTCTGTGCTCACAGGCTTAGTTAAAGAATCAACAACATTCATCAAAGTCTCTACCTTAACCAACTTCACCCTGCCATCTTCGACCATATCTCAAACAAAATGATATTGTACATCAATGTGCTTGGTTCTAGCATGAAATGTCGAGTTCTTGGCTAGACATATCATATGATGACTATCACAATAAATTTTCATTGTACCTTACTTTATTCCAATATCTGAACATAGTCTCTTAAACCAAATGGCTTCTTTACAAGCATGATTAGTTTCCATATACTTTGCTTCAATAGTGGACAAAGCGACCACATCCTATCGCTTACTCATCCAACCTATTGCACCACCAAATAAAGTAAACACATAAGCATTGGTGGATCATCTGCTATCAATATCACCTACCTAGTTTGAATCCACATAACCATGAATATCAAGGGAAATCTCGTCTTCAGTCACATTACTATGATAACAAAAGGAATCATCTAAGGTACCACACAAATATTGTTGGTGTAATTAATTATTTAATTACACTTGCACATAAGTTTACTTAGGTAATATTTTAATTCCTAGGTTATTGTTGTCATCCTTATCTTGTTGAGCTATCTTGTTGCTCAAGATAAGATTAGGGTTGTGCATGCTTGCTTTTATAAGCAAGCCTCATCTCTTGCAATTATTGAATTCCTGAATAATATCAATTTGCACATCTTCATGCAAAGCTCTACTTTTTTATTGTTTTTCTCTTGTGGAAGGCTTTTTCTGGTTTGCATGTCTGATTTTGGTTTCTAACATGGTATCAGAGTCTTGATATGCAGCCCCTTCTCAGATTTTGGAGAGATTCAATGCAGAGTAGTTTGGGGTCCCTTAAGGGTTTCATGCCTTGAGCCTATTTATGGCTATGGCTATAAGATCTTCTTAAGTTTGTCTCTCTATTGGGTTCTCTTGCATCATCACTTTTGGCACATGTTGGAGGAAATATGAGCTCATTTTCGAGTCCAGGGTTGTCGAAAAAGTCAAGATCGACTTTTGTTTCGCCTAAATCTGACATTTTATGCCAAAGTTATGAGGGTTTGAAGATTTGCCAGATCTAGGAGTTGTGAAGCTTCTAGTGCATTTTGAGGCAGATCGGACCTAGCCATCAGATCCAGAGCATCCAAGAGACGAAAATTGACATATAATTTTTCCTATTTGTCCTTCAACAGTTTGTGAGGAAAAAAAAATTTACCCGGGGTGGCCGTATGGCCCCCAGATACAGGGTACAATTTATTTTCATTTGCAAAAAAAATAATTTAAAAATTATCTTTTGCAGATTATATTTGTATCAGTTTTTAAAAAAAAAATTGTCGGGCATATTATTTTATATTGGGGCGTTTATTACATATTTGTGGCTGTATAAATATTCTCTGTGGACAAGATCTGTTTGTGGTAGAATTATTAATATTTTAGGGCTAGTCTTGTATGGTGGTTGGCCCGTGCATATTTTTTCTGGTCCTTCTCTGCCGGATCTACATTCCTGCCACTGACCCTACACTCCCGTCGGCCCGTCCTTTTTCTGCAGTGTCGGCTTTTCAAGCTGACGGTACTTCATCTCCATCGGCCACCATGTACTCTTCATTCGCCGGTACTTGGTACTCTTTCGTCGTCGACTGCATTGAAGATCTCCGTCATTTTGTCCCGTCAGGCCGTTGCATCTCTTCACCCGTGTTGGCTCATCTACATCGACATACCCTTGTCCTCTCGGTGGTCGCATTCATTGTCACATTTGCGGTACCTATTATTTTTTTTGGCTTGACATTTATTTCAATCCACAGGTTTTGGTTTATATATTACAAAGAAACTTTGATTTGTAAGTCGACTATTGTGTATAACGGTGCATTGGGGGGGTGGGGTTGGCCCACGGGTGTCATGGCCACCAGGGCCCCACCCCCACTCTGTTCGCCCACCACCCATGGTGGCAGGGCTATAAATAACTTTTCTTTAACCTTTTTTGCATGCTGAGGTCATATGGCGTGACTTGGGGCTCAATTTTTTACCCCAGTTAGCGTTTCTTTTTTTACCTTGATTTGCATTGAAAGTCCCTCTTCTAGGGGTTTTTTTCATTTTATCATAACTATTGATCCTGGAGGTGAAATTTTTGAAATGAGATATTGTTAAAAAGCTGACGAGCCCAATTTTCTCATGGTGCAGTTTTTTTTCAAATATTTTGTTGTTTGGTAGGATTTATTGTTGTTTGAAGTCAGATGTTTATTTATGGCTTTCGAGCTCATAACTTTTTGCCACGATCTCCAATTTTTTCCATCTTTGCGGTGTTGGAAAGGTATTGAAGAGCTCTATGTTGTTGTCCATGCACTTTTTTCTGTATCTGTCCCAAGTTGATTATTATTCCAATTTTTTCCTAATGGGTGTTTTGGAGATTACTTGGATGTTTTGGCAATTGGAAGGGTGAAACTTGAATCTTTTTACTTAATTTCAGTATCACATCATTTTATCTTTTGTTTATGCATGTTTAGCATTCTCTCCTTTTGCAATCATTAGGTATTGTAATAAATGAACTGATATAAAGTTCCATCAGAGGGGTTTCTTGCAAAATAATTTGATTAGAGTGTAGTTTCACTTTGATCTCCATCTTGTTATTGATGACAACTCGCGTGGGTTGTATCTGGTTTCTTAGTTTCTTTTGGCCACATCTTACTCTAGCTTGACACATATCAAATTCACATTGATTCACACTTCAAATTGGGAGCCTATAGTTATTGATCCGCATTGGTTCAGATTCATCTCAGTTTGAGGGCCATGTTTTTATGGTTAATGTTCCAGAATCTTTATGGTACTTGTTCCCATGGAAGATTTTTAGTCTCAGTTTGTCATCGGCATCGAGATACACGGTTTCTAGATTTTGTCATCATATCATTCCCTCTTATGGGGGGCATCATTTCATCTACTATTGCTTCACAGATTCTAGGGTTGTTCCAGTTTGTGAGTTTTCTAGTGTTCCATGGCATCGAGTTTGTTGTTGCATTATTATGATTCCACTATGGTTTCTTGTAAACAAAGGTATCTTTCCTTGCTTTCCGTATTTTGGTTCCAGTGTTACTCCACAGTGTTCTTTCAGTGCTTCTTTGCAGCATGTCTCTCATTGAGGGGGGATTTTGTCCCACTGGGTTTTCTCCTCTTTATCATTCATTGCATTTGTAAATGAGTACCTAGTTAGGCCTTGTTGTCGGGACTCATCTTTTGCATAATAATTTTCTTCTCCCTAAGTTGCACTTATGGGGGGGTGTTGGTGTAATTAATTATTTAATTACACTTGCATAAGTTTACTTAGGTAATATTTTAATTCCTAGGTTATTGTTGTCATCCTTATCTTGTTGAGCTATCTTGTTGCTCAAGATAAGATTAGGGTTGTGCATGCTTGATTTTATAAGCAAGCCTCATCTCTTGTAATTATTGAATTCCTGAATAATATCAATTTGCACATCTTCATGCAAAGCTCTACTTTTTTATTGTTTTTCTCTTGTGGAAGGCTTTTTTTGGTTTGCATGTCTGATCTTGGTTTCTAACAAATATCTGAAGAATCTTTTAACTACATCCCAATGAACTCTACCAAGATTACACATATATCTGGAATGAACTCCCACTGCTTGGGCATTGTCTGGTCTAGTACAAACTATAACATACATCAAACTTCCAACTATAGTCCGGTAAGGAACTCTGCTCATGTCTTCCATCTTTGATGGAGATATTGGACAATCTGAAATAGATAAATTTGTTCCAACAGAAAGGGAAACACACAATGGTCTACAATCCTACATGTTAAATCTCTATAAAATTGAATTGAAATAATTAAGCTTTTTGTTCACTCTATCTCTTTTAATTTACATCCCAAGAATGTGTCTAGCTGCACCAAGGTCTTTCTTTTCAAACTTAGCAACAAGATGAGATTTTATTTCTGAAATCATACCTTTCCCTTTGCCAATAAATAACATATCATCAACATATAATGCAATAAATAGGAAATAATCACCATCAATTTTATAATAAACACAATGATTTGATTTATAACGCTCATATCCCAAACTCAACACATATGTATCAAATTTATGGTACCACATCCTAGGACTCTATTTTAATCCATACAAATATTTCTTCAATTTGCAAACCAATTTACCTTTACCTTTCACCACATAGTGCTTTGGCTATGTCGTATAAATATCCTCCTCAGAGTCACCATGAAGGAAAGCAGTTTTCACATCCATTTACTCAACCTCTAAATCATAAGCAGCATCAATAGAAAGCAAAAATCTAATGGATGTCATTTTTGCAATAGGAGAGAATATCTCACCATAATCAATGCCCTCAACTTGAGAGTAACCTTTCGCAACCAACCTTGCTTTGTACTTCTCAATACCTCCATCTGAACTAATATTTTTCTTCAACACCCATTTGCAACCAACAGGTTTCCATCCTTCAAGAAATAGTACAAGATCCCATGTATCATTATTTTTCAAATATGTCATTTCTTCATCCATAGCAATCTTCTAGAATTTTGGATCATTCATACCTAATGCCTCTTCTACATATTTGTGTTCATCCATGTTAGTATTCAAAGAAAAAATACATCTCCAATCATCAGGTGTATACCTTTCAGGTGGTGGTCTATTCCTTGTATACCTATGAACAGGTTGAGTTGGAGGTTCTTCCTCCTCTTCTAAAGATCCAAATCTAGTTGAGCTCTCCTCAACTTCTTGCCTATCCTTGGGCCTCGATTCAACTTTCTCGAGTGTAAAAGGAAATTGAATCACATCTTCATGTTTACTTTGTTTTGACTACAATGTAACAGAAGAAGGCTTAGTTTCTCTAAAAATAACACATCTACCATATATTCTTTTGTGCAACAGGTTCCCAAAGCTTGTATCCTTTCACACCATAACTGTATCCGATGAAGATACATTTCATAGCCTTATTCTACAACTTTGTTCGCTTCTCCTTTGGCACATGTGCATATGCCTTGCAACCAAAAACTCTAAGATGTCTTAATGAAGGCTTGCGACCCGACCATGCCTATATAGGTGTCTTATCAACAAGAGCTTATGTAGGAGACCTGATAATCAGGTAACAAGAAATGGCAATAGCTTCAACCCAAAACCTTTGTTCTAGGCCAACATCACTCAACATACTCCTAGCCTTCTCCATCAGTGTCCTATTCATTCTTTCTACAACTCCATTCTATTGTGGAGAATAAAGAGTTGTCTTTTGTCTATGAATACCACAATCTTTACATAATCTATCAAAATCATTAGAGCAAAATTCAACGCCATTATTAGTCTTCATCTTTCCAGTCTGCAACTCAACCATTGCTTTAAATTCTTTAAATTGACTAAAAACTTCATATTTACTCTTTAGAAAATATACCCATGTCCTACTATAATCATCAATAAATGAAACAAATATGTGGATTTACCAATCGAAGGAACATCTATAGGACCAAACACATCATAATGAATAAGATCCAACACACCACAAGATTTATGAGAAATCAAGTAAAACTAAACACGATTTTGTTTTCCATAAATGCAATGCTCACAGAAATTAAATTCAAGATTACAATTAGACAAACCTTCAACAAGGTTTTTATTTTTCAAGGTCCTTATACCCTTTTCTCCAATGTGGCCAAGTCTCTGGTGTCATAGCATATTTTTCTCTGTAGGTAACTTTGTTTCAGAAGAAAGAGCACCCTTGGGTACCCAAAAGCCATGACCATCTGTTGAAGGTGAAACCCTCACTTCTTCCACGGACTTGCTTTTCACATAAGTACTATTGCACTCAACAATGCATGCATAAAGCTTATACAATGTGTTATATCTAACACCTTTATCAATCACCATAGCACCTCTAACCATCTTGCATCAAAAAATACTACCTGCACACCCGCATCCATTAGTTTGTTTACAGATAACATATTTCATGCTAATCCAAGAATATACAACACACCATTAATCCTTTTTATTCTAACCTTAGGAAACTTGATTTTAACTTTACCATGGCCAACAATTTCTAAATGATAATCATCATCCAAGTACACCTTACCTCCATTAAAGTCTTCATATTCAGAAAACCGGTCTTTATTAAAGGTCATATGGAAAGATGCACCTGAGTCAATTAACCATGCATCATTACCTACACGAGTTGCCAAAGTTGCAATGAATGTGTTACCATCTTCCTTCTCGAACTCATAATCGAAATCAAATTTCTTTTTTTTCTTCTTCTTTTCTTATTTGCATTCCTTACGAACATGTCCAGGCTTACTACAGTTCCAACAAATAACTTTGGACTTTCCAGGAGATTTAGATCTCCCCCTAGACTTGGATTTGTCACCTTCTCATTATTCTTTCCTTTTTCCTTAGGTCTTTCGTCAACATTTTGGGCCTCCTTGGTAGTGATGGACACCTACCTCCTCATCTCTTCATAAATAAAAGAACCCACCACATCTTCAGTCTTCAAAATAATAGAAGTAATCCCAATAGCCATAACAAGAGAATCCCATTAATCAAACAAAGAACAAAGCAAGATCTGAAAAAATTTCCTCCTCATCCATTTTGACACCAACTAATGCCAACCAAGTCACCAACATATTGAATACTTCTAGGTGGTCTGTGATTCAGCCACCCTCTTCCATTCTCAAGGAATACAACTTCTTCCTCAAGAAAATCTTGTTCGCTAAAGATTTGGCCTGATACATCTCACCAAGCTTCTTCCATAGTTTTTGTGCAGAGGTCTCCTCATGGACATTAATTAAAACAGAGTCTATCAAGTACAATTTGATTAGACCCTTGGATTTACGGTTCGTATCATCATATTGAACAACTTGAGTAGGATCTATAGGCCTTGAAACATTCTCATCAACAACATCGCATAGATCTCGATCTATTAATAGATCCTCCATCTTCAGCTTCCATATTTCAAAATTATTTCCAAAAAAATTATCCACCTCTATTCTCCTTGATGAACTTGCAATCTAAAAATTTGTGCAACAAGATCACAAAATCTCTTATGCATAAGCTCCCACTCAAACCTAGATTAGTCCAAAAAACCCAACAACCCACAATTGAAACCAAAGGTGATCAGGCTCTGATACCAGTTGTAAGGAAGCTAAGGTAGTGGAACAACTTCCTACACTAATCTTGAGAGGAGAATAACATAAAACTTTTGCAAATCTTTAACAGTTACATAAACTTAAACAGAAATAAACATAAATATCATGCATACCACAACACAATGATTTACGTGGGGAAAACCCTTTCGAGAGAAAAAAAATCCACTCCAAAATCCACCCAATATATTATTCAATAAATCACAAAGATTAAAATATACTTGTAGAGCAAGCTTCTCACAGGAGTATCACCACCAAAGATCAAGAGACAACATGACTACCAACAGACTCTTAGAATACATCACCGTCTCTCTCTACCACAGCCGTAATACAATGCCCTCATAAAATAGAGTTACATTCTAGGGAAAGACAGGCCAACAAAATATCCACCATTAGATCTAAAACCTAATAATTAACAATTTAGATTTACAATGTATCATTTATCTAACGTATGTCGACCATTTTAGTAGTTTCTTGAAAAAGTGTTTACACACATCCCACTCCTCCCCCTTGATTCCATTGTATATTACACCTATTGGTGTAACTAGGAAACATATATATATATATATATATATATATATCCTATCAACAATAACCTTTTATATAATTGCAAAGTTGAGACACAATTTCCCAACACTCTTCAAGGAAATGGGCAATAGTATCCTCCAAGTCCATGTGAATGTTAGGTTATGATGAAGTCATTGATATTGTAGGATTAGGCATGGAATCCAAGATGGATTGGGTAGAGGCAATACCTTGTGTGAAAGAGTTATAAGATTCAAGCTCAACACCGATTATGATTGTAGTGAGAGAAGCCATAAGTCTGAAACTATGTCTCATAGGGGTATTAGAAAAATGACACTAGGTCATGAGATTGATAAAATTATTATGAATTTAAAAAATAGTTTAGTTTTCATACAAGGAACGTCAAACACAACAAACACAACAAACAAATTTATTTTCAAGCATAGAACCTAGAAAAATACAGGAAACGCATAGATAGAACTGTGATCCAAGTTTTAGCCAAAACTAATTGGACAAGGGCACTAGGCGCCCTAGATCAAGAGGTTAATTTTATTAATTTTAAAATATGGATGTGTTCTTTAGTGTCTGAGGGTCCTAATCTGTAATTGTTTAGGTCTAATGACACGTAGATTTCTAGAAATGCATAAATTTCAATTTTTTAGACTATGGACAACATAATTTTGTAATTTTTAGATTTTCAAATAATAATGTAGTCCAAATATAATTTTTAGATTGTAAAGTGAAGTAATTAACTAATCCTAATTTGAAAAATCAGGAAAATGAAAATTTTCTATCTTTTTGAAATGACAATAACAACAATCCAACTTTTCACTTTTTCAACAACATGCATATGCATAAATGACAACTTTAAACACTTTCAAATATGTTTTCATACTTTATGATGACCAAATGTATATTTTTCAATGCAATTATGAGCTAGATCTACCTTGTAACAATTGAAATTGTAGACATCTAAAAATTCCTAAATGTATCACACATTCACTAACATTACATTTTCTTCATTTTCATCACTAATTCCCCATTTCTCATCATTTCCCTCACTTTCATCAGTAATCTTGCATTTTCATCATTTTCACCCCTTTCCTATCACTCTCTCATCATTTCTTGTCATTTTCATCACTTTTCACCATTTTTCACCATTTATCATCATTTTCCCTCCAAATCACCTCATTTCCTCTATTAATTAAATATTTTTCAGTTATTTAATTAATTCATCACTTTTTTCTAATTTTCCTCTATCCCACCTAATTAAATAATTTTATTAATTATTTAATTAGAAAAATATGATTTTCTTCTATCTCACATAATTAAATAATTTTTAATTATTCAATTACCTAATTTTCTTCCCTCCACTTGTACATGGGATATTCATTTTTCAAAAAGGAATATTCTCTTCCTCACATAATTAAATAATTTTGAATTATTTAATTATCCAATTTTCCCTCTCAAGGAAATATTCTAAGGAATATTCTCTTTCAAAAATATCTCAACCAATTCCCTAAAATTAAGGAGATATTTTGTGTTAACTAAACCTCTCAATTAATCTCAACTTTTGATCTTCTAGATTTGATATCAACAATTGATCTCAAGATTTGATCTCTATCGTTGATTTGAATTTTGAAAATCTATTAAACAAAGCCATCTCCCTCCATTTCAAATCACCTAAAAGCGCCCATAGGAAATTCATGTCATTTTGAGCATATTTTAGGTCAACACAACCTTTTTCCAAGTGGGTTCTAAGGTTTGAGCAATCCAACATCAAATCAACATAATTCACAATCGAATGTTAGGTTTGCACTTCTTTGGATTTGTATTTTGAATGTTAATTATGATTTTAATGGTCTTTTTCTAAAGTAGGAGCAATTAATTTTATTGGTTAGTGGGTTTAATCAATCTTTTCTTTGTGGGTGTTTGAGATTTCTAACCCTAATTGCTTCAATTGTGTTTATAAATCACTTTTGCTAAGACAGTTCGATGTTTTTTCACAAAATATCACACTTGCTTGCATCTTGTCACTTTTTCTTGGGTAACTCAACACTTTTGTTTTTGCATATCGATGCTTTTTCCTATTTCGACGCATTTGATTGAAACCCTACTCTAATATCTTTGAATCTTTACATTGATGCTTTTGTCCATCTCATCGCTTTTGACTATAACAAAATGTTGCTTTTACATATCTTGATGTGTTTGCTAGCATCTCAACATTTTTTCTTATAAGTAGTGCACCACTTTTGATTAATTCAACACTTTTGACCATGAAACTGAATGTTCTTGAACCTACAATTTTTTTATTATTAAAATTCATAACCTATTTATCAAGAATCAGAGGTATCTGACACACTAGACCTTGCATTCCTGATTAGTCATTTCCCATTCCAAAGCCTCACATCACCTTCATCTTAGGTTTTCTTAGGAAACATTACCCTAGCCTTTTTGGACAAGCAACATCAATTACAATCCTCAAGCAAATCAACACCATCAACAACATCAACCTTATCAAAAAATTCATCAACATTGTTGTCAAGCATAAACCCAATCATTTAACATCAAACTATCATAAACCTATCACTTTGCTAAGATCTCTAGTTAGGAAAACTCTCATAAACTCATCCCATGAGTCTATGCTACTATCTAGTAGGCTTCTATACTATTCTTTGATGCTCTTCCAATGAATACACAAATAATTTCATCATGACATCTTCATTCTCAATTTCATACTCATTTGTGACATCAATGAAGTGTCTCAAGTGGTCCTTACAAGACAACATTGTTAGCTTGAAATTTTGGCACATTTCCCCTAATATCATTTGGAATAGGATTAGGATAACCTAAAATGCCATAAAAATCCAACTTTTTAATATCTTTCTAACCCTAATGTTTGTCTTACTGGGGAAAATCTTTGAGCTTGTCTTCTAGGATTAACCCCCACATTTTTCCAAAGGGTTTCTACTAATTTTGTTGCATATTAGGTACTTTTTGATTTGGAACAACCTATGCAACATTCTAATTAATTCTTTTTGTTGAGAACATTATGTGGTAGAACTACATTTTGATTTATTTGTAGGCTTGATGAGAAATATAAGCTTGTCCTCATACAATATATGATTGTATGTCATGTTTCCTTTCTTTGATTTGGTCAATAAGGTTTATATGGTAATATAATTCCATTTTCTTATGCATATTTTTTGATTGAGTAGTTGAATATGTATCATGTAATATAATTTCTACCTCATGTTTAGTTCCCTAAGATAAAATAGGAAAATGTTTGAGGATTTTCTCTTGGATTTCTAAGGCATAGAGGCAAAGGAAAATTTAGGTTTGTGTCTTTTGTATATGTAGACCTTAGGTTTCTTTTTCATTTCTTATATTTTCATTTGTTTCATTTATAAGCACGCTAAAATCATGCCCAAGGGTTCTCCTACTAGTTCTAATTCTATGATCAACTAAGTCATATATTGTATATAGGTCATATTCCATTAATCCTTCTCTTCTACTTAAAGTTCCTACTTTTCTAATATCCTGAGGATTTTGTGAAGGAGACATACCTTGATTCTTAGCTCTCCATTGTATTGTCTTCCTTGCATTAGGGGAAATTATTTCAGGCATTTCTTGACTCTTATAATTTTGATCCCTTTCCATATTTATCTTTTATCTTCTAAAAGTAGCTTCTATATTTTCCCTAATAGAGTCACCACTCCTTCAAAGGAGAAACTAATTCGGGTCAACAATTTTTATGATTACACCAACCAAGGACCAATCCTCTTAGATACACTATTGTTACTAATTAAACTTGGTCTTCAAGTTGAATCTTGATTTAGAATTCCCCAATAACAATACCATTTTTTTTTATGATTTTAGTTCTAGATACCAAATCCCTAAGGCTCGATTGTCTCCCAAGTACCAAGGGTGTCAAACCTAGGAAGAATATCACAAAACCTACAATCGGGTTGGGAAACTAGAGAAAAAATATTGAGGTGAGTAAGACCTTTCGCTTTCAACTCTACAAGACCAAGGGGGTTTCCCTAAGATGCTAAATTAATTAAAATGTTGTGATTTAATATTTACATTGCTACAAACTATACCCCTTGTACAAAATATCCCAATCTTAGTGTCACAATATATTCATATGTTGGTTTGGAAATGTAAGATTATGCAGCTTTATACAAAAAAAATTACCTATCATGTAGAGTGTTTAATATGTTGGTAACAATACCTATCACTATTATGAGCTCATATGCAGAAGAATTACTAACCAAAACTATAACTAAAAGAAAATTATTATCAATTTGTTTAAGTGTGTTGGGTGATGAGAAGTGGATTCTAGCATATCGATGTCTATTCCAATTAGGGCTATAGAGTCATGAGTTCATTTTAAATTTACAATGGTTGAATCTTTATTGTGAAATCTTAACAAATATTTCATAGAAGATTATTCATCTCAAAAATATACAAGAAAAAAAGGTTCTACACATGGATTTAGAGAAAAAAAAAATGATAGATGTATAATATTTAGTGATTCTACTTATTAATCCATTAATAGGATTGAATGTTCTTTTCAAAAATATGAATAGATATTATACAAAGTATTTCCATGTTTTTTAAAATCATATGGTTGATAAAATGATTGTACGTATGTCAAGAAACAAACATAATTTTAATTAAGACACTCACTCAATATCGATTCCACAATTTGGAGTTTGATCTTCAAAAATTATAATGAAAAATTATAAATTTGGGACAAATCCAAGTCATTCAAATTATAAAATAGTGTATTTTCCTTGAGTGCAATAAAATAAAGGCTCTCTAGAAATATTTTATTCTCTCTACTCTCCAATTTATTTTCACATTCCTTGAAAAATGAAAAAGAAACTCTATATACTCGTTGCAAGTTGCTTAGAAAGGAAACATGCAGACTTGCACGAGGCCCCTAAAAATCTATGATTTTCTACAATTTTCAGGTGGCAACCATGTCTTCCTTTCAAAGTTCTCAATCATTTTTTTTCCTTAGAACACACCCATTCATGTCCCTACTATACATGTGGAGTATAGAATCCCATACACACTCACAAACATCACTTTTGGTCTTAATGGCACTCAAAAAAGGAGCAGTGGGTTGGTGGATGAAGAACTACAGGTAAGTTGGCAAGTTAATGCTCTTAATGCCACTATGTTTGACACTCAAGTTGTTTGAAAATATTTTAAAATGATATCTATGTATTTTATTTTCCTATTGTGAGCTTCCTCTCTACATCTTGGCAATCCCTTT
The DNA here is from genome assembly GCA_007258455.2 of Sequoia sempervirens. NCBI lineage: Eukaryota > Viridiplantae > Streptophyta > Pinopsida > Cupressales > Cupressaceae > Sequoia > Sequoia sempervirens. The sequence goes on along the minus strand of VDFB02105785.1, from coordinate 317,215,537 downwards.
TTTGTCAATAAAACCATGGGTTATTGCAACCCCTTCGGCTTCCATAGGTGGTTTGAAAACCACCCCAAAACTTTGACAAGCATAAAACTTTTCCTTTCCCTCATTTCCATTACAATCAACAACACATGGAAAAATCAACAACTTTTGATGGTTACAAAACTATCTCAAATATCCACCAACCTTAGGAACACGCCCTCTTTAGAGTCTTCAATAGGTTCAAAAAGGTGCATTGAATGCCAACAATGTTGTGAGAACCTTGTCAAGAGCCAACATAGGGTCATGAACCACCATACTTTATCGACGAGCCTTTGAAAATACCAAGTCCTTTAATTATTCAAAGGTTTTGAAAACCATGTTGGGCTTTAAAAAGTTTGTGAAAACCTTTTTAGAATCTGACAAAGGTATTAAAACCTCCCAACTCTATCGATGAACACTTGAAACCTTCACCAAAATTCACCTTTTAAAAGGTTTCAAAAATCATGTTAGGCTGTCACAAGGTTGTGAGAACCTTATTGAGGTTTGACATAGGTTTCAAAACCATTCCAAATCACTAATAAAAGGGTTTGTAAATTTTATAAAATAGTGTTATGAAATCCACGTCAGACCTTGGCAAGGTTGTGACAACATTTTTGGACCTCGACAGAGGTTTCAAAACCTCTAAAAAAGTCGATGAACTTTATTCTTAAGAAATTGAAGCATCCAAAAAGGTTGTGAGAATCTTTTTGAGTTTAGAAAAAGGTTTTGAAACCTTAAGGAAAGGTTGAAAAAGGGCTTAGCCAATTATTTTATCTCAGATTGGTTATCAAAAATTGGGAAAACAAAGGAAAAATTCAAACCTTTTGAGGCAAAATAGAGCAAAAATGAGATACCACAAAATGGGGTGCCAACATATTGTAGTTGGATAAAAAGAGGAATCAAGTTTTTCTATTCTATGAATTCTCTCTACTACACTAACTCTATTAACAAGATTATTTAGCTAATGTAATAATAGCAAAATGTTTGTTGATAGGACTAAAAATATAGTTACTCTTGCAGAGTTGCAAGTAGTGAAGAAGACCTCGATGAGGATAAGTTTACAATAATTATATTTGATCAAGGACAAATACATAACCATCAAATATGTATTTATGGTCATAAATGCATCTAAGGAAAAGAAAGGAAAAATTAACGAGTTTGTCTTCATGCTTAAATCAATCGAAGACTCTTTAGAAAAAACCTAAATCACACTTCAAGGGGCAAAATATTAGCTTGACGTTGCATCACATTTTTTGGGAATAAGAAAATGAAGAAAGGGGTGATGAAATTAAGTATGTATCTAAAGAGCTTGATAGGATTATAAAGTATTCTAATTTATAATAATTTCCAAGAATACCAAAAGTTGCAAACACAAAGTTGGGCTTAATTGAGACAATTGTACAAGGTTGTCTACACATAAGAGTATGGGTTTTGCAATGGTTGCCTCCTCATGTAGAAATAATTATGGAGTTGAAATTCAAGGATGAAGAGAACAAAGTAATTCTTTAAGGCAAGGTTAATGGAGTCTCAAGCATGACTAAAAAAAAATAAAGGAGGCATATCCTTGGAAGAACTAAGTGTATTGAACCACTCCATGTATAGACACAACCAAAGGTTTATTCGTAGGTAAGAAGCTTTAATATAATAATGTTTGGTTTTTCATGGATCTATGCAATATTAAGTCTTTGGATATTTTAACTAGATGAGATAAGTGTTGATTGCAAGGAACATAAGCCAAGGACCCCTATGAAGATAGTTTTTGACCATTGATAAACTATTCTAAATATTTATATATTTTTCCACACCTTCTTTGCAGTTATAAGAAGATTTTTGGTTACATGGTGGAGGATTTTTTGGGCCATTACCATTGTTGAAGTGTTCTCAATTAGTATAAGGTAATTTTTAGCCTTTATTTTGTTGGTTTTGAATAAAGGAACTTAAATTTGTAGCCAAGTTTCTATGTTCCTATCAATCATTTTTATAAATTCATGTTTAAGATTTATAAGATCTTTCATGAGTAGTTGTATCTCTATAGGATTGGGGGGGATTTGTTTCTTGATGTTGTGAGTGGAAGATCTCACCTATTTGGGTCACTAAATGCAAGTATTTCACACTACATATTGCTTATTGGAAAAGGGTTATCAAGGACATATGACTGTAACAATCATGTTGTAGCTTGCACATTGCTATTTTAGGAGAAATTTAAAGAAACCCATGCTTGCTACAACCATATTCTATCCCACAAACAATCTAGTCCACACCAATTATCAAAGGGTATAACTTATGGCATAATAATAAGAATTTATGGAATGTAGGGTAATTTTTGTGACAATAATCCAGGAGAGAGGAGCAAAATTTTGAGCATTCCATGGTCACAAGGTATCCCTATGCCCCACTACCATTTTTCATGTTTATCCCACCTACCACGTAACACACTACTACATTGTAATTCGTATTCTTGACATATGACTGTAGATGTGGTCATATATTATCAATGGCATTATTTACTTGGAGAAAATGGCTCCATGTGTATTTCTCATTGTGAGAGCTAAATATTCTACCCTATTCACCATTAATATGGTAGTTAGAGTTTATGGACACGGATATTCATGTCATTAATTTTGGGAGTTATTGCAAGTTTTGAGTATCTTTTTCCATACCTTCCCAATACCTTTTTTATGCACATGGACTCAAATTTAGGGCGTGATTCAAAGAAAAATAATTATATGTATTGGTGCTTTCTACTATGTATTGATTAGGATATATTGACATTTAGTGTAGGTTTCAACATTCTTTCTGTGGACCGTATTAAGTATTCATTTGAAGTTAAAAAACATTATTATGATAGATATTTAGAAACCTTAACTGAAAACTATTTTGAGCACTTATGTTTAAACATGGAGATTTGAGGATTAAAAACCTATGAAATTTTTGGATGTTGAGGGATGGAAATCTGCAGATATCATGCACTAAAGGATGAAAACCTCTTGGCCAAAGGAGTGGTCTCGCCCAAATATTGTATTTAAGCTTTCACGATGACAAATCTTAATGATAGTGAGTTGATACATCAAAGTTGTTGTGGGCTTGAGTATTATATTAATAGCTTGCAGTTGTGGTTATATAATCATTATTTTCATAGTTGGTGTATATTTTTATATTTTTAGTTGTTATTATTGTTTAACTAACATTATTTATAATGTATTACAGTCCTTCAATGAAAGAAGTACTTTGCAATCTATTTTGTATCTTCACGGACCTAATTTGTAATTTAGTAATTCATATTAATGCATAATCATGTGTGATTTAGGTTTGTAGATTTGATTTGAATAAATTATATAAATCCAAAATATTTCTATTGGGTTATCAATATTATTATGTAAATTATGAGAAATCTAGGGTTTGTAAGATTGGGTAGACATTTAAATCTAAAATTATTCTTTAATGGTGAAACCTATGTACATATTTAAGGTTTGTTATATTAGGAAAAATAATTAAATTTGTTGTTCAACATTAAGCTAGGAAGGTGGTTGTGTAAACATTAATGTGTTTTAGGGTTTTATAAGGTTTAGTTTTACATATATTTGAGTTGTTAATGCTAATGGTAAACATTGATGTAGACTTAGGGTTCATATCCTCCCAATTTAAATATTTTCAAATTTGCTAATATTTACCCTAAATTTATCTCAAGACATTATATATATTCACCATGAAAATTGATGCACTATATCAAGACATTAGGATTTTATATACTTTATAGTGGGTGTTTCTTAAATTTTTCACTACTAGAGTGTGAAACATTCAAATTTGTATGTTAGGTTGTTTTGATTAAAAGAGGGGAAAATAGAGTTTGAAGGGAAATTTGAAACCCTATTATAACCAACATAATGACAACATAATAATTGTTAAATAGAAATGAGATAGTAGTAAAGCTACATAGAAAATAGACAAAGCACAAAACTCAAAACATCACACAAAATCCTAAAGGCTTATAATTTTTCAATATTTTGATACCATCTAACTATTCTTGATAAAATATTTCTTGTTGGTAAACATGATGTTCGTTTGTTGTAACCTTGTATGGTTAAGAAAGCTATGCAACAAGCATTGCATATTGATAAGAAAAACACCACCAAAGGTGAAACCATGAGAGTAATTGACAAAATATGACTAATCCTACAATAAAAACATGGACAAATTCTTTAACCTAAAATAAATTAGTAATCTCTCTCCTCAACAAGAGATAAAGATAGGAGAAAAAGCTTATGTTGGAATTATGATAGTGAATGGTCAAGGAGTCATAATTATTCTAGTAGTGAGAAAAAGAATAAGGTTGAAGAAGAGGAAGAAGTACCTACAAAATAACTAAACATAAAACTTAAGAATGAGGATTCCAAGGAAAAAGAAAGTACTACTGTCTTCCTACACATGTTGAATGGAACAATGCACCACGAACACTCAAAGTAATTGATAATATAAAAATAAAAATATGAAAGTGTTAGTATATACTGGTAGTACATATAAATTTATTGATATAATATTTAGTTAATAAGATCAAATTTTTTGTCTATCCATCTCTAATTTTCAAGTCATGATAGTTGATGGGAAACAATTACCTTGTGGTTGTAAATTTCACCATATAAAAATCTCAATGGGAAATTATCAACTAGATTAAAAAATGTTTGTTATACCTATTAGGGGAGTGGATACAATTTTGGGTGTCTAATGGCTTAAATCATTAGGAACAATATCTTTCAATTTTCAAGACTTATCCATGGATTTTAGGATACATGTGAAAAAGTATCAACTTTTGGAAATTGAATCACCACCATGTGAAATCATTAGCTCCCATAGGATGGGAAATTTATTCAAGAAAGGTTCTTATAATATAGGGTAAAAATTACATTTTATAGAAGCATATGATACGATAACTCAAGATCAACCAAAAATTCAAGAGATTATTCAACATCACCAAAAATTATTTCAAGAATAAAAGGTTGCACCTTTGATTGGAGACCACAATAATAATATTGATATCCCCAAAAAAATCCTATTTATCCCCTATGCTTATGCTTAACAAAAAGGATGATCCATGGAGAATGTTCTCACATTACAAGAAACTAAATGAGATCACTCATAAAGATAAGCTTCATATTCCTATTGTTAATGAATGAGAAGAATAAAATTTATGCAAAAAATCCAAATGTGTCTTTAGGGTGAAAGAAGTAGAATACTTAGGACATGTGGTGCCACTTAAAGGTGTTAAGATGGGCCCTATAAAGAGAAGATTTTCAAGTCTAACAAGATACTATAGAAGATTCCTCCACACCTATCATCTCATAAATAAATAATTCTTTTGGGAAGGTATTTAAGTGAATGTCCAAAAATTTATGGTGGAATGTTTGATATACCAATGAAATAAAAAGGAAATAATAAAGACTTTGAGCCTCTTATAGATATTAGGCATTCCGATACAATAATGGGTAGAAATACTAATGGACTTCATTATAGGATTGCCAAAGTCAAATAATATTGATGTAATGTTGCTTGGTGTGGATAGACTCATTAATAATAAATATTTTGGCGGATTCTCTCATCTATTTCCTACTAATACTATGGAAAATATATTCATACAAAATATACAAAAAAATTATGGAATTACCAAAATCAGATGAAAAATAGAGCCACTTCAAAATTTATAATCAAGTGGAAGAATTTTACAATTGAAGATTCAACATGGAATGGTGAATTTTTCATATAAAATATTTTAGAGTTGCTAAGCACTGAGAGCAATGCTTTTCTGAAGGGGAAGGGAATGTTATGTTCCTAATATGATATATTCCTAAGTATGTATTATATATTCTTTATTATAATACAAATAAACACTTGTGGCATGCTTAATCCTAACTTATGTATTATTTAATACACTAATACCTCTTAATTAGGATGAAGGGATATTTCCCTACATAGATAAGTCTATAAATAATGAAGAGAACTATCTCCCATATCATCATATCATAAAATATTAAATTCATATATTATTATTCGATTATTGGAGGTCACCCCTTTGAAGTGATCTAGACTATATTTATGATTTTTATAAATATTTCCAAGAAATATCATAACATTTTCTTTGGGATTTCTTATATATCGTCACATTTATTCTTCATATTGTTAGTATTAACCACTTATTCATGAGAACAATCTTTGGTTTCAATTCCCCCTCTCCCTTTTTCCTCCCCCCTCTCCCTTTTTCCTCCCCTCAAACTACCACTTTCTTTACAACTTCCTTTCATGATCCTCTCTTCTTGTACTTGTAGATTATTTTCCTTCGAAAAGGACTCCTTAGTTTCAAATCCATATCATAATCTTTCTTATAAGCCTCCTAAGTGTCATAACTATTAGTGTAAATAGAGCCATTATCATACCTAGTTAGCTAATCACCTTTCTAGGATTGACCTATTCACACCTAGCTTAAGTTTACTTAGGTCTCTTTTGCTTTTGTCTCACTTCATATGGTTGAGACATGTATCCTCATGACTTGAGACACCTATTGACACTTTCTCACACACTTGTCAAGTGAGTTCATAAGTATTCCATCTCTGGAGGGTTAGTTAGTAGTTCAATCATGCCTTCTCACCTTCTCACCCTTGCTTATATATGCAAGGATTGATCATTGTATTTAAACACTCTTCATATTATATTTGGTAGACATATTATTGTGAATATTTTATTCACTCTTGGAAGTTATTTCATTCTCTCTTGATCTCGGTATTCTCTAATGTGGTATTAGAGCCATGAGAGCACGTTCTTTCTTGCATCAAGGTGAATCCTACATATATCCCTATCAATGGAGTGACATAAAGCCAAACAGAAACTACCATTGCATCTAGAAGGCTCGAGAAATGAAAAAATACCTTTCGTTTCACCAATTTCAATCATTTTCATTTTTTACATGTTTTTGGCCTTTGTACCTATTTTCGAGAAGTTGTAAAAAATGATTTTTTTTAAGCAAGGGCCAATTTTCCCTCTGCCCATTTGCTCGTTACGGTAGATATTTGTATTCTACAAAAAAAATATTGCCATTTCAGCAATATTGTGGCATCTTTTGGGTGCTCGTGAAATTGTTATTTGCAGAGAATTTTGTGGCTTTCCTCAGTTTGTTTGGTCAAAATTCCCGTGTATCTGATGTTACAGGCTTCATTTTGTGACATTTTTTGTGTTGAAGATTATTTTTGGTCAAACTGACCTATTTGTTTAGAGGAATCCATTATTGTTTGTAAGTTTTATTTTGAGTTCACCTTTATTTACAATAAAATATACTCTCTATTTGGTATGTCTCCACCTACAAAATTCACGCACGAACATACATATTGTAATATTAGTACTTTTCTTGGGTATTAATCTATAATAGATGCATGATCAACAAAGGATTTCGTTGGAGTTTTGGCGCTAGATTTAGCATTTGGAAGATAAGGTGACTCTACACGCCTTCCTTCCATACGAGAGACTTGGTCGCAAACATTTCAACCTTTTCTTGGGTGAGTCTATTCCATACTTTGATGATCTGGTTGTGAGAACCAAGCAACCAAGTGTGACCTCACCTCTTTGGAGACCTCTGCAACTCTCCATCTCTCCTCAATAGGTATATCATACTTGCATAACCAGTAGATTTGCTTTGCTAGGATCTTGAAATATGTCTTAAGAGTAGCGACCTCCACAATCATCAAGTTCTCATTTCTCTTGCTATGAGGGGAAGTACTCTCTTTGTAGAGATTCACTGGCATAGGCTTCTCCTCTCACGTGGCCTACACAACATACCATCCACATGGACCCACTCCTGCCACCCTCCTTAAGTAATTTTTAAATCTGGCAAGTCTAGTTGCAAGCATTTACATTTATCATAGAGAAAATTGACACTTAGCAAGTCAATCCACCATTGTGGGGGTTGAAATTCATGTAACTAGCTATTTTGACAAGTCACTACAATTGAAGGTTTAAGTTTAGGTGTGGGTTCACTACTCCAATGGCATTCTTGTGTGATCACTCACTCCCCATGAAGTAGTCAAAGCACCACATGACCTTCACAATAACTTGGTCAATCAACAACTTAGTCTACCTTTCCTACTATTGTTAATTTACGCAATGATCTTTATTTTTGACATTAATTGTCATTTTTCCTAAACCATTTACATTTATTGCATTGTTTGCAATTAATTGTCAAAAAAATTACTTAAAGAGGGATTTTTTTTTGCAATAAACTTGCAAAAGGGGGATTTTTTTGTTTTCACATAACTTGCAAATAGAGTGGAATTTTTTCAAGTGTGAAGTAGTTGTTAGAAAGTTGGTTCTGACACTGATGTTTTAACATCACAACATTTTGATTTGTTGTTGTTTAATTGTATTTTGAACCTCCATAGTTAACATTGTAAGTAAATTTCAATGAGACATAACTTTCACCTTTCTTATCAAAATTTTGTAAACTTTTTACATTTCTATTAAAATTTCACAAGGACTCCGATTTTGCATGTAAAAATAAGATCTAGGCTGCCATTTTTTCACAAAATTGTAAAAATTTGTGTGAGTTATAAACAAAAGATTTTGGCATCAAATCTTCATAGCTTGTAAAATTTTCTTCCACATTGTTCTAGGGGGATACGATCAACACTAATCATTTGGGGGGTCAATCTTACATTTCACATTGATTTTCTTTCTTAAAATTAAACTATGTCTAGAAAAAATAAAAATAAGTGCAAATATTGTGGGAGCAATCAACATGTGGATGAATTTTATCCTCATGTCTCCCATCAAATTGTTGACTTGCTATTGGAGCTTGCAAAAAATAATCTCACTAAGGCATCTTGTACATCAAGAAATCATCATTTGGGGATGAACAATGTAGTCCAATGACTTGCATTGAGATATCATCTCCCATATCACTTGTTGCTATATTTGGATCCAGTGTTGACTCATTCATGAGTTTTAGTGATTCTTTGCATCAAGACATTGTTATCATCATTCTAGATCCACCATATTGGGATGCATATCTATTAGGCATAGCATCTCTGCTTGTAGAATCCCACCTTGTAGATTTGAATGAAACCATTAAGGATATTCATCTTCTATTTGATGTTAACTTCGATGAAGCTGCATCACCATTTCCACCTTTAGATATTGCTCTTGTCTCGCTTTCATTGACTTCTATCATGACAGATTGTGTAGATACTCATGAGTTGACCTATCCAACTCAGTTATCATCATCTACAGTAGTATCAAATTCACACTAGTCCATACATAACCATCATTTGTAGTAGTATCATATTCACATCAATCCAGATTCAAAACATCACTCAAAGGAATCATTGGCATCATTTAGTCTTTGGATCATGTGCATCATTCAGATACATTCACCTTACTTATTGTAGATTCCTATTCAGAATGAGAGTTCATATTACACATATTTGTGGTTTGTTTCTTCCCGAGGGGAGAAATTTGTCCAATGTTCAGGGATTGTCTTGAACATCCAATATCGAGCATCTACCATCACTATAGGCATCATTTTGAGGGGAGGTTGCATAGTTTCTTTTCTGCTAAATTAGTTTTGGGAGGAAGCATTTCCTCTCATGGAGTTCATCACTTCACATTTTCTAGGGGGTCACATGACCTTCTTTATTTTTATCTCCTATGGGGGGAGTATTTCATGTTCTTATGTGATATAAGTAGTCCTTGGGGGGTCATCATAAGTTCTCCATCTATCACTTATCTTCTTCACTTGTACATTTCATTTCATTTCTCCTTTGTAGAGGGGTGTTTATTTCCCATTGGTTTTTTCTCCTTTACTCCACTTTATGAGGTATTTGTACATGAGTACCTAACATGGTCTTGTAGTTGTGACTCATCATTAGTGCATACATTACTCCCTAAGTTGCACTTAAGGGGGGTGTTAGTGTAAATAGAGTCATTATCATACTTAGCTAATCATGTTTCTAGGATTGATCTATTCACACCTAGCTTAAGTTTACTTAGGTTTCTTTTGTTTTTTTCTCAATTCATATGGTTGAGACATGTGTCCTCATTGACACTTTCTCACATACTTATCAAGTGAGATCGCAAGTTTTCCATCTTTGGAGGTTTAGTTAGTAGTTTAGTCCTACCTTCTCACCTCCTCATCCTTGTCTATATATGCAAGGATTGATCATTGTATTTACACACTCTTCATACTATATTTGATAGAAATACTATTGTGCATATTTTATTCACTTATGGAAGTTATTTCATGATTTCTTTATCTTGACATTCTCCAACAATAACTAGGATCTTCTTAATTCCTAGAGCTAGATTTAGAATATTTGTATGTTAGATTGTTGTATAGAAGGATTAAATATCCATTCATATATATTACATATATTATCTAGGAATCACCATGAGATAGCTTTGTTATATTGCATCATATTAAAGAGTGTCACTTCATCATGACATCAAAATTAAATAGTGACAAAGCATATTACATGATTGTTTATGTATCTTCAACATTGTTCTCAAACCATTAAATTGAATCCTAGAGTTTAACATATGGAGAAGGTTCAAACTTAGAAAACTCTCTTAGGTGTTCATCAACACTATAGTCATTTATTATAGGTCATCATTCTAGATGCTGAGGCAACATAGATGAGTTTGAAGTCCAAAATCCAGCATATTGAATCCATAGAACAAGGTTAAATTCATGCATTAGAGATCAAATCTATGAACATGAAGATCATTTATGTAGGCACAAAAATTATTGAAAGCATCATATAATAGGTTTACTGGTTCAAAATTAGTCATGCAATAGATTCCAAAGTACTAGTAGCGCAACAAATCATTTAGAAACATCTAACACAATATAATCATCATTAGATTTAAGCAAAATAATTTTATTTTATTAATTAATTTTAATATATACTTTCTTAACATATTTCTATAACATAATCAATATTAACTTTTTATTCTAAAAAATATTTTTTACTATTTCAAATACATTCAATTACCATATAGTATATGTATAAAATAATTTATTTTCCATAGATATTTATACCTCATAATTAATGGCTCTTGTCCATACTTTATTGTTATAGTAATGTATAATTAGTTGATAGGCTTATTATTGGTAGAATGGTTGCCAAAGTTATCAACTAATTTAGCCATCAATCTTTTGCTAGCATATTTCAATCATTTTTTTTAGTTGGAGTGACTTGAGGTTGATGAAAGATAAGTACTATAAGATACAAGATAAGTATAAATATAAATATAAAACTTATTGTATAATATTGAATAGAAAAATGCATTTGACTTACTAAAGTAGTGCGTATGCCAACATCAAAATTAAATTGGGTAAATACTATGGTAGATGCCTTGACTTGTTAGTAGCTTGAATGTTAATAAATTGAAAATATTATTATTATTATTAGCACTCAAACAGTCATGTGTATTTTTAGAAGATGTTTAATTTGGGTGGTCTTGTGATAAAAATTTCACTATAGTTGGGTAGAGCATCCAAAATTAGGCATTTGTTCTTTTTAAATTTTCCCCAAATTCGCAAAGGCAAAGAAGATAACCACTTGTAGGTTTTGTCCCTCCAATCAATCAAAAATTTTGTTCTTCCTATCCTTTCTGCAAGTCATGTCTAGTTGCAAAGTCCTATAAAAGTTAGTATTTGGAAAATTTTGGCCTCCATTTGAATTGACTCTTTTAAAAGTTAAGTGTTTAGTTCACTTGGGATTTTTTGCACATGATCATGTATGAAGCTAATTTAAAATGTTTCAGAAGTCCAAGGTCCTTTTGAACTAGATTAGTAAACTTTTTCATCAGATGGGTTCACTTATAAAAAAATTCATCCCATGCTCGCATCATGCTTATGTCTTCAACCCTTTGCAGAGTTTTCTTGTCCATTTGAACTTCCCCCTTTAAAGTTTCATCTCTTAACCGATTCAATTGGAATTTCCAGTCTAGTCACATGTTCTTGCAAATAGTACTTCATTGGCATCATTCGTCCTAAGCAACCTCAATTTCCATGATGTTACACTTATATCATGACATCACCTTCTCCTTTTGTTGAAATCATCATTAGAACTTGAGATTTGAACCAAACACCAAAGAAAAGTGATTGGTAGGTGTAGTTCCATGCAACTTCCCTGCAAGTGCAATTATGTTGGTTTTCTCTATAGACTGGTTTAGATGGAAACTCCCACAATAGTTTGGTTGTACCTCAAACCCTCACAAAGGAACCATATTGACCAAAATTATTCCCCTAATGCATTTCAATGGCTACCAACCACTAGATTAGATCCAATGGTACCCAAAAAGCTTTATGAATTTATATTTTCATGGATTTAAAGGTGAAAAGTGGTACTCATCTACCTCAATTATTATTTGTAGGTGTAATTGTTGATACACCATTCTATATGGTTATTTTAGTGGATTTCATGGGTTTTTTTTTATCTCTACACGCAATCCCATGAATTGTTAATTCAGAGGTATGGTAGGGGTGTAGGGAATGTTCTTTCATGCCTCCTAATCGATCATATTAGATTTGGATGAGACACTTGTCTACATAAGTATTTATTAAGACAACAACTAAGGTTTCATCTATGGCTCAAGTTTTTTGGCACCTTTATTTTTCTCCTTCAAGGGTATTAAGGACCCAAGAGTTCTTTTTTTAGTGTTCCTTCTTAGTGTCTTTGACTAGAAGAGAAAAAATACTTTAGTTTTTCATTTTTTGATATTGTAAACTAGCACAATATCTTTGAATCAATAGAGATTGATTGTTTCACCTCTTCTCAATTCTCGTATGTTATGTAATTATTTTGTTTAACAATAAATTTCGTGTGTCTTCTTACCTTACTATGTTACCTAAGATTCTACACAAATAGTTGTTGTAACTTTTGAAAGATGTATGTTGTGTAATATCTATTTACAAAAACTAGCTATGGATTCCCTTTTCCCTCTTAATGATTGTTAAACTCTAACCTTCACACACTCTTTTAAGAGCTTTAATATCAAGATATGTGTTATTTTTAATAGTTTTTAGAGGCTCATTATGCTATTGTAAGCAAGGAGGAAACTCAACTAAGTCTTGATGCATTATCACCCTTTCCTTTTTTTCCTTCTCTTTCTCCCTTTTTCCTTGCAATTCATTAGAGTAATGTTATATTTTAGTTTAATTTGTGTTGAGTTGGATCAACACCTTGCATATAGGCTTAGAAAGTAACCATCCTTCTTTGAAGGTTTGATCTCAACTATAAGGCCCCACACCTTGAAATCATTCCCATTTTATCCTTGGATTACCGAACTTCAAGTTTAATGCGCATGTAAATCCAAGTGATACCAGTTATTCTATACCATTTGACAACTATATCAAAAGATTCATAGAGGTATCAAGGTTCAAACATGTATAAAACACAAAAAACACCTATATAGTGAATCACCTTTTGCAACAAACATATTTCCAAAAATGTAAGATGCTTTTTACTTGTTCACATTTGTTTCAACCTACATAAACAACAAATAGATAAGAATATCATTTATATATCAAATGGGAAAAAATGTCTTATATTGTAGAGAAAATAAATTCACCTGAGGTAATTATCTATTTTAATTTTAGAATTCTTTTAGATAGAAATTAATAATATTAGAGATATATAGGATGTTTTCATTAATGATATTATATGTTTCTTTACTATACTAACAATTTATACACATCTAGAGTCATATAATCTATACATCACAAATATTGAACCTTTCAATTTAGAATTCCAAACTACATTTATTTATGGTTATCAATAAATAACTACATATTAGTTATCAAAAGGGTAAACATAAATTACTTCAAACAATACATTATCCACATTTCTCCTAGAATTTATTGTTTATTGTTGCTTCTTTTGGCTTGATTCCAATGCATAAAAAAATTCAATTTATATTTTTATAATATATGTGTTTAGCGTGGTAAAATGAAAATTTAGAATATTTTTCATGTTTTGTTAAAGTATACATGTTTTTTACCTACTCTCATTTCAACACTACATTTCTCTATTTAAATGTGCATGATTTATCATTGATATCTCTTACATTTATAAGGTGGTTTTATCTTAAATTATTTCTTATGTTGTGTTGCATCCAAACTATTATCATTAGTTTGTTCTTGCTCATAAAGCTTTTGAATGTTAAGAGACATTCTAAAATGACAAAAAAGGGTTGGAGTGTAATGATGTAAGTGTGTTAACAAAAACTCTTACCTTTTATGTTAAATTTGAAAACCATTTACATGTCAGAATATTATTATTTTATAATAAACAAGAAATTCTTGAAATAAGTAAATTATAAAATAAAACATGTCCATGTATGTAGTAAATTAAATAGTTCAAAAGTAGAATAAGATGATTTTTAATAAATAAAACATCTCCAAATTGATATCTCTATGTATTTTTTAGATAGATGTTTTAAATATATCTATACTAGTTGTACAATCATTTTTTTCTATTTTTATTTTGTGCATTAAGAAATAAACACAACAAATAAGCCACAATGACTTAGTTGTGCAGATATATATCTTAAACTATTAATATATATTAATTTTAATAAAAAGGATGAACCAACCTTTCAAATCAAACTCCATGATCCATCATCAAGATAATGTATTGTTGAGATTATTTTTCTCTTACTGCATTATCATGATGATGGATCATGGAGTTTGATTTGAAACGTTGATGTTAAAAATTACACACAGTTTCAAGCCAGAAATCTCAACAATATATTATCATGGATTGTGAAAACTACATGCTATTAAAAAGGATGAAGTCAACTTAGATCACAATACATAGATTATATAGTTAATTTTGATTACTAATGTTATATTACTTTCAATAAAAATGATGTAATCAACTTAGCATGTAGAACTATAACTTACCCTAATGATTTTTTCCCCTACAATTTCTCTAATTTTATTTTTCAATAAAAATGTTGCAATTAACTTACCCTATAGTTCTAACCATGTTAGCTTAGCCTAATGAATTTGTTTGCCTATAATATTTCTTACTTTTATTTTTAAATAAAAGTGATATAATCAACTTAACATGTAAAACTATGTCAACATAGCTTAATAAAGGTGTTTTCTTGTAATTTTCTATATTTTTGTGGCTCTTTCCTAATACCATATTTAAAATATATATATAGGAAAGCACATACTCAAATTACTATCATAGCTTTTACAACATAGGGACAAAAGTGCATACATAAATGTAATTTCCAATAAATTCCCTTTGATCTTCCCTAAATTTGTTGTATGCTTTAAACCCCCTTTTAGATTTCAATATGTGACCCTTTATTTATTATATTACATTCATAATTTTAATATGTGACCCTTTATTTATTATATTACATTCATAATTTTAATATGTGACCCTTTATTTATTATATTACATTCATAATATTTTGGTAATTGATAAATTTTATTAGGATGGGGATTCTGGCTTAATTGGCTAAAAGCATCTTGTTGCAGACAAGAGGTTGCAAGGTCCACTATCCCCTTGTCCCCATGGTAACGGAGGGCGTGTCATGCCAACATCAACGATCACGTGAAAAGAAAAAAATTTACTAGGTGCACTACAGTTTATAGGGGGAGCTTACCAATTCCTACAATCTATTTTTTTTTAAATGATAAATTTATTTAAAATTGTTATTCCTTATTTTGTTTGTTACCTTACCTTGTAGTTCACTCGCAAGCTTGATGAAAATAAAATAATACTGCTTGTTTAACATTATTCGATGATGATCAAGGTTATTAATTTAATATTATACAATAATTTTTTATGGTAGTGAAAAATTCACAATGTCGGAATAGTCCAACATTTTTTACTTATTTGTGAAATAGAAGTGTAAGATGCAATGACAATTTCTTGTTCTCACAATATGGCATACTTTTGGTTATACAACTTTTTTCTAACATACAAATTATTTGTTAGATAATTTGACCATCAATTTTTTTGTTGGCACACTTTAATCACTCTTTTTTTTTTTTGCTAAAGTGGCTCAAGGTTGATTTTAGTGATTGAAAGTATTATTTTTATACTACAACATAATATCTTGTATTTATCTTTAAATCATTTATTATAGTGCATTTTTATGCTCAGTCAACTAACATGACAATATTCACAAACATACATTTTACCTTAGCCATCACACTACATCAGATCATTTTCATTAAGACCTTAGTTGGTGGAATATCTCCTTATTTTTTATATGGAATTTATTTTTTATTTCTCTATGCACTCAATTTACAAGAGGGTGTTCCTACAGATAGCCTTATTGCATTTCGTGAACAATTATGTAGAGATGCTTATAGATTTGATAGACAAAATGTATCTCTTTGTATTTATGTTGTGCACTATAAGATATGTTTTTACTATGAAGGGAGATTTGGTTTCCACTTGTGTCTATATCAGGAAATCAATGGACACATAAATTATCCACATCTAGAAACTTGTCCCTTTGCGAATGATAGATGATCAAGGACAATCCACAACACATAATGAAAACACAATATTCAACTTTTAAGTTAGTTGCTTATTCATGCAATTTTGAATGACGTGTCTTCTATCTTAAGCCTCATCAAAAAAATATAATTTATTTTAAAATTTTCTAAATTTAATTTGTATACCACCCTTTTAATGTTACAGTTTTAAAATAATTTATTATTTTACAAAAAAATACTTAAACATGGCAATGACATGTCATATTTTTCAATCTCAATATAATATATCTAATTCATCTTGGATAATACATTTTCTAAATACTTTCTATGTGTGTAACTGTCAAGAGGGGAATAGGTTGCCAAAAATGAATACTAAGAACTACACAGTGGAAGAAGTGGAATACCATGTTTCTTTATATATATTTTCTTCTTTATTATTTTTCACTTGCTTCCCATGAAACAAAAATAGAACTCCTTAAAGTTGCACAAATTTCAAAATTCCAAATGTGTAGATTTAATCCAAAGAGCTTGAAGTGCATTCTATATAGTGTGGAGCGCATGCACACCATCCCATACAATATTTCTAACAAGAAAATTAGTGGAACTTTAATTTGGTATTTGAAGAAAAATGTATATCTTTAGAAGCACAAATGGGAATGCCCTATACATTTATAAAATTATTGAATTTATGTGAAATCATAGTATATTTGTAAAATTTTAAAATAGTACTTGACATTTTGTGCATGATTTTGTTAAGTGTTTTCTATACTTATATTTTTGTTACATTCAAATATGTCATGAAGTGAGTTGCTAAATTTGAAGGCTTGTCATATCTTGTTTTAGTTGCTAAACAAAACTTTATTTTAATGATCTTTTTTAGATTTTTGTACAGAAGTTGTGAACCTATTTTGGTTTTCTACAGAAATAGTCATAATATATGAAATAAAAAGCTAGCAAATATTTTGGACTCATATAAATTACCAAAACCAATTCAACTCATGAATAGGAAAGAGGCAACTCCTTTAGCATAATTGAAGAAATGTATTAGACTTGACAAATTCTTAACTAACAAATATGAGTCATTATAAGTAGGTTGCATTGACACTGCTTAAATTTTTTATCTGTTAGTTTAATTGATTAGTTAATTATTACATGTATTAGCTCATATATCTTCAGAGGATTCATTTTCACTTTCTTCACTATGATAGGTGTTGTTAACTTTGTAAGTCCTCATTGCATGGGTATATGTTATGACATCTCATTATTTACAAAGCATATATATCAAGTGATTGGGTAGGAAAAAGTGAGCCCTATGGATTTGTTTTGGTCCTTAGGATTCAAATAGGGTCGTTTCCATAACTTGTCATTAAATTCAGGATTGGTTAGGATATGAGATTGACTTGCAACTTGAAAGGAGAGCCAATCAATCCTAAGATATGGATTTGATATGAAATGTAATGATATGACTAATAAAATGATGCAAATAACCTATTCTGATGTGAAAACAATAAATTTGGAAAGTCATAGATAAATTCAAAGTTTGCAAATAGACTAAGCAGAGAGTACTGTGCACCTAGCATATGAATCTGAGGCTGATTTCTAAGGACCAAGTTGCCTAGGGTGACTATGTCCTAGTTGATCAATTTGGAATATGATTTCACAATCCTCTGGAGCCTACTCAGAGCCTTTTTTCTTTTGGTGCTCACTATCGGATCTTTGTCAGGTGTTGAAATAATCAAGTTTTTGTATCTTGTCAAGTTGTAGGGTTTGAACGCAACAATAAATAAATGATCTTCAATCTTGCTCTAAACTTCTTCAGATCTGAAACCTACACATTCAAAGAGAGAGGAAGGATTGTGCCATATAGGGGCTTGCCTCAGTCAAACCTCGTGTTGGTGTTTCCACCTCCACAATTAAAAATTGATAAAAGAGAGCTTATTCTTTTGAGGTATAGAGGATAAATAATAAATGAATGATGAATCAATAATGGACTACAACTTACCACCCAAATCTAATTTTCCTTGAAGGATTGAATTCATGCACATCACCTTAAGGTTTGATTGCAAATTTTCTTGAATGCTTGGAAGACCTACAAGGGTTAGATCTCATAAACAAAATGATAACATAAACATGAATAAACTCACATAAAACTTGACATGATGCTACAATGTTGAAATGTTGTAATTGTAAGGAAAGCTAAGGTGCGGAAACAACTCTCCTAACGTCAAAACCTCAGGGAAGAATGAAGAGGTGCTTTTAAATTTTCAATTACAGTCCAATTAAGATACACTTGAAAGAAATAGCAGAAACAGAGAAATGAACATACACAGATGAACACCGAATTTACATGGGAAAACCCTTACAGGAGAAAAACCCACCACACCAAGAAAAACCCCTTTGTATTACAGTAATGAAATTACATACAGAGTACGGGCTTCACTCTCTGATGTCAATTTACAATAGCATAATCCTTGATCAACCTTGTACAGAACATTACAGTATACAATGCTCTCATAATTGAATTCACACTGATCATACATCGAACTATTCATCAAACTGATCGTCCAACTGTTGATCAAACCGAACATCATCTGCAATTGTAGAGTATATGCATGTCATCCCTATTTGTTGAACTTCCTCACAGAATGGCCACAACAGACTAACTTCCAACGGTTCCCATTCGGCTTCTCTAATTGGTCGAAGACACACCACGTAGGATAGTCTTCCAATCAGTCAACAACGTTCAACCTATGTTCGCATGTCGATGATACACTAACCGTGTCTCCCAGATGCCACAAGACCTGATTGTCAATATCCGGCAAGAGGTTACACTTAGTTCAAAAGCAATAGCTCAAACTTCCCCTTGTCGCCAAGACATTATACCGATAACCACCACATGTAGCGCTATTCGGAAAGACCATCGCTATTCGGTGAGAGGTCATACTGAAGTTCCAAAGTCACTTAGACATTAGTATTCCCTTTGGTGAGACTATCGCTACTCGCCAAGAGATCACACCAAGCCTTCCAATCATACTGAAACAAACAACCGTCAGCAAGATTTACCGCTATCGCTGAGAGGTAATACCGAAGTATTCAAGTCACCCCAAGATCATCCTTCGCCAGGATTCATACCAACAACATCCCACAACATCAGTGAGACAAACACCCATCGCCAAGAGTTCTTACCAAACCCTTATGTGTTACTCCGATGACTCTGAGTGCATAACTATCGGCGAGACTTTCCATATCGATAAGACTTCATACCAAAGCAATCCTTTCGACCAAGGGTCTGCCCGATGACTTCGAATGTAAAGCTTTCGGCGAGACTTTCCATATCGATAAGACTTCATACCGAAGCATATGAGTTACTCCGATGACTCTAGTCGCTATGAATCTCCCCGACCATCACAAGGAACTAAACTGTCGGCCAAAGATCTCCCCGAGCAGTGAGAGATAGAAATTGTCACAGCGATCAACATGTCACAGCGATAGGCTCCATTCGGAAAGACTGTAACAAGGTCTCATCGACCTGAACATTTCACAAGGTTGCACAACTGCTAGTCGGCCAAACAACAAGGATGTCACACCAAATTTTCTCTTTCAGAGGTTTCAGCCTGTGAGATAGAGACACACATTTCCAACAGTAATAAATTTGTTCTTGGATGCTCTTGGCTTGATAATAATTGCTTCCAAAAGTGCTTAATCATCAATATTTTTAGTTAGCTTTCCAATGGTGAAATGATTATGTATTTATATACAATTAATCTAATTTCCCAAAAATTAAATCCCCAAAGCCAACATTTGACATTTTAAATTCAAATTTAATAAAATGCCAACTTTGGCATACTAAATTTTGGAGGCAAAATAGGGGAACCAAGCCACTTAGGGAAACTTAGTCCTAGCCCTATTTTGTAGAATGCAAAGTGTCGAGATTAAATATTAAATGTTTTCTTTGATTTTGTAAATGGGGTTTCTTGATAAATATCCAAATGGGCTATGGAATACATAATTTAGGACATTATATGTATAATTATGTCCATGCACTTAGGAGGGAGAAAATCATTGTGTGAAATTGTCAAGGGTGACAATTTACGATGCTACATTTAGCCCCCACTTTAGTGAGAGTATGAACTTACACTCAAACTCACACTAAATTAGAAAATATGTCAAGAGGGGACTAATTATCTAAATGTTGAAGAGATAGGATGAAAATGAATCTAGGGGGAGTGCACAAGCCCCCAGGATTCAAGATCTTATGGCAAG
Source organism: Sequoia sempervirens (assembly GCA_007258455.2). Classification (NCBI taxonomy): domain Eukaryota; kingdom Viridiplantae; phylum Streptophyta; class Pinopsida; order Cupressales; family Cupressaceae; genus Sequoia; species Sequoia sempervirens. The sequence continues at coordinate 317,194,755 of VDFB02105785.1, read as the reverse complement.
AAAACATAAAGATAAGGGAACACACACATGTATGAAATGCAGCAAGACAAGACAAAACATACATGACAAAAGCACTATTTATAAAAAGAAGGTATGACAATCACGGACTAGCAAGTTGTGTTATGCTAGGATCCATACCCAAGGCATTCATGACTCACATGTTAACAAAGTCTGATATTTTCTAGGTGAACCATGAACCAAAGGCACCATGGGCTAGTGAAGTCTAATATTCACTAGGTGATCCTTTCAACAATAGTAATAAAATGAGAAGCACACAAGGACTAGTGAGGACTGATTTTCACTAGGTGTGTACCCGTGCCAACCATACCAAGAGTTATAGTCCTAATAACTCTAATAAGGTTCTACACAAATGATAAAAAAATTTATACCAATGCATCACCAAGTCCAATGTGTGCAAACAAAGTGAAGCATATAATGGAATGTATGCCCCCACCTTAAAGTAATTACTAAACACCATGTTGTGAGAAATTGCTTTAAGGTAGAAAAATGATAAATTCCATGTGATAAGGTTATGAGAGCTTATTTGGAAATCCCTATTCCAATGATATGTTTCCAAATGAAGCTAACTCATGATAAGAGTTTTCCCCCAAGACAATGCAACAAACAACATAAAGATGAACACATAAGGGATCCATGGATCTGGGTTCAATATACATCTTTGCTACAACATAAGTGAGCTTGGAACTAACAACATTCCCCAAATACTCGTGGAATAATGAACACAATGAAATAATGACATAGAGAGAACAAAAAAAAAATTAGGTCAACATGGAAGAGACCTAAATGTCTCAATGCCTTGTGTCATCCCCAAAAGGAAAATGCAAGACAAAAGAACAATGTTTAGGACATATAGAAGAATGGAGATATAAATAGATGAATATCATGACAAATTCGTTTCTTTTGTATCCTTGCACAAATAGAGCAATAAGAGTCCTCCAAATAAATCTCACAAACATAAAGAAACGTCAAGCAACACAACATGAGAGATCACATAACGTGCAAGAAAACATAAATAAACACATAAAGCAAACACAAAAGGGTATTGCACATGTAAGTCGATCTAAAGTGAATCATTTGCATCCCAATCTTGCTCATCGTATATGAACTACAACAAGTGGCGTACTTAGCCAAAGGGAATACAATAAGTGTCCTACTAGGAGTATCATTGGGTTCAACATGTGGTGAATCACTCTCATCAAGAGGATCATCACGATTGACCCCATCTAAATCCATAGACTTTGAGAACAACAAAGATAGTTCATTATGCACTTGTTCGTCAATTTTAGCATTTTCATCCTTATCATCCAAATTTATCACCATGGGTGCTTTAATGCCAATTTTAGTTGTATTTTCTTATTTCACTCTTTGTTTTGGTTGGATCATGTAAGGTTCAATTTCATGTTTTAGTGAAAGTTGTAATTCCTCTTGATTTGTTTGCATAAGTGTTTGATCATTGGTAATGTTTTATTGTTTTCACCCAAGTGGCAAGTAATAGCACAACATCTATGCCTACACTCTTTAAAAAAAAAAATTCTTCTTGTGTGGTTTTCAATTTATGAAGGGATAGGAGCAGGTTTATCAACCATTGGCCTCTTTTCTTCCTTTAGAGGAGCAACCGAAGGGATCACCAGGGGTTGGGAAGCCACTTTCTCCTTAAGTCTATAAATTTATTTCGTTTGGTGGTGTAAAGGTAGTCTTGTGATTGTATCTTGGTATTTTTTATGATATTGGTGGAGGAATTGTAGGATAAATGGCTTGTGACATGGGTTCATCCACAACTTGTGGGGTTGGAGGAACAACCATAGCCTTATCATCTTCAGGAATGTTGCTAAGGGATAACTTGATTATGCGCTTTTCCTTAAAAAAATTATATGACCTAAAAAATAAATCCTCATGAAGCTTAATAGGTTCCATGGGTTGAGGCCAAAAATAGTCCAATGAAATTTTTCCATGAAAATCAAAATGATTAAACCCACTATGATGAACTATGTATATTTGATTGTAAATGGGAACTTTACACACTTGTGGATGACCAATGGGATGACATTCATGGAGCGTAGTCATGGATAACCTAGCTTCACACAAAACTAGTCTGACATTGGGATGATGGAGAATGATACATCTAGTTGCTTTGGTCCAACTTTAAGGGGAAGAGTGATCAAACCTATTGTAGGGCGAGCAAAACCATCATAATTTTTTAACCATGATTTTGGTTTTTCATAATAATATTGATAGAGCTCATGCACAAACAAGAATTCCTTGGTGATTGCATTCTCTCAACACACAAGATCAATGAGTATTCCTAGTGTAGGTTTTCCATTGATATGTTTGACGATATAAAGAGGACCATCTGGTGTGTGTGTGTATGGGTGCATCAATGTGTGTGAAATCAATGTCAGGTAACAAATTGGTTCAACCCTTATGAGGTTGAACATATATGAAATTAATCATATCATTTTAGACCATTCTCAACATCATTCCTATCATCGTTCTTATCATCACAAGCTTGCACAAAGTTGGATGTATGATTTGGCATTAGGTTCGTGAAAATTTGCAAGTTTTGATTGGTTGGGGCAAAAAACTTGTTTCCTTTGTCATTAATGTTGACAAATTGGATGTGATTAGAATCAATGAGGTCTTGAACTTGATGTTTAAGATGTATACATCATTTCATAGTGTGTCCAGGCATACGATGATATTGAAAAAATTATTTCAAGTTAAAGTTTGGAGGAAAAGTTTTTGTTGTATTCACAGGTCTAATTGAAGGTAATTGGATAAGGTTCTTACTTAATAATTGCAACATGATCGAGTGTAGAGAATCAAAAAATTGGGTAAATTGTCTATATTTTGGCCTAAATTGATAGGAAGTTGAATATATGGCTAAAACTTGTGGCTCAATGTTGTTAGTTGTTTGAGGTGTGCTTATTTTGATAAAGTTCTTGTTTTTCTTCTTGAATGGTTGATAATTATCTTGAGGCATGGATTCATATTTCCTAGTAGGAGTCAATAAAGATGTTCCTTCATATTGACTAACTAATATCTAATAATTATGAAGAGTCGTACACAAATGTATAAAGGATGGGTATTTCATTAATACTATCTTATCCCTAATGCCAGGTTGCAAGTTTCCAATAAACACTCTTTGAACATCAACATCAGGAAGGGCATAGTTAATTTGTGAGTAAAATAACTGATACCATCCTATAAAGTATGTCACCTTTTCATGTTTCACTTGTTTGCAATACACTAAATTAGTTAATATGATTTTAGGTCCAATGTTTACTTGAGAGTGTTGAAGAAATGCATCAACCAACTCATTGAATGAATTTATGAAATTATTAGGCAATAATAAAAACCATTCCAAGGCCCTATCTTTCAATGATCTCACAAATAGTTTATCCAAGAGCTTATCTTCAAAGATGAAGTCATTGAACAATGTAGTATAGGCTGATACATGACTATTAGGGTCTCCTTTTCCATTATATTTCTCAAATATAGGTATCTTTGTGTTTTGAGGCAAGGGTGTTTTCAATATTTCAATTGACAATGGGCTCCTCTTAAAATATTGTGGTGGTTTTCCATGTTGACTTTGATTCAATGTGGAGATTTGTTGTTGAAGTGATGTTATGTTTTGTAAAAGTTGGTTTATGATTGAATCATTGCTTAACATGTTTTGAGAGTTTGGTGAATATGGTGGGATTATGTAAGTTCTTTGTGGACTACTATGTTGCAAGTTTGTGAGAGGTGATGAATATTTTGGTGCCACATGTGATGCCATAAAACTCTATGGATTCCCACTAGGAATTCCCAAGCTTGGATTTATGCCATTAGTGTGTTGTATTGATGTAGCTACGGTTGGAAATGTAAATGTAAGAATATAAGGTATAGTTGTGGGGAGAGAAAAAAAATTTCCTCCTTGGTTTTGAGTATATCCTAATGCTTGAGCACGACTAGCTACAGTAGGGATGTTGGCATATACTATGTGAGCAAGACTATGCAAAACCTCTATTCTTTGGGCATTGTTGATTAACTTCCTAAGGTTGTCCACTATAGGCATTATTTTTCCTACTAAGGATTCAATGCTTAATTAGTCTTGTAATCCCTCTAAGTCTTTGTCCAATTGTTTCAATTTATCATCAAGCACATGGACAACAATAGTCTCAACATCTATAAAGGTGCTTATTTGTGAAGTTGTCATGGGTATGGTAGGATTAGGGATTGAGTCCAAAATGGGATGGGTATTGAAAATACCCTGTGTGAAAGAATTGGAGGACTTAGAATTCTATAACTATGTATGTCTAATTGGAACTTATTGGTAATAGGATACCAAGTTTTAAATCTCATACAAGTTTCAAAACACTAAGTGTGCCCACTATGAATGCTAAATTGCAAAATAGTCACAGTAAAATAGACATGAGCAAAAATTAGAAAATAAAACCAGATAGTAAACACGAAAATAGAGATGTGATAAAAATTTGAGCCAAAATTAGTTGGACAAGGGCGCCTAGGATGACTATGTTCTGCATGGGTTTCTATAAATTTTAAAGTTTCAATGTTTATAATATTGTTTAAGGTTCTTTTTTTGTGTGTATACAAGTCTGACAATGAATATTTTTTCAAAAATTGATTGATTTAAGATTATGCAATGCAAACTGCAAGTATGCGACAATTTTGAATTCAAGGACTAAAAGACAATTCTAGATATAATTTATAGATGTAAAATGTAGTAATTAACTAGTCCTAATATGAAATATTTGAAAATAATGATTTTTATTACTTTTTGACATACAACAATGCATTTTTTCACCTTTTGACCTATATGCAAAATACCTAAATGGATGCAATGAACTCTTTTAGATTTGATTTCAAACCTAATGTATATTTCTAAATGCAATTACAATGTAGATATGACCTATGATGAGTGAAATTAATCCTATTGCAATCGATGATGCAATATGATATGCAATTTTTTTAATTTTATGTTTTTTATTATGCAAAATTAAATTCCTAAATGAACAATGCAAAACAATACAATACTAACCCTAAGATTTAGGATGATAAATTTAAAATTTCAAAAGGTCTATAATGTTAATGTGTCAGGTTCACCAAAATTATTAGGTGGGAAAAGAGAACCCTGGGGATTTTTTTGTCCTTAGGATTCAAATGAGGTCTTTTCCATAACTTATCATTAAATTCAGGATTGGCTAGGATATGAGATTGACTTGCAACCTAAAAGGTGAGCCAATCAATCATAGGATCTGAATTTAGAGACTTGGAAATGGATTTGATATGAAATGCAATGATATGACTAGAAAAATGATGTAAATAACCTATTTTGAGGGAAAAATAACAAATCTAGAAAGTCACAAACAAATTCGGATTTTGGAAATAGACTAAGTAGAGTACTATGCACCTAACACATGAATCTAGGGTTGATTGTTGAGGACCAAGTTGGCTAGGGAAATTATGTCCTAGTTGATCAATCTATAATATAATTTCACAATCCTCTAGATCCTACTCGAAGCCTTCTTTCTTATGATGCTCACTATCGGATCTTTGTTAGGTGTTGAAATAATTGAGTTTCCATATCTTGTCAAGTTGTAGGGTTTAAATGTAACAATGAATAAATGATCTTCAATCTTCCTCTAAACTTCTTCAAATCTGAAACTTGCACATTCAAAGAGAGAGGAAGGGTTGTGCCATATAGGGGCTTGCCTCAATCAAACCTCATGTTGGTGTTTCCATCTCCATAATGGAAAATTGATAAAAGAGAGTTTATCCTTTTGGGGGATAGAGGATAAATGATAAATGAATGACAAATCAACAATGAACTACAACTCACCACCCAAATTTTGTTTTCCTTGAAAGATTGAAATCATGCACATCACCTCAAGGTTTGATTGCAATTTGGCTTGAATGCTTGGAAGACCTACAAGGGTTAGATCTCACAAACAAAATGATAACATAAACATGAATAAACTCACATAAAACTTGACACATGATGCTTCAATGCTTCAATGTTGTAATAAATTTGTTCTTAAATGCTCTTGACTTGATAATAATTGCTTCCAAAATTTCTTGATCATCAATATTTTTAGTTAGTTTTCCAATGGTGAAATGACTATGTATTTATATGCAATTAATCTAATTTATCAAAAATTAAATCCTGAAAGCTAATATTTGACATTTTAAATCCAAATAATAAAATTCCAACTCCTACATACTAAATTTTGGAGTCAAAAGAGGGTGACCAGGTCACCTAGGGTGACTTAGCCCTAACCCTATTTTGTAGAATGCAAAGTGTCGGGAACAAAATATTAAATGTTTACTTTGATTTTGTAAATGGGTTTTCTTGATAAATACCCAAATGGGCCATGAAATGCATAATTTAGGACATTAGATGTACAATTAGGTCCATACACTTAGGAGGGAGCAAAACATAGTGTGAAATTGTCAAGGGTGACAATTTACAATGCTACATTTATCCCCCACTTTAGTGAGAGTACAAACTTACGCTTAGACTCACACTAAAGTAGAAAATATGTCAAGAGGGATCCAATTATCTAAATGTTGAAGAGATACGATGACAATGAATCTAGGGGGAGTGCACAAGCCCTCAAGATTCAAGATCTTATGGCAAGACAACATAAATACAAGGGAACACACACATATATGAAATACAACAAGACAACACAAAACAATAAATGACAAAAACACCAAACAAAAAGAGGGTATGACAATCACAGACAAGCAAGTTTTGTTATGTTAGGATTCATACCCAAGGCGTTCACAACTCATAGGCTAATAAAGTTTGGTATTTTCTAGGTGAACCATGAAACAAAGATGGTGCCACAAGCTAGTGAAGTTCAATATTCACTAGGTGAGCCTTTCAACTATAGTAGAAAAATGAGAAACACACAAGGAATAGTGAGGACCAGTTTTCACTAGGTGTGTACCCATGTCAACCATACCAAGAGTTATAGTCCCAATAAATCTGATAAGGTGCTACACAAATGATAAAAAATGCTATGCCAACACATCACCAAGTCTAGTGTGTGTGAACAAAGTGAAGCACGTAATGAAATGTATGCCCCCACCTTAAAGTAATTACTAAACACCATGTTGTGAGCAATTGATTTAAGGTAAAAAAATGATAAATGTCATGTGATAAGGTCATGAGAGCTTATTTGGAAAGCCTTATGCCAATGATATGTTTCTAAATGAAGCTAACTCGTGATAAGGGGTTGCCCCCAAGACAATGAAACAAACAACACAAAGATGGAAACATAAGGGATCCACATATTCTAGTTAGTATACATCTTTTCTACAACATAAGTGAGCTCAAAACTAACATCATTCCCCAAATAATTGTGGACCAACAACATGATGGAAGAATGACACATAGAGAGAACAAACAAACTTTTTGGTCAACATGAAAAATACTAAATGTCTTAAAGCTTTGCATCATTCCCAAAAGAAAAATATAAGACAAAATAAAAATGTTTATGAAGAGGTATGGGAGCAAGCGATGAATTTTGAATCTATCCCATTTGCTTGTTTTCATTGCAAAAAAGTGTCCTTTGAAGTTGCAAAAACCCTTTGGTTAGGCAATGGAGAGAAAAGGAGTGGGGTCATGTGTCTGAGGGTGACTCTAAGGTTACAATGGAGAATGTTGAGCCTAGTCTTAAGAATGATGTTTTTGTAGTTATATCTTCAGATATGCAAATTAAGTATGGACCCTTCGGGCCTATTTCAAAATGAGCATAATGTGGTCCCCGTGCTAGTTTTTTCTCCTAATATCTTAAACAATTTGACTCCCCCAATCCTAGAGGGGGTTGAGGAGTTGAAAATTAGTCTGGAAAATACTAATGTGTCCTCTCCTATAAGGGAGGTGGAAGTTGTGAACTCTAAGGTTGTAGGAAAGGTTTCCTCTCCCTTGGTGTCTCAGGAATTTATAGGCAAGGTTGCCCCATGTTGTTAATGATTCTACTTATGTGTTGGAGGATTCAAAGGATTTTTTGATTAGTAAACCTACCTAGAAGGAGAGTGGAGATGTGGTTGATCCTCCCTTTATTCTTGTCAAAGGTAGGAATAGAAAGAAACAATCTCCCCCCATTAGTGTCTACCAAAAATAGACAAAGGTTTGACTATGGTTCTGAGTCGAGGGGCAAGGGATTCCCTCCTTCCCAGGTTACTCAGGATAAGGAAAGTAGAATGGATATAACAGATGGTACACATAGGACCTTACTGGAGATGTGCTCTAAGGGAATCTCTACCGAGTTCTTATGAAGATTATTTCCTAGAATTTGAGGGGGTTAAATCACCCTCATAAACATGATCTCCTTTCTAATCTCTTAAAGGATCATAAACCTAATTTTATTTTGATTCAAGAAATTAAGATGGGGATGGATAAGTTGAGTAAAATCAAGAACAAGCTCTTTAAAGATTGTGGGATGCATTAGAGGTTGTTGGGACATCTGGTGATATTGTTACCTTTTGAAATCCAAAGTTGATTCAAAGTGTGGCCTTGTTTGAAGACTATAATCATGTGGCTACTTCCTTTGTTAATGTTTGAGATCAGTTCTCTTGGACCCTCTCTAACATCTATGCTCCTAATAGTAAGAGTGCTTGGAAGAAAATTTGGGAAAATCTTAGTTCTTTTAAATCTCATCATGCTATTAATAATTGGTTAGTTATGGGGGATTTCAATACCCCTTTACATGACTTTGAGAAAAAGGGAGGGTCCCAAATTATGGATGGCAGCAGGTTTGATCTTATGAACCTTATCAATGATAATGCCTTGATGAATCTAGATCTTTAGGGGGCCTCTTATACGTGGTCAAATTAGAGAGTTGGTGATGCTTTGATTCAGGTTAAGCTTGATCGAGTTCTTTTTCCTAACTAGTTTCTTTCTTATTCTTGTGCTCTCTCATCCTTAACTAGGCTGGGGTTTGATCACTTTCTTCTTTCCCTTTTGGTGGACCTATTGGGGAGAAGGAAACATTTCCCTTTCAGGTTTGAGAAAATGTGGATTTTTCATCCTAACCTTAAGGATAAAATTTAATCTTGATGGGATATATGGGTTGATGGTTCTGCTATGTATAGGGTTGCTAAGAAGTTTCCCAATGTTAAATGTAATGTTCGAAGGTGGAACAGGTCATCTTTTGGTCAATTTTTTGTTGATAAAGCTGCTATCAAGGAGAAACTTCTTACTATTCAACAATCCATCCAATTGTCTAGCTATGATCACAGTCTTATTCAACGAAAGAATGTTCTTTTGTCTAGATGGCATAGCATTGTTGCTAAGGAGGAGGAATTTTGGAAACAAAGATCGAGAATCATGTGGTTGAAAAGTGGGGATAGAAATACCATATTTTTTCATCTTTCTATATTGAAGCACTATACCTCTAATCGTATCAAGTCTATTAGGTTCAACAATCAGGTGCTAGATAAGAATGTGGATTTAATGCAAACTATTTCTTCTTTTTTCTTTGATTTGTTGTCTGTGGATAATGTCTTGTACTCTACTTGTCAAGATGAACTGCTTATGGATATTCCCCAAATCATATCTAATGATCTCAATAGGAAACTAGTTCATATCCCTTTGGATGATGAGATTAAGAGTGTGGTTGTCTCTTTTGAAGGCAATAAGGTGCCTGGACCAAATGGGTTCCCTATGCTCTTCTTCTAGACTTTTTGGGAGATTGTGGTGAATGATGTAGTGGATGCAACTAAAGAATTCTTTTGCAGTTGTAATATTTTGAAAGAGTTAAATTCCTCCTTCATTTTCTTGGTTTTAAAGAAACTGGGGGCATCCCCTTTTGATGAGTTTTGTCCTATAAGCTTGTACAACTCTATCTATAAGATTTTTTCTAAAGTGCTAGTGGTTAGATTACAGAAGGTTTTTCCTCAAATTATTTTGATTCAAAAAAATGGTTTTGTGCTTGGTAGAAAAATTCTTGACTCTATTCTAACTATTCATGAGAATATCCATTCCTCGACGGTGAATAAGCAGGCGGGGTTTCTTTTAAAGTTGGATCTTCTTAAAGCTTATGATAGAGTTGATTGGGGATTTCTCCTAAATATTTTGAAAGCTTTTGGTTTTGGGGAGAAGTTGGTTATGTTGATTAGGCAATTGATTTCTACTCTAAAATTCTTTGTTCTTGTTAGTGGATCCCCTTCTCCTCTTTTTTGTTGTTTGAGGGGATTGATACAAGGAGATCCCATCTCTCTCTTTCTCTTTATCATTATGGTAGAGTCTCTTGGGAGATTAATTTAGAGTTATATTAATATTGGTTAGTTATCGGGGCTTTCTCCTTCCTCTCGTAATCATAACTGCTCCCACCAACAGTTTGTGGATGATACTCTCATTCTTGGTGCGTCTTCCATTAAAGAGGCCAAAGTTATTAGATTGAGTCTACAAAAATATGAAGTGGCTTCTAGGAAAAAGATCAATTTCCCTAAGAGTACTATATTTTTTCTAAATACTCCTGAGCATCAGCAGCATAGAATTGCACAGATCTTGTAGTGTCAAATTGGGGAATTATCGTCTTCCTATTTGGGCCTCCCACTGTGCTCTAATTTTGTTCCTAACTCTTTTTAGTGTGGTCTGGTTGATAAGTTTAATTCTAAGTTGGTTGGTTGGAAAGGGGCTTTATTGAGTCAAGTTGGGAAAGTTCAATTGATTAAATCCAATTTATGAAATCTCTCTGTTTATGCTTTGAGTCTCTTTTAGATGCCTTAGAAGTTCATGGAGAGGATTGAAAGTATTCAGAAAAAATTCCTTTGGTTTGAGGTGGAAGAGAAGAAAAGGTTGCACTTGGTTTCTTGGGATGGTGTTTGTAGGCCTAAGAAGGTGGGAGGCTTGGGTATTTGCAAAATTAGATAATTCAATCTGGCTCTTCTTGCTAAGCAGTTGTGGAATCTTATTTTTGGTAATAGTGAATGGGCCCATATTATTTCAAGTAAATATCTTCGGGGAGTGGATCGTGTCAGGGATCTTCTTATTAGTGGTTTCTCCCCCCTTTTGGTTCAACCCTCTAGAATTTTATGGTTAAATCTAGAAGCATTATTTCTAAGGGGTTGTGGTGGCAATTGGGGAATGGTAGAAGGATTCTTTTTTGGGATGACTGGTGGTTTGGAAATGGTATGCTCAAAGATGAACTGTGGGCTCTTTTTTTTATGGATCTTTGTATTTGTCATTTTGGCAAATTTTTTGTTGATTATATTGATAATGGTTCTTGGAAAAGGTTGCATGTGACTAACCCTATTTTGGAGGTTATTTTTAAAGCCTTAGTTGTGGTGCACATCCCTTCCTTTTCCCTGGTTGATAAGGTGGTGTGTCAATTTTCATCTAATGGAAAATTTTCAATTTCACCTGCCTTTTCTCTCCAATGTGCTTTTATTGGTCTTGTCCCTTTTTGGGCCTCTCTTTGGTTTCGTAAGCTGATCCCTAAAGTGAATGTGTTCTTTTGGGTATTTTTCCAAAACAACGTGCTTACTATTGATAATCTTGTGAAAAGGGGTTTTATGATGCCTAACATATGTTTCCTTTGTGAAGAAGCTATGGAAGATGTGTTCCATCTTTTGATTAGTTGTAGGTTTGTGGGGGATGTTTGGGCCCATGTGCTCTCTCTCTAAAATTTGAGTTCATCTTCCCTTCTATTGAGGATTTATGGTCACAATGGTCGTGCCCATCTTCTAATCCTACTCTAGACTTCCTTTGGTCTCTTACTCTTCCTCATTTGGTGTGAGTAATTTGGTTGGAAAGATATAATAGAATATTTAGGGATAATGCCATTTCCTCCATCAGGGTTGCTTATAAGATTTGTGCAGCTATCAAAGAGAATTTTTTATCTAAGGCATCCTTTCAGAATGGGCCTAAGAATGTCATGTCTCCTTGTGATGCTCGTTTCTCCCTGAATTGGAACCTTCCTTAAGATATTTCTCTTCCTTTGAAGAGAGGTAAAGCTTCTAGGATTGATGTTGCTTGGAAAGCTCCTCTTGTTGGTTGGGTGAAAGTCGATTTTGATGGTGCTACAAAAGGGAATATGGGACCTGCTGGTTGTGGGGGAGTGTTGTCTGACTCTAATAGTAGGTTTGTTTCTAGGGTGGCGCGAACCCAGAGAAACCACTTTGTGGAAGCTTCTGCCACCTATCATGGTCTTAAGTTGGCGTAGTCTAAAGTTTTTAGCAAGGTTTAGATTGAGGGTGATTCTTTAAATATTATCAATAACCTTAAGAAATCTACTCCTCCTTCATGGTCTATTGAACCTATTATTTTGGATGCTCTATCCATTTTGAATTCCTTTGAAAAATGTTTTATTTTCCATATCTATAGGGAGGGAAATTGCCTAGCATATAAATTTGCTAACCTTGGGGTTAATCACTTTTCAGAGTAAGAATTCAACAGTTTCAAGCTGTTGTTTTGGTATATACAACAGTTCTTTAGCCTTTTAGAGGTTAAAGTTTCATATACCTAGCGACTCCATTCTCAATTTCTAGTAGATCAAGTGCAACTAGCCTATGAGAAAAGTTCAGACAAGAAGAATTTCTTCTCCATTTGAATACTTACAGTTGTCTTCACTAAAAAGAAGAGGAAGCACAACCAAGAGAACAATTGATAGGTCTTCAAGAAATAAATCAGTTTCTCCAATTTTTAGAATAGAATTATTACTATATTCAACAAGAACAAGAGGTAGACCATAAGCAAGGCAGCCAGGTTCGTATTCAGCTTCGCCAAGTTACAGGATATCAGTTTTGCCTTCAAGAGGTTCACCAAGTTTTTTTACAAGATCAATTCTTGTTTTTCCAGTAGTACATCATCTACCACAAGCAGCTTTGATGGCCAGAGCACATGCTTTTGTTCCATTTAATGGGGGCAGCCCATTGAATTTGGCTCAACGTGATGACATACTGGTAGCTGGGCTTAAAAGTCTACCTAGTTTTACAAGAAAAGATCAAACTACACCAATTGAACACATAAGAGACATAGCTTCACTTTGTGCAGTTCATCATGTTACAGAAGAGAACATGGCATTGAGGCTTTTAGTAGACTCATTTAAAGGCAAGGCACTCCAATGGTTTAGAAGCTTAATGGTGAATTTTGTTGCATCATGGGATGACTTGGGAGACAAGTTAAGCAAGCAATTTTCTGAAAAATCTGATCATCTATCTCTAGTTGAGAAAATGACGACTATCAAGAAAGCCCCACAAGAATAGATGACAGATTTTAACTTCTTATTCCAAAGAACTTGGAACAAAATCCTAGCCACGATAAGGCCTACACCAGCTCACGCTTTTCTATATTATCTTAGAGCTATTAACAATGATATTGCACTTTTGGTCCAATCTATGGGAGGAGTAACTCTGCCAGCAGCCTATGAGATAGCTATTAGAGTTGAAAATAACTTAATACAGGCTAGCAAGATTGCACCCAGGCCTCTTATGCCCTTTTTCCCAGATATTCAGCCATTGATACCCATTCAATTACCTCCTATAGCCTTGTTACCCATTGTTCCAACTTTTAGTTCCCAAACAGCTGCTCAAAACTATGTTGTTCCGGTCAATTCAGAATTATAAGAGCTTAAGGGTGATCAACAAAAAATGGTGAATGATCTACAACAGCAAATAAATAATTAGGAAGCTATGCAAAAAATATTGTAGACTGTTAGAAACAATTTAGTAAGCCTTAAAAACTAGCAAGGCCAAAATTTTAGACCCTATCAACCCCCCTTTTAGCCAAATAGACCGCCTTATCAGGCTGACTACCAAGGACAACGAAAAAATTTCAATCCTAGGCCTAATCAGCCTTTCAATCAGAATGTTGCCAACTCTTCTAAAGAGTTGGTACCTGTCCAGAACAACTTGGCTCAAGATTACGTATGGTGTTATCCCTGTAATTAGCCTCATAATCAGGCTACTTGTCTGAACGGGGTGGTTAATCAAGCACTCATGGTAAAAAATAGTTTACCTACTTCTGAGAGAACACCAAAGGAGAGCAACAATCAACTAGATGATCAAACACAACAAAACGAGTTTGATGTTGCCATCATGAACTGGTAAGGCAACAAATTTTGTGGCGTTAATCATGCACAAGGGCAGAACCAATCTGCTACATCTATTGCAGCCAACATGAGGTTGAAAAAAAGGGTTGTTGACTTGAGAATGCAAGTTGTTCCTAATGTACAGCAGCCAAAAAAAGACAAACAACAAGCTGTTCAGTAGAAGATCAAGTTCCTACAACCCAATAGGGGAAAAATCAACATGCTTCAGCTCAAAACGTTCAAATTATGCCAAGACAGCAAACTGCACCAGCTAAAGAACAACAAAAAGCACAACCTCAGCCTCAAACAACACAAACAGAGGTTGTTGTTCCAAAAGTACAACCAAAAGTTATTGGTACTACTTTCAATATTGTTGATCATATGAAGAAAGCCACTATTAGAATGACCATGTTAGATGCTTTGCATCTTCCTAGGCAGAAAGAAAGCTTGCAGGAAGCTTTAGCCAAAATATCAATTTCTGATGAGCCTAACATTGAACAGCATAGGGTTCTAGCCAACACTTCAGAGGTTAAGAGAGAGCAGTTTGTTCAGGAGGTAAAACTACCACCCTTCTATGTCATTTTGATTATAGATAACAACCTAGTTCATAATTGTATGATTGATTCTAATGCAAGCAGTTCCGTAATGCCAAAGAGTTTAGCAGATAAGTTAGGTTTAGTGTATGAGCCCCTTTCAAAAGGATTCATACAACTAGATGGTATAGACATTCAGTTTGTAGGAATGATCAAGAATCTACCTCTTACCCTGCGTGCTTGACCCAATTTCTCAGTTTCGCAGGACATATATGTTATAGACTTGCCACCATTCTTTGGCATGTGCCTATTTAGGGATTTCACTGCTAAGATAGGGGGTATTTATCTTTTGACTGGTCTCACATGTTTTTTAGAACTAGATATGGTACAAAGGTGACCATTAAGTCAGAAATCCAGGCTAAGGACCATTTAGAGCCATATGTACCTAGTGCAATAAACACCAACCTTGTTGTCCATGGTCAGGAAGATCAATCCATGACCTTAGACTTTGGTACACCAATTGGACGCATACTCGTCATGAACCTTGATGAGTGGGCAGCTGAAGATCACGAGACTGATCCTTTCAGTCACATGGACAAGGTCAGTTGGGTGTTTATATGATTCAACAGCCCGATGTGATAGTTCCAAACCTGGTTAGAGAAGAAGTGCAGCCTGATCAGTAAGACAATCAACTTTGGAAGTTGTTTTTTGATGGTTCAAGAATTAAGATATGTGTTGGTGGAGGTGCAATGCTTGTTTCACTTGAAGGAGATAAATTTTATTTAGCATTCAGATTTGCTTTTAGCTGCACGAACAATGTGGTTGAGTACGAAGCACTAATCCATGGCTTGGAATGGGCTAGGAAAAGGGGTATCAAGTGTCTACAGGCTTATGGTGACTCAGAATTGATTGAAAATCAAGTAAGAAATCAGAGTGTGACCAAGAATGATTTGTTGAAGTTATATAAACACAGAACCTGGGACCTAATTGAAGATTTTAGTGCTTTTAATCTACTGTCAATTCCCAAAAATATGAATAAAGAGGCAGATAGATTGACTGCTATCGGCTCACAGTTTGATATTCCCTCTGACATTCATAATATCGAGGTATAGCAATATGTCAAGGTGGTAGTAAGGCCATATGTACCTGATAATATAGTCAGTTGGTAGATTTTTGACAACGATAAGCAGATAATTAGTTTTCTGATCGAAGAAGCATAATTTTTTGTTGCTAATCAGTAGAAACTTGAGCAACAATATGAGAATCAGATCTTGCTATTGAAGTCTAATAAGCTACCCAAGGGATTGGTCACTCTTGAATCAATTTTCAACAATGATGATCAGGTCAGAAATGATAAATCCAGCATCACAGTGAAGCAGGAGCATTACAAACCAATAGAGATATTCAAAGACAAGCTCCTTAAGCTTGGAAAAGTCTGTACGAAAGAGGAACAACAAGACTTTGTCTTGCTTTTCCAGAAATTCAGTGACATATTTGCTTGGAAGTATGGAGATCTGAAGGGTTTTAACCCTGAGTTGGCTCAACATACAATTGAGTTAGAGCCCAATGCAAAACCAATTAGACAGAAGCAGAGGCCCCTGAATCCTAAGCTGGAGCACTTGATGAAGACAAAGCTAAACAAATTGGTTGAAGGAAGTATTATCTTTCCAATAAAGCATACCTCTTGGGTTTCCCACTTGGTGCCTATCAGGAAAAAGAACAAAGAGATAAGGTTGTGTGTGCATTTTAATGATTTAAATAGAGCTTCAGTCAAATATCACTATCCATTGCCTTCAATGGAGCAAATACTGCAAGTTGTTTCAGGATCAGAAAGGTTCTCGTTGCTAGATGGATATTTAGGATATAACTAGATCCTGGTTAAAGAAGAAGATCAATACAAAACAACCTTTACCACCAAGTGGGGTACTATGGCTTACAAAAAAATTCCATTTGCATTGTCAAATGCGGGAGTAACCTTTCAAAGAGCAATGGATATGGCTCTCCAAGGTTTGATAAACAAGTTTGTTCTTTTTTATTTAGATGATATCACTATTTTCTCGCAAAATGCTAATGAACACTTTGATCATCTTAGACAGAGTTTTGAAAGATGTAAAGAGCATTTTTGTTGTTCACGAAGGTAAACTTATGGGTTATATTGTTTCTAAAGATGGCATTTCTATTGATCCAGAATGTATTGCAGCCATTCTGGCATTACCACTTCCTACTCACAAAAAGGGTTTGCAGAGCTTTCTAGGCAGAATAAACTTTATTAGGAGATTTATTCCCAAAGTTGCAGCTTTATTGCAGCCACTGACAGCCATGCTAAAAAAAAGCATTCAATTTAGTTGGACGAGAGAAGGAAAGAACAGTTTTGAGCAAATTAAAGACGCACTTGCAGCTGCCCCTACTCTTATCAACCCAAATTTTGATAAGGATTTCATATTGTACGCATTTGGGGGAGTGGATACCATCTCTACAATGCTCTGTCAACAAAATAATGAAGGTATGGAGCAGCCCATAGCTTTCTTTAGTCAGGTTTTACATGATTATGAAACCAGGTATTCATTTGTTGAAAAGCATGTCCTTGTTGTAGTGAGAAGTCTCAAGAAGTTTAGACATATGTTGTCTAATAATAAAATACATTTGCTGGTAGCTCACCCAACAATCAAAGAGTTTCTACTAAATAAGGACATTAATGATAGAAGAGAAGGCTAGATAACCAAAGTCATGGAATACGAAATCAATATAAAGGTTACCAAACTTGTTAGAGGTAAAGGTCTGTGCTAGCAACTTGCAGAAAATAAAGAAAACAGCAGTGAAGAAGTCACTACAGTTCTAAATTTTAAAGAACATGTTGTTACAACCACTTCAACTGATTGGATCAATCAGATGATTCATTACTTGCATACGAGAGATTGTCCACAAGGTTTATACAAATCAAAATGAAGATATTATAGATTACAAGCAATTCCCTATGCAAAAATTGATCGTGTTCTTTATAAAAGGATTTCAATGGAGTATTCCTTAGATGTGTTTACCCAAATAAGACTGAAAGAATTCTTGAGGAATTCCATGATGGACTTGCTGGAGGTCACTTTGCACCATGAACTACAGCTCTGAAAATTATGAGGGTTGGATACTATTGGCCAGATTTGTTCAAAGATGCACATGCTTATGTGAGAAAGTGCAGTAAATGTGCAATGTTCGCTGAAAAGCAGAAGCTTGCAGCCTTGTCGATTCATCTTATTCAAGTAGAGCAACCTTTCAGAAAATGGGGATTGGATTTCATAGGTCCAATCAATCCACCCTCAAGTGTTGGGCACAAATGGATTTTGACTGCCACAGACTACTTTACGAAGTGGACTGAAGCAGTTGCCTTAAAAGATGCAAATGAAACATCTATTCTGAACTTTTATCAAGACTTGGTTTCAAGGTTTGGTACACCTGATTCAATTATTTCTGATAATGCTTTAGCCTTTGTTGGTTTGAGAGTTTCAGATTGGTCAGTAAAGCATAATATTTATCTGAACACTTCCTCAAACTATTACCCTCAAGGTAATGGACAGGCCGAATCAACGAACAAAAATCTGATTAAGATCATAAAGAAGACTATTGAAGATAATCATAGGTCATGGCATGACAAGCTCAAGTTAGCCCTATGGGCTGATAGAGTTACATCAAAACAATCAACAATATTTTCACCATATGTTTTGGTTTATGGCAAAGAAGCCAAATTACCTATTTCAATTGAATTACCAACTCTGAATTACATAAGAGAGCTTGAATTACTTGAGGAGCAGACAATGCAAGTCAGGCTCTCTCAATTGACAGAGTCGGAGGAAACCAGAAAAGAGGCTTACAGGAAGCTCCAAATTCATCATTCTCAGATGAAGAAAACATTTGACAAGAAAGAAACAACAAGGATCTTAAGTGAGGGTGACTTAGTTTTCAAATGGGATGAATTAAAGAGCAAGCTTGGTAAACATACAAAGTTTGACGCCATGTGGGATGGCCCATGTATCATAATAGAATGCAAATAGAATAATTCATTTCAGCTTTCAAAGCTGGATGGCGAGGTGTTGCCAATCCCTACTAACGAGATTCACCTCAAACAATGCTTTTAAGCATAAAGTTTGTAGTTGTCCACAGTAGTGTAGTTTCATTTTCAGTTATGCTTTCAATAAGTGCCCCATGGCACATTTCATTTCAGTATTGTTTTGCTTTCAATAAAGTGTAGTTGTTGCACGTGGTTTTCAATCTCTATTTTAAACAGATTTTCAGTAGTTTCTTTTAGTTTGTGTGGTTTGCAGCTGAGTTACAAGTTTTTCTAAGTCAAAACAGAGCAAATAATGGACTCCATGCCCAATGGATAGGCTACATAACAAGTCTATGGTGTTTAGCAAACAAACACTTCGTAGAGGTCACCAAATTGTTACCTATTTTTAGCTACAACTCAAAACAGGCAGAGCTGAATTGCATTTCACATTGAAAGTTACAATTTTTCTGCTAAAGTATTCATTCTAATCCAGAATCTGATTACTTGTGAATTTACAGTGTGATTATGCAAAAGTTTGTAATAGAAGAAATCATTAAAATTGCATAGTAATGTTGCTTTATTCATATTGTAAAAACCAAAGTCCCACACAAGTCGTGGGAGTAACTTAGTTTGATTTTCATAATCAAATAATGAATACGAAATAAAATTGTATACTACACAACTGAAGATAATATAAACATGGAAAGGGGAGTGATTCATCATTGCCTGTAATGATGAATCATTTATATTTTATCTTCAAGTTGTTGTGTCTGAAGTGCCTCCAGGTTGTTTCGACTCCAAGCTCCATGGTTTCCTGCAAGATTGTTAAAAAATGGTGTTAGAGCAATGATGAATCACATCCTTCCTTGTGCCTATATTACCAACAAAAATGTAATACACATCCAATCAAGCATTCACCAGATGATTAAGTCGAAGAAAGGCAACTGTTTAGGGAGCATGAAGTTCAATGGAAGCTTTTAGCTTCAATTATTTTGCTAACTTGGTTGATTAAATGTGCAGATATAGGTATAATTAGATCATTTCAACCATCAGGTATTGTTATGAGTGGTGGGAAATGTGGCTCCCACAAGGGTTGAGCCCAGCTCATAATCAATAACGTGGGACAACAGTGTGGAATAAAAGTAATCATCATTCTCCATGAATGAACAGTTGATCAAGCATCATCATCTAGTGAACAGACATACATATTTCAAATGCCAAATCAAAGCAATGAGAAGACAAGTTAAATATTGGATATCATCATAACCATATTAAAAGTATAAGTTTCCTCATCAAATAGGACAACAAGCATAGAAAATCATAAAAATCAGCCTTCAATTCATTATGATGGAAACAAATAGAGCAAGTCTTCCTCCACCCATCATTTGAATAGAAATACATCAACAAAAAAAGGCCACTAATTTACCTTAGATCATGTACACAATCAATGAGATATGTTTAAAAAGAGCATGATCAATGTTTAAGCATAATGTTCTCAGTTTTAGCTTCATTTAAAGTCTAACATTTAAATTTGCATGAAAGCATGGAGTAGCCTTTACATTAAAGGGAAAACAAATCATTTAATTTTAAAACTATTTTAGAACTTCAAAGCATATATATAGTCTACAAGAGACTTAAGAAGAACAGTGACAGAGGCCATTGCAGTGTTGATCAATCAATAGCCATTTTTAGGCATGCTTACAAGTTAAGATGGACAACATACGAGGCATAGTTTGTAAGGAACAATACTTGAAGATGATAGGGATTGTGGAAAGATATTTTCACAGAGATATTGAGTTGGTATCTCATGAATAAGATAAGCGGGGCCGCAATATCAATCAAGGGCAGATTACATAGGATCAATAGGCCATATGAACAACAATATTCTTAATTTGACATGTCATAAGTATCCAAATGGAAACATAATTATTTCATGGCGAGTTGTATAAAGTGGAACACCCACCAGGCCATTACAAGAAATGCTATTATAGAGTGATTTAAAGACAAACATATCACTAAATGCATAGAGGAAAAGGTGTAAACAGTCAATAATAGAATAGATTTCCAGACATCTCAGAGGCTTTCAGCTTGAGGAGCAATAACTTGAAATATTTACAGTATGTTCTCTTTGAGTTGATGAAATACAAGTTTATCAAAGCACAATAACAAGTGAAGGTACAATCTACAAACTCAATGTTTTAGAACAAAAAAATGTGCACAAAGATTAAACCCATGTTTCATGAAAATATTGCAAATGTTGAAAGTCAACTGTTTCTATGGAAATATACAACAGCGAAATGGTGGCCTGTACAAGAGAGCAAACAAAGTTTTCTTTCTTTTTCTCTTTCCACAAAAAACAATGTCCATTCTTCTATTCAAAGTGAGCTTGAATCGAGCTTTTACAAAAGAAAGAAATATAGAAGAGTGATAGAAAAATGCCCATCACTTAGTATGGAAAGCCCAAAAAAGACCCACGCAGCATGAAGAAGCCCGCGACCAACACAAATGAGCATCTCTCGAGCATAAATCAAAAAGGAGGAGTATGCAAACAGAAAGAGGGTTTTCTCTCTTTAGTTGCAGGAAAATACAAACAAAGAAAAGATTGAGAATCTCAAGCCCGCGGCCCTAGAAAGAGAAGAAATGGAGCTATAACTAGGGTTTCAAATCCATTTTCCTACAGATTCAAATGAAGGAGCATAAATACACAAAGCCTCATAAAATGGAAAAAGCTCGAATTGAGTTTGTGGTTGCAAAAATGGAAAAAATAGTGTTGAGATTTAAATGATCTTACCTATTGTTGTTGTGAAAGAATACACTCAAAACCACAGTATTAAGGCTTCAAAAATCCACCATGGTAGCCTCAGAGTGATGAAATATCAACAAAGAGTGAAAAAATCATAGATTACATCAGAAACCTATCTCATGGCCGCAGCTATCAAGCCTAAAAAATGCTTTTGAAATGAAAGAAAAGCCCATATTTCTATTTAAGAATAAATTACCTTACATTTCCTTGAAGCAATCTTCATAAATCATCAGAAACAACATGAAAATGGTGTAATTTCAAGCATTGAACCCTCAAGCATGGCGGCGTAGCAGCAAGCTCTCCAAAAAAACAAAGTGAAGAATGAAAAATGATTAGGGTTCGATTACTTTTGTCTGCCCTAATTTGACATAGGGTGATTTTTACTAATGATTTTAATTTAATCATTATGTTTTATTTATCTCCTGTGGTCTATGACTTCCAAAGTCAAGCAAAACCTAATTATTGCACGAGTCCATGTGCATTATCTAAGTTATTTTTTCTTTCTAAGTGATAGACACTTAGACTCATGCATTAGTGTAATTAGATATTAATGTATGGTTACATTAATATTTAAAATGAAAAAGGAGAGCCTTGCGTATTTAGATATTAAAATAATCATACATGGTTATTTTTAAATATTTAATCACTTAATCCTCTTGAAGATTAATCATGCACAATATAGAGATGGAGTTCTAGTTATCATGGGCGAGTTGATAAAAATGAGGTAGTTTTTGCATGCTTGGACCCACTTTTCAGGGATTTCCAGTTCAATTCGAATGACCCATGTGTCAATTATGAGTTGACCTTGACTTTGAGCCTGAGTTCACTCATTTTTGCATGAGTTTGAGCTCTTCTTTTGGAGATATTTATTTATGCTCGGGATTTGCCTTGGAGTTATCATTTTTACACTTAAATTGACTTTCAATTTCACCTTCATGCCTTGGAGAGGATTTTTGTATAAAGTGATATGACTTAGTCATTTTTCACTAGTTCTTGTTTTCTGCCTTTGCCTTCAGCAAAGAGACTTCATGTAACTCAGCTTTCAGAATTTAATAGATTATGCAACAATTTTTACAGGTTATGTTAGAGTATCATTTGCAGAGTTTTCCTTTTGTTGTCATTGCAAGTTAGATATTAGCCTTCTTAGATTCAGGTGTTTTGTTTTATGAATGTTTTGGATGCAAATTTAATGTGTTTTACATCAAAACCTTTAAATTTCTATCACATTCATGAATGCATGTACATAGAAAAAATGATCTTAGTTGCAGGTCATAAATTGTGCTTATAATATATTCATATATTTAAGTTGTGAAAGTAATTTTTTCCTTCATAAAGAATGAATTATCAAGCCTTTCTGTAAATCATTGATGCAATTAAATTGTTCAATCTGAGTTGTGAAAATAGGCTCGTAAGGAATTAGTTGTGAATTAATATGTTTTCTTTAAAATCAAATAGGTGTATCACCATTGTTCAATTTTTACAGTTTTGCATCAGTTTCAATCTTTTCTTTTTCCAAGTAATTTTTTAAGTCCATAATTAGAGAATCATATAGGAACCAGCCTAGAATCTGGAGGTCTATCTTCACCATAGGAATACCCACAACCTGAAGATAGTTCCCATGTTTCAACAGACTGTTGAATTTAGCCATTCAAGCATTCGGGTGCAATCTATTTGACAACATACCCATCAAAGATTACACAAGATATACCCTGGGAAAACCCTTAAGAGGGAAAAACCTAGCCTCCAAAAGAATTCGTACTCCATCATATTAATCAGCACAAAGCAATACAAGAGTTATAATGAACACTTCTGAAGCATCATGTCCTCCAATGCTCTCTCATGTGTCCAAGCATGAATCCACACATCCCATGTCATGCTTCACATATGCACCTCAGAAAGACTTGACAATGATAGCCAAACCACTCAACCAACCTAAACCACTGCACATGTGTTTTCTTTTATAGACACAAGCTCACACATAATACAACTAGTGGTAAGGTAAAACCACGTACCAAAAAACCATGTGAATACAAAACCACTATCCACTTATTTAATATTAGGTACTAATACTTCACTTTATTTAATATTTCCCTAATATTAAATTATTATCACATGTCTCCCACACATTAAATAATAATACAATGTTACAATACAACATCAAGTGGTCCCCAAATAATTACCTAGTGTGATTATCCACACCACCAAGGTGCATCACAACTAAATAATTATTTAATTACAACATTATGATAAATCATTTTATGCAATGGTGCACAATGCCATATCCCAACATTCTCCCACTTTTTGTATACGTTGCATAAGGGATCAATACATGAAATAAATTATCATAGCCATACATGTAACCATGTGAATCTTCAACATTCCCTTGTGTTCCATCAAGATACCTATAATAAGAACAAAGTGACAACCATCTCAAGCAAGAACTCCTCTCATCCTCCAATGTGCCACCTATGGAAGAAAAGGAACATGTCAAGGTGAAAGTACACCAATCCACGAGCACAAGCATCAAATCCAAGTGATAGCAAAGGCTCTAACCAAGTTGTTTTCAACTGTAAAAACCAACATGATTAGAAATAACATCCACAACACATGCTAATACATCTAACCATCCATGCCTCCAAGGTATCAATACATCAATAAACTCATGCCAAGAACATATGTAGCCTGTAAACTGCAATCACAAGCTCCTTGTATCAAACCTGTCAATGAAGAACATACATATCCGGGAACTCCCATTGCATAGGTAATGTCAAAGCATATCAATTCTACCAATCAACACTATATATCAAGGTGTGATAAGTAAATCAAAGCATGAAGTACCAAGAACAATAACAGTGATCCACACATGCAGCCCAAACAACTGCATAATCTCTCACAACATGTTGCCACCATCCTCCCAAAAACATGAACATCCATGAAGGAACCATGAAGAGAGAAAACCTATAAACCATAATGTCCTCCTACCAACACCTCAAAAGTGTAATGTTGTGTCAAGTATGATCTCCTAACAACCCCAAAAGAAAATCCTCAACAACATCCATTACACTCAACCTCATAGACGAAGTACAACATATGAATCAATGTAACAATGTCAACATGGATGTAATCCTCTCTAATCAAGAAGATAAAACTAAAATTAACCATCCCCATAACTAGAAATCATCCCATAAACCATCACCTAACAATACTCATCAATAAATGATATCATAAAATCAAATGCACAAGGAGATAACCATGCCATAACATCCCTCAAATGAATCCTCTAGAACTAACTATCCATAGCTCAAGATCCATATCTATGAAAGATAAAGCATATAAAATCATGTGAACCAAATATCAAATGAGTCTCCATAATCAATCACCATGAATCAACTCAATCCCATGAGAAATCAAAGCACAAAACATAACATATCTAAAAGATATAATGGGAAAATACCTCTTAAATAATCAACTGTCGAGTAGACCAAGAGTGGGGAATGAGAATGCTCCTCCAAGATAACCAAGCCATCATGAATCACTCTAAGAACAATCTCCTCTATTAGTCCAAAATGAACTCGCGTCCATATCTAGGTGAAAAATCCTTGGTCTTCAAGTTGAAACCTCCAAAGAGTAACCGTCTCAAGCAAATGTCTCTAATCATAAGAGAACTCTGACCATCACCTACATCTCCAAGTATCCATGAGTACCTATAACCAATCAATCCATTCCAAACTCCAAATGTAACATAGCACCATCATGAAGTAATCAAGCAAATGATCAATGTACTCAATACAAAGAGAACCACACATGATCAATGTCAAAGCTCCAATCATGAATCAGGAACATAAACATGACAACATGATCTAACCATCTCCTCCTAAGAGATCACATGCACCATAACATATATACATCCTAGTCTCAAGAGAGCAAGTACCATGCCAAACTCTAAATTGGTATCAAGAGTAAACCATGACATAATAGTAAACACTCTAAACCAAGAAAACATATCTCCAATCAAATGAAGATAACCATACCAATGAGCATCCACCTCACTGCCAACAACTCCCACTAAACCATGATATGAGCTACACATGACATCATGACAACCATCTCCTCCATAAAGATCATCCAGGTTTGCACACACTCAACTGCAATATCAATAACATACAAGTGAAACCAAGATCTCCAAGCCAAGAAGATACATAGAACTATCAAACCATCATAAACATATCTATCACTGTCAAACCATCACTGTCAAAATCTCCCACTCAAAGTGTATAACCAATGAATGTAACAAGCTATCATGACATCGTGATAACAATTTCCTAATGAAGATCATCCAAAGTCCCTCACACAATAAAAAAACTCAAATGCAACATGAGCTCCCCAATAAAGAAGGCAAAGTAAAACCATTATCCTCATACCAAGAAGATACACCGCCACAACCTAAATCGAGAACCAATCCAACACCACCAACCATGCACCTACATGAAACATCATGACATGTCAAAGTCTCTAAAACACAAGAAACATCCATGACACCATGCTCACCACCAAATGTACCAACAACTCAACCCAATTGTGTCCCACATATCTGCATAACATAGTCAATTACATACATCTCACATCATGATTGTACCTGGTAATACCATCTCACCTCCTCAACATAACATCAAAACTAGGAAACCAAGTGACTAAACCAAGCCATCAAACTAAAAATGCATCAACACTGAAATATCTATGGGCATAAACAACCCATGTCCAAGTCATAAGTGCAACAAGTAAGTATAGACCACCTACAATGTTACACAACTTGTAGATACAACAATGAAGCATACAAATCTAACTAAATACTGATAAACATGTCAAATGAGAATAATTTGAGATGTACAACTAAACATACAATGAATCCAACAACAAATCTCCTAGATCCAATAGTCCATAAACTCATAGTATCACCATAGTCAACATGACCCATAAAAATCTTAGGATAGAATATCAGAGAATAAATCATGTCAAAACAACTCCAAACTTGATCCACTGTGTAATGCTCTAAACAAACTTTTCGTCGACTATTCGAAGTCCAAAATCCGACTCCATATGCACCCGATATGACCTCTCAAAGCTCAAATAAAACACCTAACTCACAACATGAAAAACACTATCAAAATTGTAAAATATGCAAAAATATCTAGCACCACACTGTAGAGCATTGAGTTAGCTTTCCAACAAGTCCAAGAAGAGTAAAAACAAACAATTTGGATGAAAGTTATGGCCCCCGGAAGCAAAAGCATAGTTTGAGTATGAGGCAAAAAAATTTAGCCACCCCTGGTGGTTGGGTGGCGGCCCCACACGGGCAACACCGCTCCCCTGGTGGTGGAACCAAAACTTTTATTAAATTTAATTCTCAAAACATTTAAAAAAATTTGGGCTCCAAATAATAAATGGTCAGGTTTTTTTTTAATGGCGGATGAGATTTTATTTAATAAAAATCAATTTTTTAAAATGGTTTTTAATCCCCATAAAGTGGAGGCAGTGGACCTACCTTCAATGCTTGTCAACGGTACCCTATCGACTAATAGGATGATAGAGTTGTACCTGTGGTTGACAGGTCTATCGCCTGTAGACCTTGCAGGTATGGTGGGGGGGCCAACCCCCCACAATAATTTTTTTTTTTTTCAATTATAAACTTTAATCAACCCTTTTTATATATGATTTTAATTTTAATTTTAATTTATTTTTGCAGGCAAATATTAAAACCAACGAGTATTCTTATTTTTTAATTTTTTTAATTATTTTTATTCTCTACGAATTGTACCGTTGATTGTACAACAACAAAAGGGGGTTTGACTAAAAAAATTGCATTTTTTTAAACGTCACCAAAATATATCAAATTTTATATCAAAATTCGTCTCTCGGCCAATATAAATCCAACCATGAGGTCCATTTTCCCCTAGGAGGTCATTTGTAAAATTTCCCCCACAAAACTCCCATTTGAATGCACAACCAAGAAACCCTTTTTAGCCAACATTTCTCACACCCCAAATCTACAAACAACCAATCATAACAACAAACCTAAAACCCTTAGATCTACAATAAACAACCTGCAAAACCCTCATATCTTGCCATGTCTTTCATTTTCTCATGCATTGCATAGATTCAAACTTCAAGCAATATTTTCTCAACCTAGGGTTATAACAAAAAGTCTTCAACCATGAAAGCTCTAATACCACTTGTAAGGAAACTTGCAACCATCTAATGACATTTTCCACATAACCCAAAAGAGCTAATAATGCAAATAAGTTCTCAGAATCCACATGCAAGAGAATAGACAACATACCATCAAAGATGACACAAGATATACCCTGGGAAAACCCTCAAGAGGGAAAAACCCAACCTCCAAAAGCATCCATACTCCATATTAATCAACCAAAAAGCAATATAAGAGTTACAATGAACACTTCTAAAGCATCAAGTCCTCCAATGCACTCTCATGTGTCCAAACATGAATCCACACTTCCCATGCCATGCTTCACATATGCACTCCTCATAAAGACTCAATAATGACAACCAAACCACTCAGCCAACCTAAACCACTACACATGTGTTTGCTTTTATAGACACAAGCTCACACATAGTACAACTAGTGGTAAGGTAAAACCACGTACCACAAAACCATGTGAATACAAAACCACTAACCTTATTTAATATTGGGTACTAAGACTTCACTTTATTTAATATTTCCCCAATATTAAATTATTATTACATGTCTCCCACACATTAAATAATAATACAATGTTACAATACAACATCAAGTGGTCCCCAAATAATTACCTAGTGTGATTATCCACACCACCAAGATGCATCACAACTAAAGAATTATTTAATTACAACATTAAAATAAATCATTTTATGCAATGGTGTACAACACCATATCCCAACAAGGAAGGGGTTCCCATCATTATTTGGTTTAGGTACATGATGTTAATTGTGTGGTATATCAAATCCATGTGTGATCCTCCAAGTGGTTTTTCCTTACGGTTTAATCATGTGCCAGAGGTCCGTAAGGATCTACATTCAAGTTTATTATTTTCCTCTTGTCACTTTGCTTATCCCACACGGATTGTGGGTGTTTGTAAAGCTTTCATTCTCTCCAGGCTTCTTCTATTTCTCTGCAAATTCTTGAAGTTGTTGTGGTTTCTCTTTGCTATTGCAACGGGTGGCGAGAGGAATCGAGTTGAATTGATCTCCTGTGACTCTACAAAAAGTAATAAGAAGGTTTGGGAGTTGCTACAGGCCAGGGGTGTGACTCCCTATATGAAACATCTTCATGGGTTCAACCCTAAGGCGTCATAGGCATTTGTAAAAGGTTGGAAAAGTAGAGTCTTGTAGATATTCGGGCTGGAATTCAATATCATAGAAGAATTTATAGCCAATATCACGGGTTTGGCTATTGAGGGGAGGAAAGTCTATAGGGATAAGAATGAGTCAAGTGCTGCTATGGATATTTTTTTCAAGGATGATGAAAGGAGTCGATTGGTGAAGGAAAAATGTGGTGGTTACGCTCACAACTCCATTAAGGAAATTTGGGGTGATGTGGCCAAAGAGATAATGAGGTATTTTACTCTTGATGGCCGCTTTTTAGTTATTTCTAGTTACCATTTCATCTCGTTGAACCATTTTAGGCATAGGAAAAGGGTCTCCTTCCCCTTTTATCTGCTTGCTTCTCTGAAAAATGGGATTCGTGATCACAAAAGAAACCCCAAGAAGTTAATCCTCCTTATAATGGATTATGCTAAGTCTTATACAATCCCTAATAAACCTAAGATGATTTCTAAATGTCCCAATAAGAAAGCTGACCCAGAGTATGAAACTAGGTCTAAATTTGGGTTTGGGTCTAAGGAGTATGCCCATAGTTCGGAAGCCTCCTTGGAGGTTTATTCGAAGCCTCCTAATTTTGAAGAGGGTAAGCAGAAAAAGAAGTTGAAATATTCCAAGTCTCTGAAGCCTGAGGATTATGATATGGGTAGTGATGAGGTGGAGGGTTCTGAACACTCCAATGATACTCAAAAGGGAAACCTTGGCAAGCCTCTGGTGGGTAAGAAATTGAATTCCAAGAGTGGTGTTCTTTCTTTAGGTAAGAAGAAAGTAGTGGAGTCAAATGTGGGGGATAAGGATGTGGAATCCCCTACGTAGGGGAGAAAGAGGAAGTTGTGCTTGAAGAAGGGTAAGGGAAAAGCAAGCTTGAACTAGGAGGATATAGTTAGTTCTGACTTTGTTCCCAATGATGAGACTTAGTGGGGTGAGGTTGGTCTGGATAATGTGAAGGTGTAAAAGTAGGGTATGAAAGTGGTTGCTGAGAATGAGAAGGTGAAGAACCCGGGTGTGAATGTGGTTGTTGAGATTGAGAGGTCAGTGCATAAAATTAAGGTTCTTGAGGATGGTAATAAAGGGAAGGAGGTTCGTTTGAATGAGGATAGTAGGGTTTCTCAAGAGGAGGTAGTTGTTAATATGAATTATTTTAATTATAATAGGGAGGACCTGCCTAATGTGCTTGGTTTGGAAAAAGATGGTTCATTAATTTTTTCAGGCTATTTAAATGGGCTTTTAATGAATTGAACCTTACTAACATGAAGGTTCGATCTCTAATAAATAATGTTGGGGGGACCTCTTTCTCTAAGGATCCTTCTATCTAGGACCAAGTTAATCAATTGATGGATGCTCTAAAAATTGTTACTGATGAAATGCTAAAGATGAAGATAGACTAAATTTATAATTGTG
This sequence comes from Sequoia sempervirens, assembly GCA_007258455.2. Lineage (NCBI taxonomy): Eukaryota > Viridiplantae > Streptophyta > Pinopsida > Cupressales > Cupressaceae > Sequoia > Sequoia sempervirens. Next base: position 317,164,539 of record VDFB02105785.1, on the reverse strand, counting down.
GTCCTTGAAGACAAAATGGAAAGAGCCAACCAAAATTTGGAAAAGGTAGTTAATGTTAGTAAGACTGTATTGTGTAATGAAGTTGAGGGATTGCAATTTTTGAATTGGAAAGCTAAGTAGTGGATGGGGGGTTCATCTGGTTTGAAAGAAGCTGTAGGTAGTACGGTGGATCTCCCAAGTGCTCAGATTGATGGTAACAATGAGAAGGGTCCTTGCACTCAGACTCGTAACAAGACCAAAAATAAGATTGGGATCATTGCCAAGGAGGTGTCTGAAGTAATAGATATGCATCAAAAGATCATTGTAAGTGATTTAGAAGTGGATGATATATTGAAGAACCTGTAGGTGTGTTGTTTTTGTCCCACTTTTTGGCTTGTTAGTGGTTTGTTTTTTGCTTATGGTTGGTTGCTTCATTTGGTTTTGATTATCTCTTAAGAAGCGGTTCTTTTTGTAAAGGGTTTCAGGGCCCCTTCAAAACTTGCTTTTCCTATAATAAAAAATAATATTTATGACATATAGAAGAATGTAGATACAAATAAATGAATGTCACGACAATTTTTTTTCTTTGTATCATTGTGCCAATGGAGCAACACGGGTCCTCCAAAGAAAACTCACAAACATAAAGACAAATCAAGAAACACAATATGAGAGATCACATCACATACAAGAAAGCAAAAATAAACACATAGAGCAAACAAAAAATAAGCTTTGAGAAATGTAAATAAGAATTTAAGTCTTGTTATGAGCTAAATTTGAGAACCTAAAATAACACAATATAAGTTTAGAATGCCCAAGGTATTATTTACTTCTTCATAATTTTGTAGGAACAACATACTATCATCACCAAAATGGGAGTTAAATAACCACTTTGATTAGAGGAATGGAAATGCCTTTAATAAACTTTATCTGATTAGCTCTTTGAAGAAGATATACCAAGGCATCAACAACAAGCACACATAATAAGGGAGATAGAAGAAAACCTTGCCTTATAGAACATTATAGCTTTAATGAGTTTGATATAGTATTGTTGATAATAAGATGAGCATTAGCATCTTTGAACAATATTTGGACATGGTTCCTAATTTGTGGTCCAAATCCCAACCATTTTTGCATTTTAAGAATGAAGCTCCAACAAATTATGTCATATGCTTTATCAAATCTAACTTGACCACCAAAGCATTTCTCCCTATTTGTTGAGCCCATTTCATAGTCTCCTAAGCCAACATTAGATTATCCAAAATAAATCTGTCTTTTATAAATCCAATTTGCTCAGCTCTCATAATACCTTGAACAATGAGTTTAATTCTAAGAGCTAAAGCCTTTGCAATGATTTTATAAGCAGTGTTTAATAAGGAGACACGCCACCAACCAACAATAGAATCTTCACTTTTCCCCTTGGGGATAAATCTGATTATCCCTTTATTGATATTAGGTCCCAATGATCCATTTTGAAGTGCCTTTAAATAAAGCATATAAAAATAATCTTTAATATAATTCCACATAATTTGATAAAATTTAGTTTGAAGACCATCAAGACTAGGGCTTTTATTAGTTTTCATGGAGAAAAGATTATGTTCAATTTCTTCCAAAGACATAATGTGATCCAAGTACCCATTATAACATGTATCAATTTTATTAGGTATACAATCCTAGACGTGTTGGGTGAATATTTTGTAATTCCTTTACAAATTAAAAAATTGGAGTTTCAGCCACAGTTATGATGAGAATGTTCTCTTCTCTCTGAAAGGGGAGGCTCCCTTCTTACTGCTTATTGGAACAAAAGTAAACTACGCTAAACTAAAAGTATTTACACTTAGCTTTAACTATGTGGGAGGGGGGTGTGTTACTTCGCCATTTTCTCTTCTTTCAAAAAATACATTTACAATGTTCCATGGTAGTATTTTTCAATGCCCCACACTTCTAAATATCCACCTAAGCAGTAATCACCAATGTTCTTGATTAAACGTAAGAGTAATCAAAGAGTACCAGTTTTACTAAAATATGGGTAACTAGAAGACATACAAAATCCCAAAGTCTTCTTGCTGCCCTCTATGATAATTTTTTAGTAACAAATGATGCACGTTGTAGCACAAAGTCTATCAACCCACTTCACCAATAGATCCACACACAAAGTGAATAAATCCAAGCTCAAAGTCTTGATAATCTTCACCAAGAAATGCTTACATCACACAATTCCAAGTAATCAATATAATATAAAGTTTATATAAACTATCTTGAACGTCCTTCCAATCACACGAATGAATCACCACTTATGCAATTAAAAAATAAGAGAAATTGGCAAGAAAAACATAAGAACATTCTCACTCATACAAACTTGATTCAAAACAAAGGTTGAAATTAAAATTTGCCTCCTTTTATTAATTGAATTTGATCTTGCAATTTGAACACAAAATTTCAAAGTTGAGTCACAATTTGGGAAGCACTTCTTTGCATAAGATTAAAAGGTCCAATAACAAATAAGCTCTCATATTTATAGATGCGAGCAAAAGAGCTAATCTAGGAAGAAATAACTACTTTGACTTATTCAACATTGGAGTCCAAAATTATTGGACTTCTCTATTTTTGCATGCATTTACAATTCTAAAAAAGACATGTAAATTATCTTGAACTAACTACAAAAACATGAAATATACTAAAAACTAAACTAAGGAAAAAGTAGCCTTCTGCAACATCCTTCATTAGAAAATCATCATGCCTTTTTAGGATCATTTGCACTTCATCATTATTTGGCCCCGAGGTATGTTTGGCGATGTTTTATGAACTCTTAGGATTGAATCCTTTACCATAACACGAGCTTCATCATGCCTTTCCAGAAACACTTTCAAGTTCTCCATGTCAACTGAAAATCCAACTTGTCCATTACAACTATTGAAAAGGCTTGGTCTTCAAATTCCCTTTGGACCATGTTGGAAAACACATCAATGGAAAGAAATTTTTGGTTGTCACCAAGCACTTTAAAAGGAAGTTCCTCAACCTTGTTAACAAGGTTCAAATCATGATCCTCACTGACCTCTTGAACACTTTGCAAGTCTTCAATCAAATCCCTAATGACATTTTCTTTATGTACCATGGCTTCTTTCACCTCCACAAACTTCTCCCTATTGGGAATAATCCCAACTTCCACCAATGTCTCTATCTTGAGCTCTTTCATTTTCAGCCAATCTGACAACTTGTTCTTTATTTCTCCCTTTTCTTGAATGAAAGATTCTACAATTTTATCTAATTGGGACCTTATATCTTCCATTTTCTCCATATTTTCCAAAAATTATCTCAAGAGTTTGATACGTTGTGCCACCATTCAATCAAGAAAATCACCAACCACTCTACCTCTAGTGTACACCTTTTCCACCTTTTGAATTATAGGATCTTCAACACTAACTGCCACTACCATAGGTTCAACAGACTCAAAAGATTGGGTAATATTTTGTAGCACGACTGTCAGTTGTTATGTCTTTTCCTTGTAATGATCCTTTGCCTTCTTCTCTTTGTCAAACCTCTCTATGAGATAGTTCAAGATGGATTGAACATCTGCCTTTGCACTCTCATGAGTAACCTTTCCCAAATCAACTCATAATATGTGATATCCACCTCTTCAAAGGACTTGTTAGGGGGAGGGTGAGCTACCTTTGCATACCTGTTACCTTCTTTATCAACCATCAACCTTGAAAGAGTCTTCACCTTCTTTTTTTTTTTTTTTTCACAAATGTAAGTTATGCGAAGTTGAAGTCATCTAGGGAGACGACTTCTTTCTTTCTCTTTGGTGTTTGTGAAGAGAACCAAGGTGTAAGAGGTGAATTCCCTTTTGGATTTGTAGCCATAATTGGATTTGATGCTATTGCACAAACAAAAGTAGTTTTTACAATAAGAGAGGTATTTGTCAAAACAACATTTGGTATCTCAGCACTTGACACTTGAACAAATTCGTTGAAGAATTGGTCCAAATCAGACTGTCATGTAATATTAAAAGATGGTGAGGATAGACTAGGCAAGGACATCGGTGATCTAGAAATATTGTCCAAACCTTGTTTGGTACTTTCAAAAGCAGACCTTGTGGAAGGGGATGAATGTACAAATTGGATTGTAACAATAGGAGGCACATTAATTGTAACTACAGGGGTAACAGTATTTGTAGGAATATCAGAAAGAGGTGAAGATGTGGAAGGAGGAGTAGACTCAACATTGACAATGGGAGGAGAGGAAACAAGTGGTTCTTCAAGAATGTTCTCTTAGGGAGACACTCACTCTTCCTCATGTTGACCTTCTTCTTCTTGCCTTTCTTCCTGGATAGACTCTTCTTTTCCTTCAACCAATGCCACTTGTGTGGTTGTTTTTCTTTTCTTCTTATTACCTTTTACCACAAAAGTGATCTTGGGCTTAGTAGGCTTACTAGAACTAGGAACATCACTCTTGTTCTTTGTCCTTAATTCATATTTTTTCCCCACAGGATCTTGTGTTTCTTCCTCCAACCCAGTAAGAAATTGTTTCAACTAAATTCCTCTTTGTAGCAACTAGACATTGGTGTTACCAAGAATTAATTCAAATCTTTCCCTAATTGAAGCTACCTCCTTTCTGGACCATTGAATAGAAGGAAGAGGAGATCCCATAATGTTCTTCTGTACATAGGAAGGATCCAAGATATCACCATCATCTTCTATGCCTTCAAGAATATCGACCAAGTCTAATTCCTCAATCTGTTGAAAAGTTAGGTTGCAATAATCCATCTTTTTGATTTCCTCTTCTGTCTTGATATCATCCCATACATCTTCAATCTGATGCACATGTGAATAAGCTTTCTTGATTTGATCCTTCATACCTCGATAATAGAAATCAAGTCTTCTTTTGAACATTTTTAATGTTACACATTGCATTTTTGGCTCAACTGCCTTGTCATTAGGAGAAGTTTGGATGGAGTACCAACCAATTTCCAAAGGAAACTTGAAACCCGATTTGTGGGATTCCATCTGGTTGCTATGGACATAAATTATTTTCCTACACAACTCCATCAAAACAATCTTATCACTAGGATAGTGGGGAAGCATGTAGGGATGAGTAGTAAAACAACCAAACCTTAGATATGTAAAGGTAGGGTATTACAGATACAAACATCCATACTTGTTCTCAACTTACCAAGCTTCATCTGAAACTCTTATTTTCCAATTATGGATCAAAAGCAAATAGGAACAAAGCAAAGAATGCATCATTCACCCTACGAAAATGGTGAATGTTGTCGTTTAGTGTAATTTGTGGAAAGTATTTATGTACTCGAATCATTTTCCTATCCCCTTTTGTTGTCAAACTAGCAAAATTCCTCATGGATGCAATGACATACTCTAAATAAGATGTCGTAGAATTTTGATGTAGAATGCACCTTTGGTAGTTGAGCATGAATGGCATCACTAATTTGTTGCCCCTAGAAGATTTTTTGCTTCCCCCTTAATATTATTTTGGATGTAAAGATACATCCAATCTTCAAATGTAGATGTGGTAGGAAGACCTTGCACTTTGTTGAGATGAGTGATTAGATCATTTACCTCCTCAATGAAATCACTGCGAGGGAAACTCTTGGGCTACCTAAAAATTCCTAACCAAGGTGTCTACAACCATGTATTGTTAATTTCCCATTTTGGAGTGTCTACATCATTATCATATTGTTGTTGTGCATAATCCTTCGTGATATGTGTGTAGGACTCAATTTCAAGACATAAGAAAGCCTTATGAAGGAATTTTGCATCTAAAGTCTCATGATTGTGTTGCTATTGGCATCTTTAACACTTATATCATTCCTGTTATAATGTGATGCCACCTGAAGAACGAATTTTGGATTCTGTGTAGATACAAGGAATGCAACTACCATATGAATGTTACTCTTAACAATTCATCTCATGCCATCACTTAAAGGTTGGGTCCTTGTTCTATCCAGAAACTCAGACATGTCCACATGCCCAATTTTTGTGTCCTTAATATCATCAACATTCGATGAAACCACTGTAGCCAGAAACACACCTTGATATTTGTATTTCATGGATTTTCCTTTGCTAGGTGATGGATCTGTCATTGGTGAGATACAAACAACTAATCAAGTACTTGCAAGAAGGCAAGCATGTAATTCTCGAGGTGTGTGCACAAGAATATGCATGGAAAAGTTTAGCATATTTGTAGTGTTAGGAAAAATTGGCATATGGAAACTGCAAAGGTGGGGAAATTCAGAACAATAGCATGGACTTAAGGGCTTAAGAGTGATGGATGCAAAAAATGGAGCACGGGCAGTCAATCTGAGCAATGGAGAAAAATTCCTCGGAGCTAGAAATTTTTGTATTTTTTGTCAGGTCACTAAAAAATAGCACCTCTATAGGTGAAATGAGATCATTGATGTAGTAGTGCTGAAAAATGGTGTCATTGCAGGTGAATTAAGATGTTCACAAAAATATTACAAAGTTGTCAAAATTTGATGATTATGCAATAGGGGAAGTTCATTTGTCTCTTGCAAAGTTGGAGAAATTCTTCGACTATGCAAGTGAGATGGAACATTCTTTTAAGTCTTTTGTAGGGTCATGGTTTTTTACCAAACCTAAATCTTGCTTTTAGCTTTCATGTACTTGCAGTGAAAAACCCTACCCATTCATGTGACTTGGGAAGTTCACTTTTGCAACATCGATGAATTTCTTTGATATAACAAATGGCTTGGGAAGTAAAGCTTAACGCATGAGCGGGGTTTTTTGATGATTATGCAAGATGTTCTTAAGTGGACTTAAATGCATTGTCGGTGAAAAACCCCGACGATGTGTGGAACATGTAACTTTGTAATGTCAATTGTAGGGTTGAGGAAAAACCCCAACCTTGCAAAAAGATGGGTAGATCACAAGTTTAACCTAGGGATCAAACTTTAGGTTTAATTTGTATCAGTGGGGAAAAACAATGATAGGGAATATGACAAGTTAATACAAGGCTAGCCATATGATGATTGGTGTAAAGCATGGGAATGACTCAACATCAAGGTAGGGGAGCATATGTTAGGGTGGCAAAAAACCTCGACTCAACACATGAATGCTTTAGCAAAAATCAGTCACAAGTTTCTTGAAAGTTTGAACAAATTTTTTTAAAGGCAAAACCTTCTGTGTAACATAGGTTTCAATACCCGTGATACACAAAACAATCATGGTGTTTTAACCTTATTCAAACCTAAACCTCGACATTACATACTTTCATATCTCAAGAAAAACAACTGCAATTTTAATAATGGAACCCCTAACCATAGTTTGAAACTAGGGTTCGATGGGCACATAGACCACACAAAACATAAAACCAGAGATACAAATACAAATGAACTCTAAATGAATCAATAACACAAGTAAACAACTCGATGAATACAAAAAAATGCATTCAAACAAAAACCCTAACCATTTAAACCAAAATGGAAAGCACACTTAAGAAAGGAAAGAAAAATGACATACCTAGAAAGGGAGAAGACGAAAATGAGGAAAACACCTAGCTGAACCAATGACAAATCCAACATGATTCGTGTACAAATGAACTTGCAGGATTTAAAAGGAACTCTCAAAAGGAAAAGGGAGACAACGAACAAAAGAAATGACAAAAAGAATGATTTAAAATCAATTTAAAACCGATTTGAGAATCATTAAGATGCCAAATAAATGCAACTCATGTGAAGTTGGTTTTACAGGGGCAAAGTTTTTTTACGCCAATGCATTTAAAGCTTGGAAACACAAAATTGCAAGGTTGCTAAAAATTAGTGACCTTGCAACCCTTTTTAATTTTTGCATCTTGACTTGTAGGGGTGCTGAAATTTAACACTCGTGCAAGTGTAAAACAAATTTCTAACTCTTAACAACTAGATTTTCACAACTTGCACCAAAGGGAGAATTTCAACAAAACAGAAAGGGGAAAACACTCAGAATGACTTTCCGAGGCTAGGGAACCACACACAAGGACTGATGAAATTCACCTCATTTTGCGTGCTTAGAGTTTGTGAGCTACGAAACTGACAAGTTTTGAAGGGGTTATCCCACGAATTGAGCATAGCTGAATTCGAGGATAACATGATGCTTTCTTCTAGGCACTACTAAATATCTGTCCAATTACTTTCTTCTTTAAATAATTTTTCACAAAAGTTATAGAACAAGCTGATAATTTCCAAATTGTTTATGTGATGACCACTTTCATCCACTATAGTACCAATTCTCTACTTGTGTTTAGAGTTGAGTTAGTTGAAGAAAAATTTAGATCCTATACCCACTACAGTCTTGCTCTAATTTTGGCTCCTTGCCCTTTGTAGTGGTCAAATTTGTGCAGCTGAGTTTCAGTAGCAAAAATGAAATTTTGAATCTTTTCATTATAAGGATCAATATTTAGTTATTTTCTAGCATGTTCTAGTTTCCCTTAGAGGGATTTTTCTTTATGTTTACGTCTCTATGCCATTCTTCTTCCAAAGGATTGAAGAAAGTCAACACACTGAGTGAGGGCAAAACCCCACCAATTAGTCCATGATTCACCTTCTTGAGGTTTAGGAATAGAATTCTAAATACCCACTAAAGTAGAAACATAATATGTTTTTTTAAGGTGAGAGGTATTAAGTTTAAATGGAAACTTAGATAAATTATTTTCTTTTTGACTAAAAGAGATGAAACAAATAATTGAAAAAAATCAAATAAGGTTGTTGAGTAATCCACTTGCACACAAGCACCAAGAGAAGTTTCTAGATGGATGTATGGGATAAGTAAAAACAATCCAGTTTGCTCAATTTCCTATCTCCTCTAGGTCTGCAATTGGACCAAGTAAACCAATTATTGGCATAGTTGGAAACTTTATTATGCATGTGATCAACAACTCCAATCAAGTTTCAACAATAGATTCATTTTTCAAATTCATCTTGGCTAATGTTTAGAGAGACTAAACCAACTTCAATTCTCTTGATATTCCACCATGTTAAAATCCTCTCCCAACACCCAATCATCAGTAGGAAGACTTCTTGAAATCCAATCCCAAAGAAAAAATATTTCTTTTGGATTGTTAAGAGCATAAATAGAGCAAAAACCTAAAAGTTGTCCATTAATAAAGGAAAGGGCCCAAACACAATTATGTGATGGGTCCTCTCCCCTATCAATGACATGTTTGGAGGTCAAAGGAGACAATCCAAGAACAACTCCACCACTACCAACATTATGTGAGGCATGAAGAAATAAAGCTTCTTTCCAAAGGTTGAAAAGAGTCATATCTAAGTGTTCATTGTTAATTTTCACTTCCCACAAAAATACCACATATGGTTCCCACTTTAATAAAGTGTCCTTGACTTTATGTTTCTAATGAGGGTGAGAAAGCCTTCTCACATTCCAAGAAAAAATCTTGCAACTCATGATGATCCAACTAGAGAGCTATCATCCTCTTGTGGCAATACTCCAAAATTATTAGAGGTGGAGACCTCTTGTTCATTGCTCAGTTTTTCATTGGATCCAGTCGACAGGGATCTTGATCTTTGCCTATGATTAGGAGGAGGAGAAATGGACTTGTAAGAGGATTTGGAGTGAATGTGGGATGACTCACTGGTAGTCAAATGGGAGAAAGAGGTGGAATAGGGTTCTTTTCTTTCGAATAGACCTCCATTCATTAGTCATAATAAAAATTTTATAAGATGTATGAACCGATAAGGGAGGCTCAAAAGAAGCATGATTATTAGGAGAAGGGAGAATACAATTAACTTTCAATGGAGATGAAGGGTTTTTAAGGGTTGGTGGCGTTTGAAGGGTGAGTTTAGTGACATGCTTAGATTGTGTAGTTGGAGAGTGTGATAATGAGGTCCTGTTCTTTCTAATAGGGCAATCCCTAATAAGATGTCCTACTTTGTTGACAAAAAAAGCAATCATTTGGTTGCTCCAATTCAAAGCTTGGTTCGAATAATTTAATATTCTCTGGCAAAGGATTTTTTAGATCAATTTCCACATAAAAGCTCTGGGATGAACTCTTAAAATAGAGAATTTATCTGAACTTTGTTTGCACCAAATGACTTACCAAGTTAGGCTACAATGTCCTTTTTGAATAATTTTTTTTGACTTGGAGATACATGCAAGTTTTATACTTATGATGGTGTAGGATCATACACTACATTTATTATAATCATGTATTTAGTTTAGTCTTAATTAGAAACACTAAGTGACATGAAATGGTGAGAGTAGGTATAGAAAATAGAAGAAACTTTTGGATTGACTCAAGTGACATGAAATGGTGAGAGTAGATGTAGAGAATCAAATAAACTTTTGGATTAACTCAAGTGACATGAAATGATGAAAGTTCACATATCAAGATTTTTTAATTCCTCTCTCTTAGCTCACCTCTCCCAACCTTTATTAGGCCTTATTTGCAATCCTACATCACATATATTCCTCTTCTTGATGATGGATCATTGAATGCGGTTCAAAACATTGAACATAAAATATACACATTTTAAACCATAAGCTTGCACAATTACAATCATAAACAAATCACCATTTGTAATTGTAATTGAATTTATATTTCCACTTTTCACCCTTTTTAACTCATAAATGAATCTAATTTATGACATAAATTAGATTATATTTTATAGATAAACATAACCATTATACCCTCAAATAAGACAATTGGTAATAACTAAAAGAGATTCCTCATGTCATTTCCACCTCAAGGCCAAGGAAAAAAATCAAGCCTTCCCCACTAAATGTAATTATAGGACAAACTCCAGGCCCTAAGGATAGGTTTAACACATAATTGTGGCCAAAACATCTTTCATGTGAAGGGAACTTAGGCGCTGTCCATGTGACCAACGTCTATTTGTCTTCCTCGCTAACATATTTAGGACTGAATAAGGTGTGTAAACAAGCACTACCAGAATGGCAAAAGAAAAGCCCATGAGGTCGATGGCAGACAATGATGCCGACAAAGTTCTGAGTCGTTTATAAACCATTTAATCATTATCAATGCTGTAAGTAGAAAGGGTCGGCTGCCATGGAGGAGGAAGCACAGAAGCGGAATACAGACTGCGTTTATTTCTTAGCATCCCCCTTGACCTGCAAGAAGGTATTGTTGTTACTACTATTTCTGTCAATTTCTTTACTATTTAGTTACAACTCCTGGTCGCTTTCTTATCAAGCGGAATTTTATGTGCACCCACAAAATATAAAGGAAATTGGCTCTGATTGCGATCAGACTAGTTTGCCCTTTTTTGTTTTTGAAAATTTGGATGTTTGGAACCTTGCTTTTGCTTGTTCAAGACTCCCATATTTATTTTAAAACTTTGGAACCCTTTTAGGTTTAGCGTAAACCGTTGCTGTTTTTAGCCAATTCTACTAAAGTGAGCTTTGTAAACAACGTTCTTTTATGTATGATGATTTGGTCCTTTGGATGGGAAAAATGGGATTATCATTTGATTCTTTAATTTAACCCGTCCATTATGGAGGAATTTTCTTAGCTAGGGCATGACACAGATTGAGTGCTTAGAAGGCCGAATTATACCTGGAAGCAGGCGCAATGTATGTGAGAGATTTTTTGAAAATTTGGGGTGTGGATATATGCCTTCTTTAACACGGTGTGGGGTATGATTGGACTATACTCTGTAAGATTACTGAACATAGGGAATGCCTGGATGTACCTCATAATTGTTAAACTGCAACGATATAGCTATAGAATGCCTTATTTCTTGGTGTGGGGGATGGGGGTAGAGGGAGTAACCTGGATCATGTCTGTAGAGCGTCCCCCATTGTCATTTGATTACATCCCTCTGGACCCAGGGTTTGTGAGAGCATCATGAAATCTCATTTGTTTTTTTGGTTGCTGTTAAATTAGAAAAGGAGCATTGTACACACCTTGTTTGATACCCTAGAGAGATAACTTTTCGGTATTTTTAAATTATAATTTTGTTACATGCAGGGAATTGAATGTGAATATCGACATAGTGAAAATGCGAGGATCAATCCAAGGCATTGCTGGTACTGGCTTAACGGGAATTGTCTGAACTCACATTGTGCATTTAGACATCCAGTAAGTTGTTTTTGCCTTTATGAAGTTATTAGGTTTCTGTGGATTTACGTAAAAATACAATTTTTGATGCAAATCTAAAATGACTATTTCTGTCTTTCTTGAGTGTGTCCGTTTTTTCTTCACCCTTGTTTGTTATGGTAATATTTCTGAATGCCAGTTATGTTTCCTCGCAGAAGTTGTAAAATCTGTAGAGAAAAAATGACAGGGATGTCTTTATAGAAGTGATAAGGACAATCGCACGTAACAATATTTCAAGTATTCTTTTTCTTCTTTATGTACTCTTTTCTACTGCTGCTGTGTTTGGTGAACAACTTGGCACTCAAGTTGTGCAGAGTACAATTCTTGACCTGTTGAGTGGTGTATCTTGTGAGATCCCTCAGAATATTTGAATGCTACTTTTTAGATTAATCGAGATTAGTCTTATATTCTACAAGCTAAAAAGTCAAATTAAAGTAGTTTGAATTTTGGTTAATTTGGCTTCTAAATTTATTTTTTGCTGCATAAAATTTTGGCATCTATGAAAGGCACCATTTTTGAGAATAGAAAAATATATGTAAAAATATACATCTTTGAGGAGAAAGAACTGGCAGTAATCTAATCCAAACAGGTTCCCAGAACAGATAAACTACTTCTGAATTGTTACAGGACTGTATCAAGAGGGATTGCAATGGCTATATTCATAATACTAAGAGCTAGACTGTCCATAACAAACATACTAAAGTGAGCTCGAGAAAGGCACCCACACTTAACCTGCAATATATCCCATACTTGTTTTGCTACGCTTGGAGGGTACAACCAAATCTGCCAGAATTTATTTGCATTGTCAGAAATAAGACAATATAAAATAGTATATGAAAGTAAATAGTAAATACATATCTGGGAAAAGCTGAAAATTTCATGGCTAGAGCTCTCTATATTCTATAGATTTGCTGTCAAGTCTACACCGTGAGAACCATTATTATTTAGTAGTCACATATATATATTTGAAGTTTCTAGAATGTCTAATAAATATTGGCATGTACTCAGCTTTGGAGAATATTTGCTTTTTGTTTGGGGGGAGGGGACTTATACTAGAGTTTGCTGCTGTGCTCTTTAGGTTTTTCTCCATCAGGAGTGTTAATTTAAATGCATTGTGTAGTCAAGTACTTTTGCTTTACATCATTGTTGGCAAGTTGCAAGAGATTCACCTATTCAATCTCATATATTGGCAAGTATTAGTAAACTGTTTGTCTATTGTGGGAGTAGGGTAAGATACCTTTTATAAAGAAAATCTGAAAACTTGCGCATTTCACTGATCACATAACATTTTCCGATGTGTTCGGATGCTGGATGCCTTTTAAGCTTTGAGCTGCATATTTATGGCAACACACCGGTATATCATAGCCTGATGGACTTATGTTATTTCTTGGTAAAATAATTATGATATGATTCTGAGTTGGGATAGGCAACCCACCATCTGTAAAGGGAGTTGATCTACGTATATTTGAGTGTTTCATTTGATTGCCAAATGGGGGATCTTACAAATCCTCTACTAGTCCAATTTTTTGAAAGTTCTTTAACTTGCTAACCATGCTACTTGATACTCTGGGGTACCTTTGTCATGTCTCTGTTGATGTATCTGAGACAGGTTCTTATATCGATATTTTGTCGATATGTATCATGTTGCATTGAAACTTTTATGTAATAATTGGATACTCTGGGGTACCCCTGTCATACCTGTCATTTATCTAGTGTATCCAATTGTGTTCTGAAAGGGAAAGTTGAAATAACTTCAGCAATTATCATATAGACATCTGAATTAATTTAAACAAGGTACTCAGAATATGCCTAAAAATAGATACAGAAATATCTTGCAATAACCCTTTTCTTTGTGTTTTTTGTATTTGACTTATGAATGTGCACATGCAATAGAGGTAACTATAAATTTAACCACTTACTGGGCATACTCAGCACACTTGATTTAACTCCTTGAACTTTCAGAAATCTGCCAATGTGCTTGCAGATCTCAAGTAACTCTCCATGACCTGTGCTCATTACCATCACTGCTGTGTGACAATGATGGCTGCTGGAGGTTTTCGCCCCTAGAACCTGCTGTAAACTGCACCTGCGGGTTTTCATTCCAGGCACCAATGGCTGAAGATGTGTCACTCTCAGAAGAAAGTTCGCGGTTTTTGATTTCAAAAGATAATCACCCTTTTTTCCCAGCACTTCTGTATTCTCTCTCTCACATGATCTTGAAGTTATGGCAATCAATTCCATAAGTGGAGGTGACTAACTAACAAACAACCCCCACAAATTATTGGCAGTTAACTAATCCATCTCAACCTCCCTTTGCTGAGGATAACTGCAGGTACATTTAGCAAGGAGTTCACTTAACAAAAGCAGCGACCTGATTTTATTAACTACCTATCTGGCAGACCAAACTAACTGAAGTATCCACTCCCCTCTAATTGCTGACCAAGACTTAGTTAGTACTCTGTCCTATCTGACTATTGATAACTCAGAGCTGTGGGTCTAGTCTAGAAGGGGACTTTACAAGTCCTTTATACCAAATTTGTTTGTCCTCAAGCAAGATAGTGCTGGTTGATCTAGGATATTGACAGTCTCCCAAGTAGCATCCCCTCGAGGCAAACCTTTCCATTGCACTAGAATTTTAGTCCAGACATGGTTTCGTAGCTACTCCTCTTGAGTACCAATAATTCAGGTCTCCAAGAGAGTGCAGCCATTACCCTATTGTTCTTTCTGTTGACATACTCAGTGTCAAAATTGCAGGCTTGTCATTTGCTCAACCATTTTTGTTGCTTGTCATTGAGGTCGCACTGTGATAAGAAAAACCTCAAGTTGTTGTGGTCCTTATAAACTATAAAACGTCCACAAATTAGATATTTTTTGAATTTAGCGAGTGCATGCATAACCATCAACATCTCCTTATGATATATATAGAGAAATTGCACTCAAATCTTTGTCAATTCTTGACTTTCAAATGATATGGGTCATCCTTTTTGTATAAGAACAGCCCATAGACCTTCTCCTAAAGCATTGTGCTCTATACCACAAAAGGTAATGCAAAATTGGATATGGCGAGAATGGTGACAATGCACATTACCCTCTTCAAATTGTCAAATGCCTTGTGCTGCTATGGAATAGTGGAAAGCACCCCTTGTGGTTAATTCTGTCAATGGCAAGGCTAGTTGTGAGAATACTCTAGTAAACCTCCTGTAGTAGGTACAGAGACCCAAAAACTCATAATTGTGTCAATGCCCTCAGAGTAGGCCATTCTTGGATGGATTGCACCTTGGTTGGATCCATTTCTGCACCTGTCTTGTTGATTATGTGTTCTAAGTACATATTTTTCTGCATTCCAAACTCACACTTGCTTTTATTGGTGAAGAATGTCTGCTGTTGCAGTATGGCCAGTAGCCCAGTACTATATCTAGGTGATTCATGTGTTCTTCCCATTTCCGATTGTCAATTAGAATGATGTCAAAGAATACCAACACAAATTTCCTCAAACAGGGTCTAAAAATTTCATTCATCATTGATTGGAAGGTGGTTGGTGTGTTGGTGAGCTCAAAAGGTATCACAAAAAACTCTCAAGTGCTCACAATGACACCTAAAAGTAGTCTTGAATGCATCTTTGGGTTTAACCCTTATTTGATGATACCCATACGACAAATCAATTTTGGCATATGTTGGTTTGTGTAATTCCTGTTGCAATTCATCAATATGAAATATGGGGTATTTGTTCTTGATGGTTTTTTAATTCAAAACTTTGCAATCTATACACATTATCTTTTCATCTTTCTTCTTCACTAGTACCACCGAAGATGCAAATGAACTTGTGCCAGGTCTAATGTGTCCCAATTTTAGAAGCTCCTTTATAGTCCTCTCTATCTCATCTTTGAAGGCATGAGGATGTTGATAATGAGTCACAATTACAAGTCTTCTTTTTGGTTCCAACTCAATAGTATGCAGGAAACCCTATCAAATGGAAGTCTTAGAGGCACATCCCCAAAAATAGAAGCATATTTATCCAACAAAACTTAGATATATGGAGGATATTCATTAACCCTTGAATACACAATACCTAGTGGTAGCACCTTAACGGTGAAAATGATTGCCATCCAACTTACTTGGTCTTATCTCAAAAGCCTCTCTATTCGATGAGTTAAACTTTTTGTATTGATGCATTTGTAACACTCTTGATGATCTTCTTTCATCGTGTCTTCATTTGGTAGTTTTGTGTGAACTCTCCAAGCGAATGTAAGGATTGGATGCCTAGAACCATTTTGGATGCCACCAAACGGGATGCCATAAAAGTCATGGGTGATAGTATGCCCATCTAACACCACTTGTAACTATTGGACCACCTACTTGCAAGCCAATCAATAACCATCTGCAATTGCCACTTTGAACCTTGCAGATTCATCAACTTTGAATTTGAAATGTGCTATCACACTCGAATCAATAAAGTTATGGGTTGCTCCCCCATCGATGAGTGCCATTATGTGTTGTCCCCCAATCCTTGCATTAACTTGAAAAGAACAGTACCTTGGTGCCCCTAACAAAAAAGCAATAGTAGTTGGCCTCATTCTCTCTTTAGGTGTTTGTATGGCTTTAGTTACTATATTTGTTGGTGAGACCTCATCTTTTTCCACACTCTATGCCTTTGTGCATGACTCAAGCTCTCCTCATCATTTGAACACACCTCGATCAAATGGACTTTTTCTTTTTTTCCCGAGCACATTTATGCTAGATTCCAAGGTTTTGTATAGTTGAAGCATAGCTGTTTCCTTTGCAACTCATTGTGGGTCATGTCACCTGATTGCTGATTTCTAAATGTGTGCCTTGTCCCCTGGAATTTGTTGGGTCGAGAGGGTGCACCTCCTATTTTCTATGGAAAAGGTTTATATTGAGTTCTTGTAAGGCTCCAAGCTTACACCTAAGACAATAATAATTAAGAAACATGATGAACAATTTTTTTGTGATTCAAGAGTAACGTGGAACTAGTCACAATGCACTCTTTTGTGCACAAGGTGTCATAGAACCATGCACACCAATGCACAATGCATGGTGACACAAGTGGAAGACTTAAACCACAATGAACCAAAACACTATGATGAACTCAAGCAATGAGTTTTGGTGGAGAGTTGGGGTTCCCATGCCAGCTTATGAATCCCTACAACTTGCTTGTTGAGCCTCTCTCTTGGCATCTCAAAATTTGAGAGAAATTGAAACAAACTTCACTAGGTAAATCTTCATCTTGGGCTTTGGATCCCATTGACAATAACAATTGTGCAAAATTCTCGAGACAATGCCTTGATGACTGATCACTTTGGGCCTTGGAGTGCAATCTACGTTGTGCATTTTAGACTTCAGGGTCTAATTTAGATTTTGCAAAATGTGAAAATTTCAGGCCAAGTCTTACTTTGGCATGGTCTCACCGCAGACTTAGGAGGCCAACTAACAACATGTATCTCATACTCTAGAGTGCAAGAAGCATTCAACACCATGAAAAATCTCACTCCAAGGCTAAAGTCCAATTGTCATGAGAAATACAACTTTGAACTCTAAGTTCCATGTTTTGGACCGTGGACTCCAATTTGCAGCCTGCAGAAAGTTTACAAGTCAAAAACCGGAAAGCTTTATTTTTCTGAACATTGAGGTATAACTTCCTTGTTCTTCATGTTGTGCAAAAATGACTTGGGCTAAACATTCGAGCGCTTATGGGCTCTATAGTGGCCGAACAAGAACCCCCAACAAGGATGTGGCTCCCAAGAAACAAGGTAAAACATTAACTCTTTCTAGCATAACAATGCAATGAGCATTATGATATCAATATCATCAAAGCATGGAAAGCAAATTACATCTACACAACATATAAGGATGAGCATAACATAGGATTCCATTTCAAAATGTAATATCTAAACAGCATAAAACAATAACTGAAAGAATACAAATGAAGCTTCCATCCCAAGAGTAGATGATTTACCATGGATTACAAGTTAAATCATGACCCGAATACAATCTAAGTCATTGAGTGATGAAAGTTCTTAAATGCACATTCTCAAGGTCTACCATGTCACCCACAATAATGAACTCAGCATGCTCTTTAAGCACATCCATGAATCTGGCTGCCACCCAACCATGTGGAACCTCAGGTCCACACATTTGAATTGTGAGACAGTTGATTTTACAATCACACACACACACATGTAATACAATTACAGGGGATCATGGCATCATACATACCAAGAACATACATATTGCAAATCAAGTACATAATGAAATGCAAGGGATATGGCCTCCAATTGATAATACACAAGATGTGGTAACCGCCACCAAGATCAAGCAATGAGATGGCACATCACACTCAAGCAAAAATCACAAGGACATATTGGGAAGCAACATCTTGATGAAAAATAGGAAAATAACTACAAAGCATTGGACATAGAGTGTCATTTGCACGATTCCATACAGGTTTTCAACACAAGCAACAACATGCACTATCTTGCACGATTCCACTTCAGCTTTCATCCTAGTCATGATCATAGTACTAGTCTTGCATGATTCCACATCGACATTCAATGCAAGCAAAGATCTCAAGTTCTTAGTCGAAATTTAATTTTTCAATGTTTGAATCCCCAATTCATTTTATCTCATTAAATTAACCATATGGCACTTTGTATTGGGACATACCTGTTTCTGCAAGTACAACATGGTTCCACTCTACTCCTAACCTTACATTCAATCCTAGGTCTAAATGTCAACCCTTTCCCAAAAGTCAAGGCACGAAAAGCAAGGTCAAAGTTCATTGCTCTCGCATCTTTCACTCACAAAAGTAAGGCATGGAGAATGAGTGCCAAGTTTGGGGTTTCTGCATCCAATGGTTGGGAGACGAAAATCAAAAGTCAACATTAGCTCAAAAGTCAAGGCAAGGAAAGCAATGCAAAATTCCATGGCACATTGCCCAATGATGCATAATCCAAAAACAATAGGTAGACTATTCATTTCACAAAATAAAACAAGCAATCATGATTTGAATTCTATTTTTATTTCTGTTTTTGAAAAAGTTCAAAACCATAAAACCCCAAATTCACCATTTATGACATCATCAAAAGCTTCAAATTTATTTTCCAAAATATTCAAAATTTCCAAATTTCAAATATACCCTTAGATGTATGAAATGCACAACAACAAGCTGTTCAACTTATAAAGTGATTTTGGGAAAATTTTGCCATAGCTTTAGCTCATTTTTGCAATTGTAAAAAATACATAAAACCTACAACAACTAGAACTGAAAACCATATTCCATCACATGAATTCACTCAATCAGTTCTCAAGAGTGAGGAAGCCATAGGCATCCACCTATTGTGGGCATGGCAAATGAACACACTTTAATTCAAATGTATAATTTAAATGGGAGAAATACTTTTCAATCAAGCTCGAAACAATGGAGGAAGAGGTTCCTTTGAAGCATAAACTCACAAAAAATCTTTGCCACTTACAGGCAAACCCAATCCAAGCCCATCCCACTCCAAAGCAATTTCAAATCCTTTCCTTTCAATTTTGTAAAAATTCTTTTCCAAAGGGGCAAGCAAAAGTTTTTTTAAATCAAAGAAATAAAAGTAACATTAAAAGCCTGATCGTTTTTTTTCTTTTTGATAATTCCTTAAATCCCTTTTCATATTTGCTTCCATTTCCCTTTTGAAGGATATTTCAAAGATGGCTTTTCTAAACAACATAGATTATTAAGATATTTTTCAATGCAAATAATTCAATAAGGCTATATTATACAATAGGCCAATATTTGATTTCCACACAAACAGATATACAATTAGATATGCAAATAAATAATCACCTTTAGAAAAATACTAAAATTACCATTTCAAATGCAATTAGGCAATTCTTTATAAATGATTTACACATATAATTTTGCCAAATTGACTAAGTCATGAAGCTCAAACAATCTTATAATTCACAAACATATTTTTGAATACCACAATACTGAAATGCATAGGGCCACTCCACAATATCAATTAAATTAAATCAATTTCAAGTTTAAAGTATAAAGGACATTTGCAAATACTTCACAAGTAGTAATGTGGAGAGAACGCACACTTCATAGGCTTATCTTGAATCGATACCAGTTCAGCTCACAGTTTCATAGGTATCAACAAAATATGTTTTACAACTTGAATTGAGTGAGATAGGAAGGATATATACATAATATGTTTGCTCAGACTGAACCATTTCCAAATAACCACCATTGGGTCTAAACCTGTGCTTGCACATTCAGTAAAAACATTGGGTATACTTGCTCCATACAAGATAGTTGAAGCACATCATAAACTCCCAATATGATATAACATAGATGGTATAATATTAATTGTATGAACTGAAAATCATCCTAAAGTTGCATGATCCAGAAACACAAATGCAAAAATTGATAATCATTGGAAACATAATGTTAAACTAGATAATCATAATCAAAATAACATATAGGTATGGTTACAAAAATGATGTTGAAACATTGAATTAGTCCAACATATACAAATCCACATACGCTAGGAACCTCATCAGCAAGTACGATGTAGTATCAGGGCACAAAAAGAGTCCAAGCATATAACATCATGATGCATGCATCCTATAATACATGGGTGGGCAACAGATGCTAATACAAAAGCTCATCTATGACATACATTGATGGCAATCCAAAATGTCATATATAGTGATAAAACACATCAAATCATAGCATAAGTACCCAAGGTACACAATCAAAACACCTTGATGGAAAATTTGGTACAAAGGATCATGGCATATGCTACTGGGCATTCTAGTTCCTTACTAGTGGGGATCTCTCTATCAATCTCTCACAAAATTCCTCATAGGTATATTTCTGTGCCCTTGAGTCAATAGGCCGTAATACCACCATTCATGTGCAATTCCTTTTAGGTGAAGGGCCACAAATTTGATTTCTTCTTCATACATGGAGCTCAAAAAAACATATATGTTCAGCTTTTAGATCCATGCTCTAGCTGAGGTTTTGTTGGACCCATTGAATGAGGGGACAGTGAACTTTCTCAACCTGCTTTGTAAGTTTTTATGAGGCATGCTTGGAGGGGTTTTACTTGCATTTTCAGTTCTGGTTTTTGTCTTTAGTGTACAAAAGCTCATGAAGGTAATATCAGCCCAAACCTCTGCACTCTTTGCCCCATTTTCTGCATGAAGAGGATCCAAATCCACTTCTTGTTTTCTATCCATATCTTCGCTCTTCATCTTTGCTTCTTTCTACAAAAATGTCACCTTGGGTAGACTTGTACTTGTAATTGACTTTGATGGGGTGTTCTGATTCATGGTTGTAGGTGAAGGTGCTGCTTGTGCACCATTTATCAGGGGTGTAGTAGTGTGATTGGCTTCCTCACCTTGCACACTCTAAATGAATATCTTTATGAGCTATTGCTGGCCATTCCTTTAGTACTTCATAACATTGAAATATTCCTGCTTCTCTTCTTCATTTGACATCTTTTGCTTCATCTGTTCCTCAGTTGATACCTTGTTACTCTGTCTCTGACATGTGGTGCAAAATTCAGAAGTTTTTCAGTTTTAAAATTTTTCTTGTTTGAATGTGTTTGTTTTGTTTTCTTGTGTGCACACACACCCACCCACACACACACACATATATGCTTTTCACAGGCTGACAAGATCACAACTCTAATACCACTAAAATAGCCCTAGCAATTATCACACAGAAATCTGAAGTAATCTAATCTAGGCACTTAGAATATGCCTAAAAACAGACACAGAAATATATCTTGCAATAACCCTTATCTTTTTGATTTTTTGTATTTGACTTATGAATGCACTTATACAATAGAGATAACATCATAACTATAAATTTAACTACTTTGTGGGCATACCCGATGCACTTGATTGACTTATTGAGCTTTTAGAAATCTGCCAACATGCTGGCAGATTGCTAGTAACTTCCCATTTCTTGCTCTCACTAATTTTGCTGCTGTGTAACAATGATGGCTGCTGGAGATTTTTGTCCCCAGGACCTGCTATAAACTTCCGTTGCTGGTTTTTGTCCCAGGCGCCAAGGACTGAAGCTTTGACACTCACAAAAGAAGGGTTTTGGTTTTTGATTTCAAAAGATAATCTCCCTTTCTTCTCAGCGCTGCCTATATTCTCCCTCTTATGTGATCCTGAAGTTATGAGAATCAATTTCATAATTGGAGATGACTAACTAAGAAACAACTCCCAAAAATTACTGACATTTAACTGATCTATCACGACATCCCTTTGTTGATGATATCTGCAGGGATGTCTAGTAATGAGTTCACATAACAATAGCAGCAACCTGGTTTTATTGACTATGCAATTGACAGACCAAACTAACTGAAATTTCTACTCCCTTCTAATAGTCGACCATGGACTTAGTCAATACGCAGTCTTGTCTGATTGATGATTAACTCAGAGCTGTGGATCTAGTCTAAAGGGGATATTAACAATGGTTCGTGGATTTGTATCTTGTACATTGAATTTTTTGTGTAATTAGTGGATACGGCATAGATATATCTGTGGTTTAGCTGGATTGTAACTTGATAGGCACAGTCAATTCTAGGCATTCTTGCGATGGGTTAAGACCTGGTTAAATATTATTTTTGGCTAATATCTCAATATCCTCATGAATTTCTTCTTTTAAACATGAGTAAATCATGATGTCCAGCAGAGATTGAAGCAGTTGAGACATTATTGATTCCATTCAAATCAGCTAACACCAACACTAAAATGAATACTAAGCCATTGTGATTTTACACTTGGGAATGTATCACTAGCACTCGAGCAAAATGAGGTGGAGATTTCATGGTGGTATATTGCAATACATCTTCCACCACAAAGCATATAATCATCAGCATTCTATTTATTGATTATAAAATATAATTCAAAAGGGGAAATTAAAATTAGGATCAGGTATGATGAGTAAACGACACCTAGAAAATGATCGGTCTAAACAAGTCAGTTTCCACTATCTACAGGAGTACACATGTTATCAATTCACCACTATGGTAATTTTGTTTGTTCAATTTCATTAAGATTGATTCTGAGTTGATGATGCTTCAATTTCAAGGAGATAGAATCCAAACGTGTTCCGGAATAGCCATTGTTTTGGGAGTCAATGCTAACAAGCAAATCACAACCTTCCATTATTTGCTCATTTAGAGTGTTTTAGCATGAATTTCTTCTATGAAGTTTCAAGCATCCTTTCAATATTTGTTTCTTTACATGTTTTTGAGCTTTTTGTTGACCAACAACTAGCATTGCTTTCCCTCTAGAAGGCCCTAAGTGGCCTTATATAGAGACTTCCAGGAGTCATCTCCATAGACCTCACAGAGGTAGTATATTATTACCAGATTCTTGGGGCACTAAAATTTTAGTTGTCACTACAGTTCTAGTGGACATTGAGAAGGCCTGACAGACCTCCTGCTAGATAGTATTTCTGATTCTGCTAGAGATGACTGGGATCACATGGTGCTAGGTAATAAGCGTGCATGGCATGGGCTGATACTGTTGCATATATGTAACATAAAATCTTCGATAGGGTTTAATGTTTTGTTTTGTTTTAGATGCACCAGAGTTTGGTCTTGAAAAAGATCTCTATTGCACTCATTTTGTTTCTGGCACACGGTTGACTGCAACCTTACCTACCTATTTTGTTTTCTTTCCAATTCAAGTTTGTTGCATCCTACGTTTAGGAGACTCTCACTTCCTTCTCATTTTACCTCAAAATATTTTGTAACCTTCCATCTGCTCTCTTCTTTTGTAGTTCACTTAGAGAGCCGCTGCCCCTCTAATTCTTGGAACCAGTGTTTTAACAGGTGCATATTAGAGGTTTAAAGATAGTGAGATTAGCCTTAAGAGATGGGTACTAGGTAGCATAATATGGTATGCAAGACCCCTTCTAGAAACAAGATCAGATAAAGGATAAAGAAATGTAATCTCATTTGAGCATTATCTGCAATTGGACTTGAAACAAAGTTTTGATGTAAAAGAATTATAGACTGGGTACTTTTGACTCTGTTTGCTGTCTAGCTTGTATTAATCTTTTATAAATTTGCCCTTGCAGCCACTTGAAGTTCATTCGCCAGGATCAGTGAATGAGTCATCACCAGCATCTGGGAACACAAGCAAGACTAGAGTTCCTTGCTATTTTTTTTTTCAGGGATACTGTGTGAAGGGTGATAAATGCTCTTTTATGCATGCTACACCTTTTGGAGGCAATTCAGGTGTTTCAGCTTCACAAAAGACCACAAAGGTGAATGGTACAGCCACAGAACCTCAATCAGTGGAAAAGAAAGATACCAACGGATCTGATAATGTCACAGCTAAATTTGCATCTGCAAGAAGCACAACTACAGAAGGGCAGTTGCCAACAGAGCCCAAATGTATATCAGAAGGTGGACCTCCACTCTATAGTGAAAATACAGATCGGCGCACTCCAGAACATTCTTTGCCTGACCTTGAATATCCTCTCGAAAGTTTACCAGATCCTCCAGTTAATGACAGTAATTTTAGCACAAGGTCTGAAATTCACCAGGACCAGCCTACAGATGACTGGTTGGACAATGATATGGAAAGTGATGAGTGGTTGGAGGAGTCATCACCTGGCTTTGATGTATTGGTAGATGATGGACCTGAGCAGCTTGGTTACCAGGACGATGGTGAGTACCTCTCAAACTTTGATATGGAGCCAGGAAGAGAACCATTTCTTGTTCGAGAAAGACTAATACCAACAACAGATGAATTGGCACAATTTGATTATGAAGCCATGCATGAAGAGCTGGGTTATTTTGAAGGTGGAAACCAGTTTGCTCACATGGCATATGATCAATGTGAAGAACTGGCCCATGAACATTCTTATGGCCATGTAAACCAGCGTAAGCGGAAGAGTTTTGAAGACAGAGATCTAGATGTGGCAGTTTTGTCTGAAAGGAGAGGTTTGCCAGTAGAAAAATACCCATGTAGGATTGAAAAGGAAGATCTTCGTCACCGTCTCAGTAAGTGCAGGAGGGCTGATAGAATGCAAACAGGTTGCAAGCTCACAAGGAGATCGCATTCAGGTGGTAGGGCTGCTGATTTTCATCATGGGTGCAGGCATCAAGGCAGTGAACAAATATATCCAGATACAGTTGCTGTGCGCCATCAAGGTTTAAGAAGTAAAAATGTGCGAACACGCTACAGGACACTGTCAGCTATTGACAGCTTTCCTAGAGAGTCATTTAATAATGCAGAATCGGACTTCGAAAAAAGCTCTGAAAAATTTCTGTTAAGAAGCTCAGCAAGGCATGGTTCAATTGAGCACTTTAGGGGTGGACATAAGGAAAAGGATAGAGGTAGGATTCATGTGGGTGCTGGTGCCCAGTTAGAATCAAGTGGTTTCAGAAAACATGGCAGTAGAACTGATGGAGGAAAAAATGATACAGATTTTGCCAGGCCAAAAACTCTTGAACAAATAAAGGAAGCGAAGAGAAAGGCAGCTTTGCTGAATAATGGACCTAAAGTTTATGACACTAATGATGAACAACAAAATTCTGAACAATCTGCAGTATGCGGTTCGCAATTTGTTGCTTTGAAGAGTCAATTTCGAAATAATCTTCCTGGTGAGGAAAGGAAAATAAACTTGGGCAAAGTAATTGTTAATGAATCAATTAAGTTACAATCATTTGAGGGTCCAAAGCCTTTGAGTGCTCTTCTCAAAGCAAAGCAAAAGTCAAGTGATGGTACTGCAGGAAAATTGCTTTCAAAAGGGACAGGAGAATTCAGTCACAGATCAGAGTTGAATGGAAACCCCAAAACTTCAGACGTAGGTGGGAAGTCAACTGTTTTATCATTGCCTTCCCAAAAAGAGGTTGAAGAAGGGAGTTTTGTGCAGTGGAGGAAAGAGACACGTGCACCAATTTCAGATGTTTTTGAGAATAAATCTTCCTGTCTCTCTACTAAGTTTGAGCCAGTGATTACAGAAAATGATAGAAGGGAAGATTTGTGTGTAAATGTAGCAATTAACAGCTCTACAGCTAAAGAAGATACATCTGTGCAGCCTCTTAAATTTGAGAATGGAAGCAAGTGTTTTAACCATAAGTCAGAGCCAGATGGAGATGATTTTGCTATGGAGGAAGATGAGGATGATGATTTTGCTAAACAGCTTGGCGGCATTTTTGCCTAATAGTAAGTGTTTCATCTGATTTATGATACAATGTATTCCAAATTTGTTAACTTTTTACAATTTGCATTTATATTCAAGAGAACTGTATTTCATTTTCTTTATCGAAGCAGTTGCTTTGGATTGTAAATGCCTAAAATGGTTTATATATGCCCTTTTTTAACTAGATGCCTATTGAAGCTGCTACCTTCATATTGGATGTTGGATTTCAGATCATGTTTTTCTAGAGTTTCCAGTTGTATTAAAATTTCAATTCTGTTTTAATATTACAGAGTTTGCTGAGATACGAGATGTTGCTTATGTCTACCAATCAAAATAGCAAATGTAAGAAAAGAAGAGTTGGTCTTTCTTCTGCAAGCATATGGTGAGTCCTTTATGATTCTCGCAATGAGTTTCAAAATGAGGAATACATAGAATCAATTGACCCATCGAGTATAGTTTACAAGCTATCTCTTCGAGCTATGTAACTTTTAAAGTTGTTACCCTAGCTATATTGCTTTGGTTGAAGTATTTGGAGCAGAATGGTACTACTTGGAGCAGTTATAGCAATAATCAAGTGGTTTCACTGAGTATAGAGTTGCAAGATGCGGAAACTCATTAATAGGTCTAGTTCATTAGTCACTTATTCATTATTTTTAAGTCCATGACCATCACCTTTCGTACTGTCCATCATCGATACTTTTGTTTCTACAGAATAGAAAATATTTCACATTTGAAGATATTAGGAGTTAGTATGTGCCACCAAATTTTAGAGGGATCATTTCTTTCATATTTCCCCGACATTTAGCTAAATAACACGACCGCTCTCTGTCAATAACATTATAGGGCTAGTTTTGTACATCTTGAGCCAGATATGCGTTTAGGCAAGATTCCATCATTATATTTTATGCTAGTTTCCCATACCGAGGTGGACTTTTCAAGAATTACATGCTTTTGCTTATTGTTTTTACTGGAGAATGCCAGAATTTAGGTGATTGCTGGCATCACCATCTGCTCTTCCAGTGACTACTCTATGGTGACTATTTTTCGGTTGACCATTAATTATGTATCATACATAATCATGGACATTGATGTAATTTGTTAACACTCCTTTACTTGACCAAAGATTCAATGTCAAATATCATTGCTGGGGTTTGGTGATAGTGTCTGATGGATCTGGTGTTTGTTGCTTGGACCTATATGCTTTTGCTCTCATTTTGCATGGGATATCCCATCACCAAAGTTCATATGATAGCATTACTATCTGCTAGTGCAGTGAATTATAATATCATGGATCATTTTGATGTTGGTACATTACTCTTGTACAGTACATAGTCATAGTGTTAGATGCAATTTGTGAAATCCACTTTACATTTGTTAAGGAAATGCCTGCAATCTTTTTAAGATGAGTCAATCATTGCACATCAAGGCACTTTGGTTGAGTAGCTCCCAATCTCTGAATCATTTTATAAATAACCGCTGCTCTGTTTTTGTTTGTTGGTCCTCTATTATCATTGCCAAAAATTCAAGTATTTAAATTTCAAAATGCGTTGGGGGCTAATTTGTTTTTGGGCTTTATATCTGGCAAATGCCTTTGGATGGCAATGGTGCGATTAATTTGGCTCCCGAGCAATTTGCTGATTGGCCTTAGATATCAGAATTTTGTCCCTTTCTTGTGGCAATGGATGTTATTCATGTTCCTTTGTTATGATTAAGCGGATAACTCAAAGAAGCAATGAATCTCTCCTCGGTAGTACGAGAGCATAAAGTAGGTCAGCAAACATTTTGTTTAGTTTTCAGTTTTTCCTCTAAATGTTCCAGATTGTTCCGTTTCACATCTGTAGAAGCAGATATTATTCATGTTTCAGAAGAGATTAACTGATATTCGAAGGCAGAGCCAAGATTCTCATGGAGAAATAAATTAATGCGATTGGTCATATTCATGTAAGTGATGATTGCATGATCGTGGAAATGTATTTGTCTATTCAGTGCTTACCGAAATAATGAAGGCAATTGTCAAATGGGAACCCTTTTCATCTTCATGCTTCCTTTTTCTTTCATTTCACATATGTAGGAGCAGATATATCATATTCATGACGCACAAGAGATTGGCTGAAGGTAAGAGTACTGCCAAAGACACTAATTAAGAAGTAAATGATTGCAATGTGGCATTTCCATGTAAGAGATGCATGTGTGCAGTAATGAAGTTGTCAAACGGGAACGTTGCTGAATAGCAAATTTGCTTTTGTGAATGACAGGACATCTTAAAAGTAAATATTATTAAATCAGTAATGACTGTTGGTCCAGTTGAATCTAGGAGTTACCTTAAATCAATCACATCTTATATGAACCACTATTGCTCTGCTTGGTATATAAGCTGTTTGAAGTATTGTGTAATTCTTGGAACTGTTTTTATTCCTCTCATTTGCTTAATTCGGATGATGGGCCGACATATGTTGAATTTTCATTGTATCAAATGTTCCGTAGTTTTTATTGTATGCAATAAAATACAGCACACGCCACTTCATCCCCACACAGAGCCGCCCCCAGCCCATCCCCCCAAAAAATCATCACGTTTTTCTGGTTGGGATGTCCCTAGAATGCGGAAACACCGGGAAGATGTACCCTCGCCGCCGTCGTCTCCCCACCGCCACCAGCATAGAGGAAAAGTTTCTGTGACGTCCTGCGAAGCAGGGGGCTTTCTCTGAGACATCCCCCTTGTTGGGAACGGCTGGGGGACGCCCTGACGTCCCAGGGATTTATAGAAGCTCGCAATTTTTTTAAAAATCGTACACATTTTTCACTTTAAACTTCAATCGGAATAAGCTGTTTGAAATCCTTTGGACGTCTGAAATCGTGTCCAAAAATCACGATAAAAATGGCGACCATAATGCGTTCAAGAACCGCTGTAAGATTCGCGCTTTTATCCGGTCTATTTTTCGGGAAGTGAGTGGGAAAATAAATAAATTTTGTGGATAGCCCGAATACCTGCCAAACATCGTACGAGGGGCGTCACCTTAAAGAATTTATTTAAACAAAAATCAGAAGATTACAGTGGACAAAAAGTGCGGTTATATTTTATTTACTACATGGACACGTAGGTTTTAATTTTTGGTTAAAGAATTATTTTATTTTGTTCACATTATTTGTAGACATTATTATATATTTTAAAATTTTGGTGTGTTTATATTTAAAAAATAAATAACAAATTTTCAAGTTAAAAATTACTTAATTTATTAAAAATGTCTACAGAGTTATTTTATTGATTTAAGAGTTATTTTATTCACTTAAAAGTTATCTAAGAAATATCTTAAATATATCCATGTTAAAAATGATAGAGATGTTAGTTTGAATAATTTTATTTACTTAATAATTATTTTATAGTTATAATTTTCAGTTAAAAATATATGTTGGTTGTGTTTTAACTTTTATTATTTTTGAAAGTGACTAATAATTTTTGTTAACACAGTTCATGCTATTATAATCCATTGTTGTTACTATAGTTATGCATCGATGTAATATATATATATATATATATATAGCTTGATTTAAGATCCAAGAACCAACAAACATATCTATATAGAGTAACTATTTTTTAAATAAACTTAAGAAATCTACCATACCCTACTTGTAAAATAAGAACCAAACTAGAATGGATACCACCCCTTGAAACTACCAACCGAAGAATCTTGAGTGAACAATTAAAGAAAAAAAAAGGAGGTTGGGGCAAATTACATAGGCCCCATGCTAACCTTGTTAATTGCCTAACATTTTTTTTAGGGGGCCATCTAAGCTCACAAGAGCTTCATCACCACCACTAGTTAAGTCCTCAACATTGTAGCATTTAGAAAAGGAAGGAATAGCCTCTAATGGAATTTGCCTTTACTTTTGGATAATTAAATTGAAAAAAATAGAGAAGCAACTAAACTTAGAAAATACATACAATTATTTATTCTTAAACAATTCATAAAACTAGTGTGGGAGGTTCTTGAAGTTCATTGACACAAAATCCACTTAAGGATTTTTCAATTTTTTTCTTAGAGATCACCTTTGGGAAACTAACAAGGGGTTTGTTGCAAGATTTTATGAGGGAAACCTCTTGACATAAGTGAAATGTAAGTGTGATTTGTTATGTCAATTTGAGGATTTTATTGCCTCTTTAAAAATAATAAAATTTACTTTTAATCTATTTAATCAAATATAATATACACAATATTGGAGTATAGAATTTGGATCAAGACTTGATCCAGTCTAACTTTTAAATCCTTTTTGTTTTTATTTTGTATGTTACAATGGTGTATGTTTTGAAAACAAGAGATACAAGAAATGTTTTTGAAAAAAATAATGTCAATTTATGTTTTTGTAAGCAATGATGAACATGCAATCAAAACATTAATCACAAGTACACAATGATTTTAATCTAAGCTACACAAATTCACAATTCCTAAGCTAGAGTAGTTAACACTAACAATTTAACTCTACAAACACAAATAATTTTGAACTAATGATTTAAGAATGAAAATCTATACAATCAAACATGAATACAAATATTAAAGGAAAATCCACATTTTTAGCAATGTGCTTATGTATAGCAAGTGGTGATGGGTATAGTGGCCTCAGTAGGGAATCCCTTTTGGTATCTCTAAGGTAATGATGGATTAAGGGAATCATAGGAGCAAAATAAGAGAGTGATTGTAATTGTAAAGATAATTGAAGGTGGTCCTATGGGAAATTTTATAGAGTACTAAACATTCATTGATGTTTTCGTTGGTGTTTCCAACTGATTGCTTGGAATCTTCTAAAGATCAACCATATCTTATGTTTGGAGACCTTAGATCAGTGGCCAATGAACAAGAGACAATTTCACAATTGCATTCCTCTGCACATCAAGTTTGCAAGACCTAGGGGGCAACCCTTCACAATATCAATGGGTTTAAGTTTACATATATCAAGATATTAATGTAACATGTTCTCACAATATGCACCAAAAATATATGCAAATCTTGTTAGAATTGGCTAAATTCTTGGAGAATTATCTATTATTGGCTTTGAGAACATATATGATTTAAGAATAAATTAAGGAAACTTTTCAAATGTTTCTTCATTTTGAATGGTCCTCAACCTACAACTAGTTTACTTGCTTAGATTGGTGCCTTAAACCATGGGTAACAGAGTCCAAAGATCTTGCAAATTCCTTGAACAACAATCTAGATGACAAACTCAATGGAAACTTAATATTATTGTCTTACAATAATGTATCCTATACTTAGATTCTTCTTCAGTTCTTCTTAACAATCCCTGAATAGTTAAATACTCTCAACAATTTTATTAGAACAAATTAATCTAT
Source organism: Sequoia sempervirens (assembly GCA_007258455.2). Taxonomy (NCBI): domain Eukaryota; kingdom Viridiplantae; phylum Streptophyta; class Pinopsida; order Cupressales; family Cupressaceae; genus Sequoia; species Sequoia sempervirens. The sequence goes on along the minus strand of VDFB02105785.1, from coordinate 317,132,944 downwards.
TACTCTAACAAAAGCCATAAAAGAAATATTCATTGCATAGTGATGCAAAGATGAACTTAAAAAAACCTTGATTAATTTTATTTATTAGAGAAGTAAAGTGCATATCAGAGACAATTGCAATTGAATAATCTTTTAAAACATATTTGTATCTCTTTGAGTTTGTATATTGATATATAGAGAAATTTACCTTTCCTTTCACCTTTTTCCCTAAAACCTAGGAAAAGACTACCTCTCTAAACAAACTTGCCTAATTACAAACTTCCAAGATCCTCCAAGATGGCTTATAAATTACCTTTTATAGAAATAAGGGAGTGAACAAGCTTAGAGTCATGAACATATGTCATAACATGGTTTGACAACTTGTTCACATGATCAAACAATATGTTGGTACAATTACCTCATAAAAGACAATAAAACACTAGGAGACAAAACAATTGTAGAAGCCATTGCAAGAGATATTTTGTAGATGTATATAATAAGACAATCAGTTAGCTGCATGATCTTGTCAGTTGTATTTCTCCACCCATGTTGTAAAAGTATCCTTTGAAGGCCAAGGAAAAGAAAGAATTTGACTGACAAAATTCAAATGAGAAGAATATTCCTCATTTGTCCACTTCTTAGCAGCTTCAAAGAATTTTACTAAGCTCACTTCTAACTTTAACAACTAATCCACAACAACATTGCACTTGTCCATATCTATCTTATTATTGACACATATGAAACTGAGAAGGGGAGGTAAGATGTTGAACTTTGCTCTCCATAATTTATATGCCTTTATATGTCCTTCAGTTAAAATTCTAGGCATCAAATCTCCTTCAAGCTCCTTAAAAGAATTCAAAACTTGTTCTAAAGCAAGCTAAAAACTCTCATGGATAATTAGATTCTCCTCCACTGCATTAGAGTTCTCCAAAATGGTTGTCAGTTCACTAGGACTATTAACATCAAAAGTGGCCATGCTAATCATTTTTCCTATCATGGGCATCCTTGGATTCCAAGTATCCAAGATGCTCTTCAAGTTACTTTTCACTTGGACATGGATGTCATGGATATTCCTCAGGGTATTATAACCATTCTAGATCTCTTCAAGGTGGTCGAGGATGCATGATAACCTATCTTCTAATAGGTTATCCATTATTTTTGCCAAATTTCTTTCTTCCTCCACCTTTGCTTTTTTATCTGCTTCTTGACTTCTTTTAAGTGCTTCTTCCAATTCCTTTATTTTCAAATTCAATGCCTCTTTTTCACCAAATGACGTACCATCAGTAATGGCTAGGGGAGGTGGAAGAAGTCGTGCAACTTTATTGTATTCCTGTAGCAATTTGACATTTTGATAATTGGCTTTCTTCAGATTAGCTTCTAATTTTTTGACTGTTGCCTTAGTGAAGATGGTTGTGTTCATAGTCAAAGATGTTGCTTGAAGGGCGCTTGTATCTCCAATCCTTCTTAAAAATTGATTTCCAATCAATTTATTGGCATCTCTTATCACTTGTGGCTTATTGGTTTCATGGTTTATGGACCACATTGCTAAGGTCTCATGCTTTGGGTCAAAACCCCAACGAAAATACAAGGCTTTTTCTTGCTCCTCAGGTGAGGATAGGGTCATCTCCTTGTTGTCTTCTTAATGTATCAAAAACTATAGCTAAAGAGATATCCCATCCTTCCAACAACAGACAACCATTGTTTTTCACTTTCTCTCTCCCCTTTTTAGGAGTCATATATGAAATATCACAATTTACTTTAGGTAAGACTTTTGTAGTTGCCTTCTACATATCTTCCTCTTTCATTTCTCTCTCCTCTCTATTTTTTATGATATTTTTCCCCTTTTTGCTTGAGGATAAAATCTTGAACTCTTTGGTGGTTATGAATCTATCATCTTCCATGAATTCAGTGCAAGCAAATGCTTTTATATCATTTAATGCTACCTCGCCAATCTCAAAATTAATTAATTCCCTATCATTGGAGGGAGCCTCAACCATAAGCCTTGGCATTGGATTGATGATTTTCCTTATTTCTTCAATGTTTGACACATACTCATTATCACCTATAGGGTAATCCACCGAGGGTTGGGTCTCCATCTATTGTAATAGCATTGCTGCATTGGGGGGGCTATTGCATAATGGCTTGGGTAGATGAATTAGGCCTTTGAAATTGTGCTTGAGGCACATTAGCCAATAAATTATTGGCATTATCTATCACCACCCTTATTCTAAGGATGAGCTCTTCAATTTTTGTATGGGTCCCTTTGTAAGAAGGATATGCCCCTTTTCTCTTTTCCTTTGCTATTTAGAGTTTGGCCCATGCCTCCCTCTTTTACTTCACCTCACTTTTAGATGAGAAATTTCTTGTTAGATCCTCAATTTTTTTAAACTCATGCATATATCTAGATAACTTATATGCAATCTTGTGTTGTGGATAAGTTTTTTTGGGTCACAATTCCTTATTTTATCCACTTCCATTCTATATGACTACAATTTTGTGTAAAGCATCTCCATTCCTTCCTTAGATGTTATTTGAAAATATGAAAAGAATAATGTTGTCGGCAATAGAGAACCCTTCTTTATGCTTTTGAAATAGTTTTTTCACTAATTTAATTGCCACATTATTTCTAGGAAGGAAACTCTGTTAGGCAATGACCTTGGCAATATATGGGGGGCCGCTTGGGCACCTTGATGATTGTGACATCTAAGTAGAAAAACCAATCTCCTCAATTATGCTTAATTCCTAACTTTGGTTGTTGGTCTAGTGGTCTTAGAAACCTTCTAACCTTTTCTATTAATCTCTAATCCAGAGGTTGGCCCAAGTTGCTGAGAATCTCCTTGACAAAATTCCTCAAAAATAGTATAGTTGGCTTTCTCACAATTGTTGTCCTATATATATGTCCATTCTTGGACTGGAAACACATGATTCTACTCATCAATAGGTCTAACCTACTGCAATGGTGACCAAAATCTCCTACCATTGAATAACGCAATGTGGCATAAAATTGAGTACCACTTGAAATGGACCACATCACTATGCTTTAATTCTGGCAAACTTTTATTGATACCATCTAAAATAAAAGTGGCATACTCAAAGGGCCTGTTGACATCGCTATTTTGGATTTTTGATACCACCATTAAGTTTATAGGCATTTGAATCTTAACATCCATGCTTAGGGCTTGACACAAAAAATATGTCTTAACAAAGTAATCTTCAAATATATCATAGTTGAAGGGTTCCAATTCATCTCCCTTGAATCCAACTCTTTCCTTTTTTATCCCTTCTTTCTGAAGTTTGGAAACCATTTAACTCAATAGCTATCTCTTATCTTGCGATATTCTCTACTCAGGGCTTCGAGATCAAGTTGAAGTTGGGTTATCTAGTTTGAAAAACTCACAAATATAATTTCTATCTAGCTTAATCAAAGGTGCACCCTCTTTATTGTAGATAACCTTTTTCTTTGGGAACATAACATTTGGCTAATGCTCTAATTAAGTCCATTTATGAAAATGTTAGGGACTACAAGTCTACCCATACATAATCTCCAAAATATTATTAATAGCCTTGGCAATCATGCACTTGTTAAACCCATATCTGAAGAGGGTCCATCCATAAATTGGGATCATTGCATTCGTACAAGCCTCATTTTACCAATAATTTTGATCGACAAAATCCTTGTTCCTTGGGCATGCTTTCCCTTTTAGATGAACCTGGTAGCTCGGTAATTACATCCTTGTCTAAAACCCTTTTGAGTCCCTTGGAAGTTAACCATTTTAGTAGGGTTAGGGTTTGTAGGTTTTACTAGTGTGAGATGGGGTTAGAAATCAAATAAAATAGATAAAGTGACAGCCAACACCTCTAAACTATTAACCCACATCCAAACAAGAGAAAACAAAATAAGCATAAGGAAAATAAAACATTAAATTAAAATACTCCCCATGCTTGAACTTGAATCACTTCTCTTGCTCTCCTATTTCTCCTTTTGCAAATATGCCCTTAGATTTGTAGTGTAACTTGTGCAAATACCTGCAAATGATAAGTAGAAAGTTGGAGAAGAATAGCTGCTAAGCTGAAAATGGAGAAGGAAGGTTTCTTTTATAGACAACCATTCGAATGGACGGTTGAGATTAATCTTCTAGAAAGATTCCAAGATCAATGGATGGGAATGCATGAGAGGGATGTTATGAAATGGATGGTTGAGATTAAGTCTCAGAAAAGATGCCAAGATCAATGGTCCAGAATTGATGCACCAAGAATATGCTATTCTTGGAGGAATCATGACAGAAGACATGCAAAGACATGCAGGCTTATAGGATAGGCATGCAAGGACATGCAGGGACATGCAAGCTATGATAGGAAATGAATGTTATGACAGGGGATTATGACAGGGTATTTTGACCAAGTGGTGCATAAATAATTTATTTTAAATTATTTATTCAAAAATGTTGGAAATGGACAAGTGGAAAATAAATAATTTATTCAAATTATTTATTTGAAAATAGAAGAAATGGACAAGTGGAAAATAAATAATTTATTCAAATTATTTATTTGAAAATAGAAATGGACAAGTGGAAAATAAATAATTTATTCAAATATTTATTTGAAAAAATGAAAAGAGGAGCATTTAATTTAATTAAATGGAGAGATAGAAATTAGACCTTAAATAATTAATTTAGATTAACTATTTAATTAGGGAAGGTGGCATGGGATAGTTAAATGATTTTAATAATTATTTAACTATGGAAGAATTAAAGGACCATGAATAGATAAATAATTAATGGTAATTATTTAACTATAGATGAAAGATGACAAAATAATTAAATAAATAATAATTTATTTAACTATTGAAGAAGAGGAAGAAATTAGTGACACAATTAGTTTATTTAATTGGTCATGATAGAATAAATATTAGAAAGTGAATTAATTAAATAATTATTAAAAATTATTTAATTAATAGAGGAATATAATCAAACATAATTGAATAACTAAAATTATTATCGAAGGACGAGGATGAAGAAAAATGACACTCGAAGGCTTAGGACATTTTTATGTGTCTACAACTAGAATTAGGGTTCTCAAGAAAGTTTGAAAATTCTACAATTATTCAACGAAATTCAACACACCCAAAGCCATTGAAATTTTTTTTTACGACAATTAAAACCCTAGGCAACTCGAATTATCACTTTTAGAAGGAAAATTGAACGCCAGACATAGATTTCATTACTTAATTGTAGCACTCATGAAAAACCATGAAACACTCTTGCACATGCTTGAACAACCTGAATTTTGGAAATTATTTGTGCAAAGCTCCTTTATGTTCTTCACCAAACTCAAATGAGTGCAATTGTGTCAAAAATTGAGTCCAAATTGGTAGATAACAACAATTTTTTCTGTTAAAGCTCATATGCACAAACCACCAGTTCGTGCATAGCGGTTTTGGTAGTGTTAAATTTTGACAATAGATCTCCATTGGTTACATTAGATCAACCACAATGTCATTATATTTGAAAATATTTTATCTTTAATGCCACAACAAGATGCTTCTTTGGTCATCACTATGGCCCCCATAAGAACATCTGTCACTTTTGTACTTTATCATAGGTTCAAACACTAGGATTTGGAATCCCATGATATGAAAATAGCCTGCGATATGATGACACTAGGTTGATGTGGCATTTTTACGCCAAAGGTGTGCGTTAATTTGAGAGTGTTGAGCAAATTTTTATCGTGAATGGTTGAAAATCCCAGAGAGACCTTGCAAGGGGGTTAAACGTATCTTAGCCGTTAATCATTTTTCGTCGCTTTTATTGCCAACGCACGTGACGCCTCCATTTTCATGGTTGTTTTTCACCGTTTTTCTATATGTTTTTCATTGTTTTTTTTGCTTTCCCCGCCGCTATTGGTTCTGGTTCCTCCAAACTCTTCCTTGCTGGTATTTTTGGCGAATTGCAACCTAAAAATAAAGTTTCGAAAAGGGTTTTAGAGTATGTTTATTAAAATGAAAAGTACGACACATTTAGGTTTTAACGTTACGACATCCTTTTCCTTAGGTTTTAATATATATATATATATATAGTTTTAAATATATAATAAATAATTTGGTTTATAATATATAATGCTATATTATATAATAATATAATAGTTAATAGAATAGTTAATATATAAATAATAAATATTTATATAATAGTTAATACATTAAAAATAAAATAAAATAAATAATAATATTAACATCATTTTCTAAATGATCTATCAATTGATCTCATTTACTACACAAATAAAAAAATTAACTAATTTTTTCCTAATTGACCTTCCACACCTCTTCGGCATACCCATTGCACAAGGTACAATAGCATCTTGAAGAGTATGTCACTATTGAAACCTACACTGAACCTTGCTAATGTGATCTAATAATATGTTTCCACATGTAAAGCTTTGTGTTTCATTCTATTGCGTCTATGTGTGTTGCTTAAAGATTGGGCCCATATATTGATCCTACAATATAGAAAGATATCACCTTCTCAAATAACTTAAGTACACTTGTTTGATTTTTGAGGTTTCACGTCTTCTAAAAGAACTTACATTATGAATCCGCGATAAACTTGAAAAGCACAATCCAATAGAATTGCTTTGTATTGAATGATGTGTGAATAACTTTACACATGTCACCTGCTTGTGTCATTGCGAGATTTAAAATATTACCTTTTGAATCATGTGAATTAGAAAAACATCACAAACTGGTGACAATAGTCTTCAAACTTGCAAATAGAACAAAGATCTTTGACCAATGAATGGTCAATGAAAGAAATAGGTGTCAACACTTTGCAACATGGCGTCTTAGAACTTGGGCCCACCACAAAGACATACAATATAAGAATATATCATGACAAGGATACAAATTGTTATATAGCTACACATGTCAATTTATCGAGACTTCGCGGGCTTAAAACTAAGCCTTAATATGATCCCACAATATGAAAGAAGCTTGCAAAATCATGACATGTATACTCTGGGAGCTATTGTGTACATTAAATTTAGTTGCTGAGATAGAAATTGGGCTCACACTGATTAGGCTCCACATGGTGAATGATCACAATTGTGTTATTTCTATCAGGATTCAACCATGTAGTTCTACGAGTCAAACTCATTGACCCATGGCTCATGAGTAGTGGTTCACAAGAACCCATCTCTCATGATAATGAATGGTCCACTTAGCACTCATTGCATTTAGGTGATGCTCACAGAGATGAAGCATTGGACCTTCTCGGGAGGTCACCCATCCCTGTACTACTCCAACTCAAGCATGCTTAACCACAAAGTTTTCCCCAAGGTTAAGTCCACTTAGCTTGCAACCCTATTTGCAAAACCTTCAACAAATGTTGTGCCTTATGATCACAATGTTGCAGACTTAGGAAAAAATAGTTTTTAACACCCACGATAAGATTGAAGCATACAATCCAATAGAATCTCTCTATTTGTTGATTATGGGTCACTAAATCTCCTAAAGAGTGAACAACGCACTTTACAAATGACAACTTATTGCAAGCACACATTTTGAAGAAATTCAACCACTTTGAGCTTGCAAAATGAAGCCACTACGTGATATAATAAAAATGTGCCTCCTATTCACCACTAAGACAAGGTTTATGAAAGTCAAAAGAATTCTTGCACCAACACTTGGGGGAATTTCATAGTGTCGTAGCTTCAAATGTGGGCCCTCAATTTGAACTTTCTAATTAAAAAGGAGCCATGACAAAGATATGACTTGACACCTTTATAACAAATGTCTTAATTTCATAAAATATTTTAGCCAAATGTCAGAAATGAGCCTATAGTAAATTAAACTTGAATGATAAAATATGAGAAAGACACTTGGGTCCAATGTGGATATTGGTGGGGCCAAAATTTGGAGGTGCGAGCAAGGCACTTAAGTGACCAAATAAAGCATGAGTATTTTAATGGAAGAATAAGTCATGGGGATGAAGGGGTCGATTACCTCATGAACATAAAGGCTTCACAAAGGCACTTAAGATACTAGAAACTAGCCGAGGAAGCCACTTTAAAATTAGAACATAAAGTGACAAACTTAGGGCATGAGCTATATGGCTTAAAACCCTAGGGTTTTTAGATAGGCAATTCATGGAAAAAACCTTGGGAAATAGAAAATCCCTAACAAAATTTGGGAAGCAAACCAAAACAAATTGATTGTGGGAAAGGAAAACTATACATAATATACATAAAATACAACTATGCATGGAAACCCTACTAAGCAAAATAGGTTTTTAGGAATTGTTAATGCATTGGAAATTCCTATACCTCACCATTGATATTTATAAAAAGTATGAGTTCTCTCCATGAATGGAATAAATGATAAAAAACCCAACCATAAAGGATAAACATCAACTACATATATATAAAGTCAAACTAAGGTCTCTAGAATTATCTAGCTATGCCTTACACACATAGCCATGAATATAAAGGGAAATCTCATCTTCAATCATATTACTATGATAACACAAGGAATAATTTGAGGTACCGCACAAATATCTGAAGACTCTTTTAACTGCATCCCAATGAACTCTACCAGGATTAGACATATATCTAAAAAGAACTCCTACTGCTTGGACAATGTCTAGTCTAGTACAAACCATAACATACATCAAACTTCCAACTGCACTTTGGTAAGGCACTCTGCTCATGTCTTCCATCTCTAATGGGGATGTTAGACACTCTAAAATAGATAACTTTGTTCCAACTGAAACAAGAACACACAATGGTCTACAATCTTGTGTATCAAACCTTTGTAAAATTGAGTTGACATACTTACTTTAGCCAAGCCATAACTTTCTGTTCACTCTATCTCTTTTAACTTCCATCCTAAGAATGTGTTTAGCTTCACCAAAATCTTTCATTTTAAATTTAGCAGCAAGTTGAGGTTTCAGTTCTGAAATCATACCTTTCCCTATACCAATAGATAACATATCATCAACATATAATGCAATAAACAAGAAACGATCACCATCAATTTTATAATAAACACAATGATTTGATTTAGGACGCTCAAATCCAAAACTCAACACATATGCATCAAATTTTTGGTACCACACTTGGGATGCTATTTTAAGCCATACATAGATTTCTTCAATTTGCAAACGAAATTACTTTTACCTTTCACCACGTAGTGCTCTAGATGTTTCATATAAATATCCTCCTCCAAGTCACCATGAAAGAAAGCAGTTTTCACATTGATTTGCTCAACCTCTAAATTATAAGCAACAAAAATAGAAAGCAAAAATATAATGGATGTAATTTTTGCAATAGGAGAAAATATCTCACCATAATCAACACCCTCAACTTGAGAGTAACCTTTTGCAACCAACCTTGCTTTGTACTTCTCAATAACTTCATTTGAACCAATCTTTTTTTGAATACCTATTTGCAACCGACAAGTTTTCTTCCTTCAGGAAATGGTACAAGATCCCATGTATCATTCTTTTTCAAAGCTACCATTTCTTCATCCATAGAAATATTTTAGGACTCTGCATCATTCATACCTAATGCCTCTTCTATAGATATGGGTTCATCCATGTTAGCATTCAAAGAAAAAATGCATCTCCAATCATCAGGTGAATACCTTTCAGGTGGTTGTCTATTCCTTGTAGACCTACAAACAAGCTGAGTTGGAGGTTCTTCCTCCTCTAATGATTCTAAACTAGATGAGCTCTCCTCAAATTCTTGTCTATCCATGGGCCTTGATTCAACTTTCTCAGGTGTAGAAGGAAATTGAATCACATCTTCCTGCTTACTTTGTTTTGGTTGCAATGTAATAGAAGAATGCTTAGTTTCTCTAAAAATAACACTTCTAATATGTATTAACTTCTGTGCAATAGGATCCCAAAGCTTGTATCCTTTCACACCATAACTATATCCGATGAAGATACATTTCACAACCTTTTTCTCCATCTTTGTTCGCTTCTAGTTTGGCACATGTGCATATGCCTCACAACCAAAAAATTTAAGATGTCTTAATGAAGGCTTGTGGCTCAACCATGCCTCTATAGGAATCTTATCAACAAGAGTTGGTGTAGGAGATCTATTAATTAGGGAACAAATAGTGGTAAAAGATTCAACCCAAAACCTTTGTTCCAGACCAACACCACTCAACAAACTCCTAACCTTCTCCATCAGTGTCCTGTTCATTCTTTCTGCAACTCCATTTTTCTGTGGAGAATATAGAGTTGTCTTCTATATATGAATACCACAATATTTATAGAATCTATCAAAATCATTAGAGAAAAATTCACCACGATTATCAATCATTAAAAATTTTATTTTCTTTCCAGTCTGCAACTCAACCATTGATTTTAACTCTTTAAATTGACTGAAAACTTCATATTTACTCTTTAGAAAGTATACCCATGTCCTACTAAAATCATCAATAAATGAAACACAATATGTGGATTTACCAATTGAAGGAACATCGACAAGACCAAACACATCATAATGAATAAGATTCAATACACCACAAGATTTATGAGAACTCGAGTAAAAATGAATGCGGTTTTATTTTTCATAAATGCAATGCTCACAAAAATCAAATTCAATATTACAATCAGATAGACCTTCAAAAAGGTTTTTATTTTTCAAGGTCCTTAAATTTTCTCCAATGTGGCCAAGTCTTTGGTTCCATAACATAGTTTTCTCTGCAGGTAACTTTGATTCATAAGAAAGAGCACCCTTGGGTACCCAAAAGCCATGACCATCTGCTAAAGGTGAAACCCTCACTTTTCCACAGACTTACTTTCACAAAACTACTATTGCACTCAACAATGTATGCATCAAGCATATACAATGTGCCATATCTGACACCTCTAGAAATCTCCATAGAACCTCTGACCATCTTGCATCCTGCATCAAAAAATACTACCTGCACACTTGCATCTATTAGTTTTCTCATAGATAAAAAAATTCGTGCTAATCTAGGGATATACAACACACCATTAATCATTTTTATTCTACCATAAGTAAACCTAATTTTAACTTTACCATGACCAACAATATTTAAATAAGAATCATCACCCAAGTACACCTTACTTCCACAGATTCTTCATATTCAGAAAACCAATCTCTATTAAAGGTCATATGGAAATATGCACCAAAGTCAATTAACCATGCATCATTACCTTCACGAGTTTCCAAAGCTACAATGAATACATTACCATCTTCCTTATCAGACTCATAATCAGAGTCATAATCATAATCAAATATATATTTTTCTTCTTCTTTTCTTCTTTGTAGTCCTTACGAACATGTCCAAACTTACCACAGTTCCAACGAATAACTTTGGACTTTCCAGGAGACTTAGATCCCCCTTGGACTTGGATTTGTAATGCTTCTCACGCTTCTCACTCTTCTTACATTTTTCCTTAGGTCTGCCATGAATATTCAAGGCCTCCTTGGCACTAATGAATACCTTCCTCCTCATCTCTTTAGAAAGAAAAGAACCCACCTCATCTTTAGTATTCAATATAAAAACAGTACTCCCAATAGCCATAACAAGATAATCCCACAAATCTAGCAAAGAACAAACCAAGATTTGACATTTCTCTTCCTCATCCATTTTGACACCAACTGATGCCAATTGAGCCACCAACATATTGAATGCTTCTAGGTGGTTTGTGATTCGTCCACCCTTGATGCAGAGTAGGGTGGAGTATGTTCACACAACACAATTCAACAACTTCTTGAAGATTCCAAACCTTAATTGTGGTGGGTTCACATACAATCTTTCAAATCTCCTTGTAGGTCTACAAACCTAGTTGTCCTTGCATATATTTTAGACAAGGCCTTAAAACCACTTCTCAAATACCATTTCAAATACCCATTAGGTCACTTTTCAACATATCCAAAAAAAGACTAGACTTATTTTGGAACAAATCCTTCAATTTAGGTCTACTACGCTGTTTCAAGGCCAAATTAGGCCACTTTTCCAAAGCAAGTGTATCAAATTCAAACAAAAATTATCAAATCTCCACTCCAGAAGTTCAAACACATCATATAGGGTCCCAATATGTAGTTTATCTTACCACAACTCATCCCAAATTTGTTTTCACACATAATCTCAACCCTACCAAACATTCCTAAGCCTACACATGAGGATGTTAGGCTAGGGAAAGCTCAAATCTACCCAAAACTCCATCTCCTACTCTAACAACTTCAAAATCTCTAAGAGAATACTCAAACCTTCCATTCCATCGAGTTTGGCCAAATTTCAATGGTGGAATGGGCTGCAATGCATTATTTTGTTCACAAACCCTTAAACCTAAGGTTTACAGACAATTTGTAGAAAAATGCTTCAAACTACCTTATTTCTCAATAAAAATCAATAACACCACAACCAAATCAAATAAGAAACATTACCCTACAAATTAAAATTCAATTCATGACAATTAGAGAGTGTATAGAGTCGTAGAGAACTCAAAAACGTAGAGAAACACTGAAAATTCACAGAAAACAAAGCTTGCTTTTATTGTTTTCCACCAAAATCACTTCCAGAAAGTTTCCTCAAAGTTTGCGAGGCCTTATTAAACATGTTCTAACTGAAAACCAATAGAATCCAACCAATTTTCAAATAAATGACTGTTCACCTTCCTAAATATGCCAAAATTGCAAAGTTGCACAAGCAACTTTTGCAATATTTTAACAAAATTGAGAAAAATCAACTAAATGACCCTATATGACTTGAACACATAAAAAATGGTCTCAAATAGACCTTATTACATGAAAAAATGTGATTAACATATCAAACTCAACCTAAGACACCTATTTACATCATTTTGACAAAATTGCCTAGGTGCCCCTACACCATACACCTGGAGAGAAAAGAATCTCAGGTTCCACCTGAGATCAACTCTTGGATAGTAGTTCCATGCTTTTTGATATTCTACTCTAAAATACAGGTGGCATCTTCAGGAGGTAGGCCTTGCCACTTCACAAGATATTCATTATAGACTTTGTGCCTTGTTCTCTTCACCTCCTTAGTGTCCAAAATGGTTTCAAGCTTCAATGGATCAGTAGGTGGTAGATATTTGAACCACTCTTCATCAACAACATCTGCATTAGCACATGTACCTTGCATCCATAGATCCCTTGAAAGGGTATAGGTCAACAACATTAAATATTGGAGAGATAGCAACTTCAGGTGGGAGTTCTATCTCATAGGCATTGACTCCAAACTTATGGACTGCTCTACATGGCCCAATTTTCTTCATCAAAAATTTGGTATACTTTCCCTTTGGAAACCTTTCCTTTTTCAAATGTGCAAGTACCAAGTCTACCACCTTAAATTGTACATCCCTTCTTTTCAAATCAACATATTTTTTATATTTTTCAACACTCTTCTGTAGATTGTCTCTAACTTGTTGGTGTATCTCCCTCATAGCCTCTACAAATTCTTCACCCTCAACACTCCTCTTCTCCGTTCCCTTTAAATTCTTGAGCTCAAACACACCTCTAGGTTTTAGACCATACACCACTTCAAATGGGCTTTCGCCAATGCTTCTATTAACTGAATCATTGTAGGCATATTCAACTTGAGGAAGAACCAAGTCCCATTGTTGTCCATGTTCTTTTGTGAGGAATCTCAAAAGATTTCCAAGTGATCTATTGAAAAATTCAGTCTGCCCATCCGTTTGTGGATGATATGTAGTACTAAAGGTCAAATTTGTTCCAAGCTTCCTCCAAAGGGACCTCCAAAAGTGACCTATGAACTTTGAATCCTTGCCTAAAACTATTGTCAATGGGAGACCACAAATTCTAACTATTTCTTTGAAAAATGACCCTGCAATATGAGAAGCATCATTTGTGCACTTGCATGGAATAAAGTGAGCCATTTTACTAAATCTATCCACAACAACAAACACACCGTTATAACCCCTTTGAGTTTTTGGAAAAGCTAATACAAAATCCATACTTAGACTCTCCCATGGCCTATTAGGTATTGGTAAAGGCTGATAAAGACCTGCATTAGAAGTAGAACCCTTGGCTCTTTGGCAAATTACACAATTTTCCACAAACTTTCTAACATCTACTTGCATCTTTGGCCAAAAGTAGAATCTCCTTACCTGTTCCAATGTCTCATCAACCCCAAAATGTCCTCCTAAACTGCCACAATGTTTCTCCTTTATCAAATTAGTTCTCATGGAGCACTTTGGAATGCATAATTGAGCACCTTTAAACAACAATCCATCTTGCAACAAAAAATCAGAATATTCATCATGAAAAGAACCTTGAAACTGATCACAAACAACATATACCTCTTTGAAGTCTTCATCATATGCATACATACCCTTCAAGGCATCTATTCCCACACTTTGAAGTTGGATTTCATGCACCAACATTGACCTTCGTCTTAGAGCATCCGCTACCTTGTTGGATTGTCCTTTGTGTTTGATGGTGAAAGTATAGCTCTGCAGGTACTCTACCCATTTTACATGTCTATGACTCAGCTTATCTTGATTGTTTAGGAATTGCAAAGCATGGTTGTCTATGAAAATAATGAACTCCTTGGGAAAAAGGTCGCGTGTCCACTTCTTAAGGGATTGTACCATTGCATATAGCTCCAAATCATAGGATGAGTACTTCCTTTTTGCTTCATTATCACTAAAGAAACCCATCAGTCTTCCTTCTTGGCTTAAGACTGCACCAATTGCAAAACCACTTGCATCACACTCTATAGTGAAAACCTTGTTAAAATCAGGTAAAGAAAGGATGGGTTGTTGTTCCACTCTATTTTTCAGATATTGGAAGCTCTTTCTACCTCATCAATCCACTAAAATGTCTTTCTTTTATCTCCTTTAATGGTGTCAATAATTGGTGAGCAAATGTGACTAAAATTCTTTATAAATTTCCTATAGAAACTAGCAAGTCCATGGAAGCTTCTCACCTCTCCTACTGATTTTGGAGTTGGCCAACTGAGAATTGCCTCTACTTTGATGGGATCCATCTTCAATGAACCTTTGGAGATCACAAAACCAAGATACACTAGCTCCTCTTTCATGAATTCACATTTTTTGAGGTTTATTATCAACTTCTCTTCATTCAACTTTTGCAAAACCATGTCAAGATGCTGCAAGTACTCTTCTTTAGTCTTACTAAACACAAGTATGTCATCCAAATACACGACGACAAATTTTCCAATAAAAGATTTCAAAAATTCATTCATTAGTCTCATAAATGTGCTTGGAGCATTTGAAAATCCAAATGGCATTACCATCCACTCATAGAGACCTTCATTGGTTTGAAATGAAGTCTTCCATTCATCCCCTTCTCTTATCCTAATATGATGATAGCCACTTTTTAAGTCAATCTTTGAAAAATAGCATGCACCTCCCAAACAGTCCATCAAATCTTCCATTCTAGGTATTGGAAACCTATATCTAATGGTAATTTTGTTGATTTCCCTTGAGTCAGTACACATTCTCCAATCCCCATTCTTTTTAGGTGCTAAAAATATAGGGACAACACATGGGCACAAACTTTCCCTTATTAGGCATTTATCTAACAATTCTTGGATCTACCTTCTTATTTACTCATTTTGTTTGGGAGTCATCTTGTATGCAACTTTGTTTTGTAAATTTACACCAGGGATCAGGTCTATGTGATGGCTTACATCTCTCATGGGAGGAAAAGAGCTAGGTAACTCATCAATTGTAATGTCCTTGTATTTTTCTAACAAAGCTTGAACCTCACCAGGTATATCCTCAACCTTGGTTGCTGCTAAAGCAGATTTAGGTTTGATTACCAAAGCATATCCCTGTCCACCTTCTTTCTTCAATGTTTTCAGAAATTCTTTCTCCCCAACTACCATAACACTAGACCCAACTTGTTTGTCAAATTCCTCATCTTGTAGGGGTGCCAAGATGAATGAAATTCCATCTTTTTCTATCACATAAATGTTTTTATGCCCATCATGCTTGGATTTTCTATCATACTGCTAGGGCCTTCCTAGCAGCAAGTGACAAACATCCATGGGGATGATGTCACATAGGATTTTATCTTTATAACCCCCAATATTAAAACTCTACCCATGTTTGTTCATTGACCAAGACTTGTTGAACCTTATTCAACCAAGATACTTTGTATGGTGTGGGGTGTGGAATTCTCTTCATGTTCAATTTCTCTACCATTTCTAAGGAAACCAGATTATCAGTAGAACCTAAATCAACAACTACTTTGCATACCTTTCCATGTGATTTGCAGGCGGTTCTAAACAATGATTTCCTTTGTGGAGGCTCTTTAATTGTAGGAACCTTAATGAGTGTTCTTCTCATCATCAAAGACTCACCTATCTCAGGAGCAACATGTTGAGATGGTGAATTAACACTTTCATTGTCTTCCTCATGCACAATTTGGGTTCTTTGCTCACCTCCATGGGAACTTGAAGCTTGCTTGTTCGGGAACTTCCATGCTGGATGACCAAATTGGTTGCACTGGTAACATCTTCCTGAGAAGGTGTTTGGCCCTCTCCCTTGTCTACCAAACCTACCTCTGCCACTAGGTCTCCGAACTCTAAAATTACCTATGCAACTTGATTCACC
Organism: Sequoia sempervirens; assembly: GCA_007258455.2. Taxonomy (NCBI): domain Eukaryota; kingdom Viridiplantae; phylum Streptophyta; class Pinopsida; order Cupressales; family Cupressaceae; genus Sequoia; species Sequoia sempervirens. Next base: position 317,116,370 of record VDFB02105785.1, on the reverse strand, counting down.
ACTTTTCTTTTGGTGGCCGCTTGATTCTACTTGTTGCTTTTGTGACTGTCCTCTTGCATGAAAGTTGCCTCTATCTCTAAAATTATTTTCTCTGCCTCTTCCTTTCTGCTCTTGTCTCCTTTTTATCCTTTCCTCTACCTTGACAGCCAATTGAAAACACTCTTCAACTATCCTAGGTGTTGTGAGACCAATTTCATCTTGAATGTTGAGTCTAAGCCCATTTATATACCTTGCAACCTTTTCTACTTCATCTTCAGTATGTCCTACTCTAATAATTAATTTATGGAACTCCTTAGTATATTCCATAACATCTAACTTCTTTTGTTTTAAGTTTTGCAGCTTCCTAAAGGTCTGAATTGCATAGTCTGCAGGTAGAAATTGTCCTTTCACCTTAGCTACCATTATCTCCCATGAACTTATCTTAGAATTTCCCTTCTTTACTCTTTCCTCTTGAACATAGTTCCACCATGTCAGGGAAAGGCCCTTCAACTTGTTTTTTGCAAATTTCACCTTCTTATTATCTTCTATCTCCTCAAATTCAAAGAAATTGTCAAGAGCATCTATGCAACCCAACACTTCTTCACTATCCATCTTTCCATCGTACATAGGCGCTTCCACTTTCACCTTTGGAGTATCCCCCTTGACAGCCTTCAACATCCTAACCATTCTCATCTCTTTAGGGTCTATTTCCTATTAATCATGGACTCCTCCTTGAGCGTTCTCACTCTCACCTTCATCCTCTTTGTCACTTTGGTCACCACTGACCATTCCTCTTCTTTGGTTTTTCTCCAGGGGCTGCAATTATGGCAAGGGAAACTTCATGAGACTCCTCATATAGTCTCACCTTCTTAGCATATTGTTCCTTTAGTTCTTTGAGTTCTCTGGCCATTGGATTTCTCTTTGGAGGCATCTTCCTTATTCAAACTTTCAACCACTTTCTACTTCTCAATCAGAACCTATGCTCTGATACCACTTGATGCAGAGCAGGGTGGAGTATGTTCACACAACACAATTCAACAACTTTTTCAAGATTCCAAACCCTAACTATGGTGGGTTCACATACAATCTCTCAAATCTCCTTATAGGTCTGCAAACCTAGTTTTCATTGCATATATTTTAGAGAAGGCCTCAAACCCACTTCTCAAATACCATTTCAGATACCCATTAGGTCCCTTTTCAACATATCCAAACAGGGACTAGGATTCTTTTGGAACAAATCCTTCAATTTAGGTATGCTACGTTGCTCCAAGGCCAAATTAGGCCACTTTTCCAAAGCAAGTGTATCAAATTCAAAAAAAAATCTCAAATCTCCACTCCAGAAGTTCAAACACATCATATAGGGTCTCAATATGTAGTTTCTCTTACCACAACTCATCCCAAATTTTCTTTCACAAAAAATCTCAATCCTACCTAACATTCTTAAGCCTAACACATGAGGATATTAGGCTAGGGAAAGCTCAAATCTGCCTCAAACTCCATCTCCTAATCTAACAACTTTAAAATCTCTAAGAACATACTCAAACCTTCCATTCCACTGAGTTTGGCCAAATTTCAACGGTGGAATGGGCTGCAATGCATTATTTTGTTCACAAACCCTTAAACCTAGGGTTTACAAACAATTTGTAAAAAAATGATTCAAACTACCTTATTTCTCAATAAAAATAAATAACACCACAAAAAAATAAAAGAAGAAACATTACCCTACAAATTAAAATTCAATTCATGACAATTAGCGAGTGTACAAAGCCGTAGAGAACTCAAAAACGTAGAGAAACACTGAAAATTCATAGAAAACAGAGCTTGCTTTTATTGTTTTCCACCAAAATCACTTCCATAAGTTGCACTGAAGTTTGTGAGGAATTTTTAAACATGTTCCAATTGAAAACCAATGGAATCCAACCAATTTTCAAATAAATGACCGTTCACCTTCCTAAATATTCCAAAATTGCAAAGTTGCTCAAGCAACTTTTGCAATATTTTAACAAAATTGACAAAACGCAACTAAATGACCCTATATGACTTGAACACATCAAAAATGGTCTCAACTATACCTTATTATATGAAAACATGTGATTAACATATCAAACTCAACCTAAGACACTTATTTACATCATTTTGACAAAATTTCCTAGGTGCCCCTGCACCAACCCTCTTCCATTCTCAAGGAGTACAACTTCTTCCTTGAGAAAATCTTGTTTGCTAAATATTTGGCTTGATACATCTCACCAAGCTTCTTTCATAGTTTTTTTGTAGAGGTCTCTTCATGGACATTGATTAAAACAGAGTCTACCAAGCATAATTTGATTAGACCCTTGGATTTACAATCCATAACATCATATTGACGAGCCCGAGTAGGATCTGCAGGCCTTGAAACATTCTCATCAACATCATCCCACAGATCTCTATCTATCAACATATCCTCCATCTTCAGTTTCCATATTTCAAAATTATTTCTAGAAAATTTATCCACCTCTATTCTCCTTGATGAACTTGCCATTTGAAAATTCCCACAACAAGATCACAAAGCTTGTTTTGCACAAGCTCCCACTCAAATATGGATTAGTTCAAAAAAACTAACAACCCACAACTGAAACCAAAGTGATCAGACTCTGATACCACTTTTAAAGAAGCTAAGGTAGTGAAACAACTTTTTACACTAATCTTGAGAGGAGAATAATGCAAAACTTTTATAGATCTTTAACAGTTACAAAAACTTAAACAAAATTAAACACATATATCATGCATACCACAACACATTGATTTATGTGGGGAAAGCCCTTTTGGGAAAAAAATCCCACACTCCAAAAGCCACCCAATATATTATTCAGAAATCACAAAGTTTACAATATACTTGTAGAGCAATCTTCTCACAAGAGTATCAACAACTAGAGATCTAGAGGCAACACGCCTGCTATCGAACTCTTGAAATATATCACAATACACAACCATAATACAATGCCCTCATAAAATAGGGTTTCCTTCTAGGGAAAGTTAAGATAATAAAATATCAGTCGTCAGATCTAAGAACAGCCACACCCCCCTGTCATTGTTAGATGAACAATACCTCATCTATCAACAATAACTTATGTAATTGCAAGGTTGAGACACTTTTTCCCAACATTATGGGCCTATCGTACTAGTATCTGAATGCCTACTGGTGCTACACCTTTTTCCCTAGTTTATGAAACCCAATCAATCTTTCCTTTCAAGGTCGAACTTCCTTCATTAAGGGTGTCTTTACAACATCTTGTCGACAATGAAGAGTATAGAGTATCGATACTATAGGAGCTAGAATTGTTAGATGAAAGACTTCTTAGTGCACTCAATCATCTTCAATCTTACCAAAATTGTCTTCATTGTAGTTATAATAAAAAGATCAAGAATAGGAACTTCCTAGTGGGTGATCTTGTACTCAAGGAAAATTAGAAGAACCAACTAGATCAAGACAACAAAGGAAAATTTGAACCAAATTTATTAGTACCATTTTTAGTTACAACAAGATATGGCTCAAGAGCTTATCAACTAGCTACACCTGAAGGTGATCCCTTACAAGTGCCCATCAACATGAGTCATCTAACATAGTTCGACGCTTAAACCCGTCAGCGTATCCCATCAAAAAATCAATGTCTATCATAAAATAGATCTAGATTAACTTTTAATTTTAGAGGTTTTCATATCCTCCAACCAAACATCATCAACATCATCCTTTGTCCAAATCTATCTAGACGTGTCTCTCATAGGTCCATCTTGAAATAGAAACACATCCATCCCATTCTCAACATTTTCTTTCATCTCATCCTTCCTAAGGTCATCTTAAACTTTTTATGCCTATTACAAGGTCCCAACGTAAGAAGATCATAGAATCTAACTCGAGTAGTTCAAACGTCATGACAGCCATGAGCACTATCGAAACATCGTTTGGAATGCCTAGTGATCTATTTGACCCTCATGAGTATAAAACCCCACAAAAACAACCTCACCATAAAGTTATCACAATAAGAAATAACAAATGGATTTGAGGAATATGAGGAATTCATTGAGGAACAACTCTTAGAAATGCAACAAGATCCTTCATTGGCTAGAATAATTGATGCTCTCATTTCTATCGATCCCAACACCTATTTTCTTAGACTTGCATAACATTGTGTCAAAATACCTTTTTATTTTAACATAGCTACTCTTAGGAAATAATCCCTAATGCAAGCCATGTCATCAAACATTCCATCAAATGAGAACCAATCCAAAATTCAAACTATCAATGAAACAATACCTCAACCTCCAATGACAAACATACGAAGTCAACCAACAATATCTCATATGACATGGATTCAATACTGTTCTCTAAACAATTCATACATACATTATATTAGAATTCAAACATGGTTGAATAAACAATTTCAAAAATCCAAAGTCCCCCTAAAACAAATATTCCACATGCATCCAATGAAATAAACATGATTATACCAAATCCTCCAAACAATAATATTCCTCAGCCTTTGTCACTAAACATTCCAAATTACTCAAACGATCCTTTCATGACACAAAATCCTACACCATATGTGACTCCTAACATTCCTTATACTACACAAGCACTTAACGTAACAAGGAGCACATATAATCCTAGAAACCCATCACTCACCATCACAAAACACGACTCCACATCTAACGTACTGAAAACTAATAACATGCAAAATCATTCAAAAAAAAAATCCCTCAACAACAACAAATCCATCAACAACAACAAATGCCTCAACAAAAACAAATCCCTCAACAACAACAAATCCCTCAACAACAAAAAAATCCTTCACAATAAAAAATCCCTCAACAATGTATCCCCAACAAAAGCACAACATAGCCCTCAACATCATATCCCTCAAGAACAATACATTCCCCAACAACAATACATTCATCAACAACACATCCCACAACTACAATGCATCCCTCACCAACAAAACTCACAACAACAACAATACATACCGCAACAACGTATCTAGGTCCACAAGAATTCATTCAACAAAACTAAAACAATCCATATAACCCTATTCAACAACAAAACATACTGCAATTGCAAATCAATCTCCAAAGTAACCATACTAATGACTTGGTGTTGCAATTACAAATCTTAAATAAAAATATCAATGATATGCAACTAGGACAAGCAAAGAAAAGTTATACAATTGAAGACATTTGTCCATATCCTTTTAGTAGAAACATAGCTATGATACCCTTTCCTCACAATTTCAAAATGCCCAAGTTTGACAAGGGAAGAGGTGACCCACAAGAACATATCTTGGAATTCTACATAACATGTCTAGAGGGAGCATATAAGGATACATATTTAATGTGCCTCTTTCCTCGAAGTCTAGGTGGACAAGCAATAGAATGGTTCTCCCACCCACCACAAGGAATCAAAACATTCCATGAACTTGTGGAAAATTTTGTTGGCCAGTTCTTGTACAATATAGAACATGAAACTACCATGACCGACTTATATAAAACAAAACAAAATCTGGGAGAAACATTCACTTCCTTCCTATAACAATGGAGACGTAAGGTCAACAAATACAAATGGCCTATTCTCGAGAAACGACTTCTGGATATATTTATCTAAAACTTTAACACTTAAATTGGCTTCCATTTAATTTTACAATGTACTAATACCTTTGAAGAAGTCATAGAGAAAGGGATCACTATTGAAAAGACACTTATCACTAAAGGACTTGTTAAAATCTATAAAGATAATAGGGATCAACCACCAAACTCAAATGATAAACCTCACCTATGGGCTAGAAACAAGAATGTAACAAACGATGGGGTTGTAGATGCAATTTTTTTCCAAAACATACAACCCCCATCAGACAATCAACAAAATAATCAAAATGCAAATCCTCCAAGTGTTAGGAATTAGTGTCTCAACCTTTTGTCATATTTTTTAAGAGTTCCTATTTTATAGGAGTATTTTTTGTGTTGAGAAATGAAAATTTAAGCAACTCCTATTTTTTAGGAAGTGGGACCACTTGGAAGTTTCCTATTTTTTAGGGGTATTTTGACTGGTCAACCAATGTCATGGGAGAGTGCCACTTGTCACTTGGGCACTCAAACTGGGTAAAAAAATTGTAAAATTCCTAAGAGGATTGCTTGGATGCCAAGTGTTAGTGTGCGATGAGTTGCAGGACCTGCTTGTTGACATATTCCTTTGTATGAGCACGAAGAGCAAGGAAGGGTGACACTTGTCACCTAGGTGCTAACTTGTGATGAGAAGTTTGTAAAAACTTCTCAAAGGTGTGCCATGATTCCATGTGGCATCGGTTTGACTGGTAGACTAAATCTCGAAAAGGGAAAGTTTCTTTTTGAAGACTAAGTTGCCACTCAGAGTGACTAGGAGTCTTGGTTGAGTTCTAAATTGGTAGTTGACTTGATTTTCTCATGGTGGATGCCTATCTTTATTTTTTCATGAGTTATGGTGATTTTTATCTTGCATGTGGTTGCATGTTTGTGTGTGTTAGTGTATGATTGGCAGGATGCTTTTATGGATAGTTGAGACCAATGCACGTTCTCCATTATAATTTGCATGTGTGTAGAGATTGTGGAAATGACACATGAAAAACTTAGGCGTCCATATTGGAGATGTATAAAATGTTTAATGACTTAGTCATTTGTATGAGAGATTATTGTAATCTTCTGAGATACCGTTATGCTGTCAGTTTCACTCTAGAATTATAACACCGTGAAACAATGTAACATGCCAATTGTTCTATCAAAATATTTACTATCTTTTTAACCTCAAATAGATAAACTGATGACAATACTAGCCATAAATTTTTTTCTTTACATATGCACATTTGAAACAAATAAAATTTCAAACTTTCCCATTGCATTTTATTCAAAATATTACAACTTTCCAAATCAATGATTCCATAATTCATGATTACATTTTCATGTTTACAAATTTTTATAGAAATAGTTACATACAAGAAAATAAGTAGCTCTTATCAGCTTACCGAAATTAGGTATACGAATAGTCTGAGAAATCCTCTTGCTAATCTTGGTCACCAACTGATGAGGAGAAGCATCACTCAAGGAATTTTCTGCCAACCATGAACTTTAATGTTGTCCCCACACATCATTCACATATGGTAATAAGGCCCTCCCTTCAACGAAGAGATTGGTATGGTAACCTCATAATAACATGACCTTTAATAACCTTGGTGTTATGTCCTATATTTCTAGATCTATCACATAGTGGCTACAACCTACCATATGATACTACCTGTCTAGTATGTAAACTAGATCACAGTGAACTAACAGTGTAGAAAGTGACAACTTACACTACTTTGGCCAAAGTTTTCATCACCCCTAATTCAGAGTGGTTGTCACACACTCACCCACCTTCCTAGCTCAATTTAAAATGACCATTCATTTCCTATGCATAGGCTATCCCCTTTCACCATGGATTATTATTAACCCCAAGAATACCTAATATCTCTTATGTGAAATTAAAACACTTTTATCAAGAACTCATGCAAATCCTACATTTCAATCCTACAAAACCTTGCCTTCATAGGTTCAAACATAATATAGTAAATACTACTACTATAGATACCTATTCCATAATATGGTATACGTAGTAAACTCAAACATGTAAATACATTTCCTATCTAAATTCTCCATGAAATCTTCACATACAACCTAGTAGATGATACTCATTTCAAGATAACAATACACCATTTCCAATCAAGTAATCATAAGACACTCAATCATTTCAAAGCAATTAAGTATAAAGAATAGAAAGCAACATGCTTGTTTACGCAAGCTCCAATTGAATGTCTAGATCCTAGCTTAGTTTCATCCACAATTCAACTTCAACACTTAGCTCTACCTCTTTCCTAATACTCTTAGAAATATCTCTCAAAAATCACTCAAATCCTCTCACAAAAATCACTCTAATTCCCTCACAAAATCACTCACACTCAAAATTCCAGAATAACAATGAAAATAGCAGAAGAATGAAAGCATATGTGTGTCTCAAATGAGGTGAAAGGAATTCCTATTTATACAGAAATATGAGTATCCACAACCTACAAATAAGCTATGCAAGGTGACACTTCTCACTTAAAAAGTTTGACTCAACATTGTAGAAAGAAATGTGGCAGCTTGAATCTATGCAAAGCAAACACATACACAGTCTAGTGAATGAGTCACACTACTCCAATGAATAGCAAGAATGATAGTTAGAAATGCAAGGTAATTGTTCCCTATAGATTGACTTGTTTAGATAGCTGCATTTTGACCATTTCCATGTATTCTCAAATGCTTCATGTTCTAGAATCCAATAGACTTCTAATCAACTCATCTTGTTCATAGCTTGGCGCCATATTATGCTATTCGCGCCACTTAATATAGTTGTTGTTTTCTTATTTGAGTTAGTTGTCTTGCTTTCAACACATGAGCATCTACATTTATTTTATCTTTGACAAAGTCTCGATAGCATTTATTTGTACGTTAGAGTTATTGTAGACTATGTGCATCTTACATAACATTGTCCATATTTATATTCTTTACACTTTAAATGCTTAATGTATTATTCCCTATATATTTACACATTGTTTTAAGTGCTATACTAATGTTTATATGTTGTGCCCTATTCTTAGCATAAGATTTGTTTAAATGTTATTTGCTACATTGATAATTCAACACTATCATGCATTTCAATATGTGTATATAATATATTATATATATATATATATATATATATATATATTATAACATTATATATATATATATGTATACATATATATATGTATACATATATATATGTATATATATATTTATACATATATATAAGCCAAAAAATATTTATTAAATACTTCATTTGATATTCGAATGCTTATATTTACAAATTATCATTTTCCATAAATCATAATCTCATGTGTATATATACACATATTTACTCACACACACATATATACGTGTATTAATGTATATGTATGAGCATTTCCATTGTGTCGATACATACATATATATTAATATGTATATATGTATATGCATATATTACATATATATACCCTTGCTTCCAAAATCAATCACATATATTGACAAACATATTGGCTGACATATATACATGAAGTATATATATGTCACTTTGTCCATTGGATATTCCCATGCATATGGGTAGTCCATTCATGAGCATGCATGGGTATGTCTACCTATGTGTATTCATGCATGTATTTACTCATATGTATGAGTCTATGGCTGACATGTACATGTATACATATATACGTTTTATGTATATAACTCATCGACTAACAAAGAACATGTAAGAAAGAATTTATTCACACAAAAGAGACTTAGACACTTATTCCAACCACGAACACTCTCTATTAAAATCATAATCTTTTAACATACTATCGACTCAACTTGACCAACTAGTAGTGAGTGTGTGAAAGCTCAGTTTAGGTCTTTACTAAAGGTTACCCGAACAAGTTCTTCTCTTGAGTGATACTTCCCCTCCCTTCTGGAGGATTGAACCTGTGTACGCATTCAACTTAGCACATTTGCAATGGTAGTTAGCCGTTCACATTATAATCATTTGCATCAAATAATTCATAGTCAGAATTCATTATCAAATTAAATCAACATTCATTCCACATATTCTCTTTAATATAAAAAATTAAATCAAATTAACATTCTTTCACCATTTTCTCAATGATACATATAAACATAGTACAAACACATGTATTTCAATCAAAATTACAAACACACTCATATGTTAAAGTATTTTTAACCAACATAGTAATAGTAAATAGGTAAATACACAATGGGGTGTAACATATTCCCCCCTTGTGAATCATCGTCCCCAATGATTTTAAGTAGCAACATAGATATAATCCAGAAACAAAACACAACATTGTTCTTGAAGAAATCTCAAAAGCACGTAAAACATACACAAATTTTTTCTCTGTCTCAACATAGTCTTCCCAAGTGGCAGAATCTTCTACATAGTGGTCCCATTGGACTTTGCATTACAAACCTTCTTTGTTGCATAAGTGAAACTTACACATTTTGAGCACCTTGGGAGGCTCAATTGTTACCACTCCTAGGTTCTGTACCTGTAAAGCATTCTAATCAATTACATGATTATCACCTAGCATATACTTGTTTAGGTATGAGACGTGAAAGATGTTATGCATCTGAGAAAGAGATGGTGGCAACACTATTTGGTAGGCAACAAGATTTACTTCCTCTAGAACCTCAAAAGGACCTACGTAACGTGGAGCTAGCTTGGATGACTTCCCAAACTTGATGAAACTATTATGAGGCTTAACCATTAACAACACCTTATCACCTACTTCAAAATTTTTGGGTACTCGATTAGAATATGCATAGCGTTTTTTCCTATCATTGGATTTTGCTAGCACTAACTCATTTGATTGCAAAGTCTGATGAAAATTTTCGACAAAATATTTATAATTTGATGTATTATCGGCTGCTTGTGAAATTTGAAGTGTAATTTTTAATTTTTTAAATTTTTATCCCCGAAGTTTGTTGAAATTTCGACGAACTTGGTTTTCGTCTAACTTTCGACGAAGTTTCATTGAAATTTCGACAAACATTTTCGTCAAATTTTTGACAGCAATGGAAAATCAGAAAAAAATGAAATTGTGGCCGACATGAATAAAGTGAGTTCGCCTATTTATTGTGACAGTGTTTTTCTATACTTGTGAATTTTCTGTACTTGCAAATTTGCTCTACTTGCGACAATTTGTGGAGAACCAAGGACAATTTTCTTGGGAAAAATAAAATAAAATTCAAGAAGATATCACTAGGTTGAGGGTAGTCATTGTCTTTTTCCAGAATTAATTTGTGAAGTCATATTTGTACTTCCAGGTTTGAAAATCATATTTTAAAGCAACATCTCACTAGTTTTCATTTTTAGACTTGTGCATTTTGAGAATTTCATTTCCAGATTTTGTTGTGCAAGTTCAATATTATGATTTTAGGAGTCTAACGGTTGAAAATCATAGTAAAATCATAATTTAATAAGTTTTGGAATTAGCATTTTAAAGTGTTTTTTGGGTTCATTAACTTCAGACTATCTTCTCTTTTGCAGGGGTGGTTGCATGCCAAATTTTTTTGATGCAAAATATCAGAATTATTAGATTTTGTTACCTATCTATGATTAAAAATTATTAGAGCTTGATTTTGATACTTTTTAAAGATCTAAATATTCAAGCTTGGTAAATAAAAATCATGTCAGATAATATTAGTGCAAAACAAAATGAACAAACAATTGCTAGAATGTGGGCTAGAATGAAAAGAAAGGGTGATGGGAAATGTTATTATCTTTGCAATAATTGCAAGGGCTTAAAGATGAGAAGACTTTTAATCACAACAGCTGAGAAACATTGTAGGAAACATGGTTACGTTGAAGGGGGGCATGATTATTGTCCATTGGTAAGTTGTTCATTATATGTCTTTATATTGATTGAATTTGTAAATGTTTATATCGTTTTAACATTTCTATATATATAAAAACTCACTTGATCATGATCATGGTTTATTTGTGTCGATCATTATTATAAAGGTGGGGCACCCTAGGGCACAAGATATGGATTATCACGCCCTGGAGAATGTGGTTTTTCAAGCGGAGGAACATGGAGCTGTGAATATCGAAGATGAAGTTAATGATCCTATGGAAGAAGATGATCATGTGCCAGAAAACACAGTTGAAGATGATGGTACAAATACATTGATCCATGAAACATTTAGTGGCGCAGCTGATCATGATGATCGAGATGACTTTGATGATGTTTATGTTTTACCTGTACTTGAGAAGGCACATGAGCCCCTTTATGAAGGCTCCGAAACAAATATTCTCTCTGCTATATTGTTGCTGGTGAACTTGAAGGTTATGAATGGTTTATCCAACATAGCAATGTCATAGATGTTAAGGTATGCCATTTATGTCATCTTTTTTCATCTATTTTAATTGTTGTTAGTTCATCATTAGTAAATAAAGGATGAAATATGTACCATTAATATTCTTTATATTAAAAAATTATTTTTTGTTGTAGATTGATTGGTGAATTTTTGTTACCACCATCAAATATTTTACCTCGCTCATACCAAGATTTATCTTCCATTATGAAAGATATTGGAATGGAGTATCAAACAATAAATGCATGTCCCAATGATCATATTATATATCATAAACAACATGAATTTGCAACATAATGTCCAAAATTTCATATCAGTAGATATCGAACAGATCAACTAACAAAAAAGGTTCCTCGCAAGGTTCTTCGTTACATTCCCATTATTCCACGTATGCAACGATTATTTAGGTTCGAAAGCTTAGCGCAATTTATGGATTACCATGCACATAATAGAAGTGGAGATGACATTATTCGAATGCCTATGGATGGTTCTGCATTTAAGGACATGGAGGAAAAATGGCCACACTTTAAAGAAGAACCTCGTAATCTTAGACTTTTATTAGCAGCAGACGGTGTCAATCCATTTGGAGAGCTAAGATCTATTTACTCGGTGTGGCCTATTTTTGTTATCAACAATAACATTCCTCCATGGATGTCAATAAAGATGGAGCACATAATGTTGGCAATGATTGTTCCAGGTATTTGTTTACATCAATTTTCTTGAACACAGTAGCATCTCATTTGTCTTATTTGTTGCAAAATGACATATTTTTTTCATTTAATAGTCATGTACATTAATTTATATGTATTGCAATAAAATGGTTATAATAATTATATAATGTTTATGTTCATTCAACTAGGTAAGTACCAAGTTAAAGATATGAATGTATATATTGAGCCTCTTATCGATGAGTTACTAAAGTTATGGAATGGCGTCACTATGTATGACGTATCTAGACCAATAGGACAAAGACAATTTCAATTCCATGCAATTCTTGTATGGACAATTCATGATGCCCCAGGGCTAACACATTTTTGTGGTATGTTATAACGTTTGACTGCACTTTAACAATATTTAATTTTATGAAGTAGATATCATGCATGTTTTTTAAATAATCTATTCATTATATATAATTATAAAAATTGACATATTTAATCCAATTATAAATGATCTTGCAGGTCTTCAAACAAAGGAAAAATTTGCATGTCCAATTTGTGGTCCAAAGATGAAATCTCGTCGTTCAACAAGTTGAGGAAAGCAAGTGTTTGATGAGTATAGGCACTTCCTTCACATAAATCATAAGTATCGAGCTACTGAAAAACATCTTTTCAATGGGAAAGAAGAGACTACATCAAAACCATGAAGAATGACACCTCACCTATGGAAGTTGGAATATAATAGAATTATTCATCAAGGTTATACATCAGATCAAATTGTTTATCTATCATATATGATATGTGTGGAATTTATATTTTTATATTGTGTTTTTTTTGCTCATGTTGTAATTGACAATGATTGTCATTGTTAATTTGTTTAACGTATATGCTTTATGAAGGTCGTCAAGGCATTAATGGCCGGCTTCCACAGGGAATAAAAAGTTATCCTAGACAATTTAGTAGGTTGCCCTACTATGAGCAACTTCAAATTGTGCATTTGTTTGATACAATGCATATCGGAAAGAATATAACATAAACATTATGGAAAATATTGGATGGAAGGCTTGACAAAGAAAAAATTGTCAAAATTTGTAGTGACATTCAGGAAGCCAATCATGCAATGAAAAATGTAATTCAATTAAATAGCGATGGAGACCAAATTAATATAAGCACCCTTCCTTGGTTATTAACGAAGTAGCAAAGCAATGCTATAAAAGAAGTCATATGAAAAATTTAATTTCCCATAGGATTTGCTGCAAACATAAACAATATCATAACAAAGAAAGGTGAATTTGGGTCAGGGATGAAAACGTGTGATTGGAATACATTCATTAAGGTAATTATTTTGGTATATTATATATATATTTGTATACTACATGTACTTTTCAGTGTATTATGTTTACTACTTTTGGAAAAATAATGAAAAGATCATTTTATAATTGTTGCAGTACGTTCTACCTCTATCTCTCCAAGACAACTTCAACAACAATGTCAAACAAGTTATATATGATCTTGGAAAATACATGAGGTAAGTAGCAATATTTTTTCAATTCGTTGTATAGATCTTATAGTTTTCATTTGTTTTACTTGTTATGTAATATATTGTATATTGTTGTTAAATCTCGTTAATATATTTGCACCTTGAATCACTTGTAGATGGCTGTCATCTAAAGAAATCCATAAAGAAGATATAAATTATTGGAAGAGAAAAATTTCTCGTCTAATGTGTGAAATTCAAGTGTCTACCTTCGACATTTTTCAATGCGCAAGAACACGACCTCATACACCAAGTTGAGGAGATTGAATTATGTGGACCTGTACACACAAGGTCAATGTGGATGGTTGAGAGACACTTGAAATTTTTGAAGGCTTTGGTTAGACAAAGAGCACATTCTGAGGGTTCTATGGTGGAGGGATATATGGTATACTAAACCATGGTGTACATTACTGAATATCTTCCTAAGTTTGCAGCAAAGATCCATGTAGATCACATTTGGGATCCCAACTCCATTAACAAATTTGAAGGGGAGTACCTGATGGGGAAAGGTAGATTGAGGAAAGTGAGAGATAATTATAATACATTTTAAATTTTGTTTTTATGTATATTGTATTTATTTAATTATTAATCTTCAATATACATCAATTATAAATTAAAGTCTCACTATACCATGGTAATTAACTAATTGATGTAGACCTGGGAGGCTCAACTCAAGAAACCTATCAAACTGCCTTTAAGAGGCTTCCAACAAGTTTAGAATGACCACTTTAAACAATCCAAAAAACTCTCAAAGCCTGACAAACAACATAAGTCAAATTTCACACTTTGACTCCTTGAATCCTTGTAGCAGTGCAAACCTAGTTTTTCCTAATAACTCAAAACTTTCCCAAAACACCAGACAAAAAATTGATGGTTTTAGACACCCATTTTTGTGTTATTAAACATAATTCAAGGGAAATTACAAGTCCTTTGGACCAAATCACCAAAATCACCCTTTCTAGGTTGTGCTGATTACGCTAATTAGGCCTATTTTACAAAGTAAGTAGTCTTTAAATTTGTAATATGCCCATGAAATCTTGGGGAAACAATTTTTTATGCCTCCAAACCTCCAAATCCACAAAAATATTCCACTTGTATGACCAGATTCTTGCCAAACCCAAAAACCCTTATTTTAGGCCAAAATCATGAGGGTTTATTCAATCTCGTACTTCCACGACCTCCCAGACCTAAAAAACAACTCAGACACAACCCATTAGGTCTGCACATGGGTAAAAATTCATAAAATCAGATCTCCCATACATATTTTGTTGAAACATAGGCTTGAACCTCTCATTTCACATGTTTTTCCTCACAAAACTCTTGAGGACAACTATGCCTTATTTGTTTCTCATCCTATGAGGGTTTACAATGATCAATTTATGCCTTTTAAAGGCCTTTACACCTCAACTACTGAACAACCACCTTTACAACTAACTATTTAATCTTTTATGATCACATGAAACATAAAACACACTAATTTCAAGGTTGTTAACATCACTATTGAAATGTTTTAATTTTTCGAATTTGTTAACGTCGTTTGTGAATTTCAATTTTTTTTGATACAGTTGGTCGAGAGTGTGATGCACTACATTTGTACGTCACAAACAATCTTGATTGGATGACGGTATGGATTGAACGATGTCAACAATCTAGTTGTGCATTAACATAGGAAGGTGTGGCTTCATTGGTTAAAGAAGCTCATCGTAATGGAGATTCCAATGTTACACAAAGGGAAATTGATTTAGCATATGGTTTAAGAGATAAATAGGTACATATAAATATATTAATCACCCATATTATTTAATTATTTTCAATTATATTGATGTATATATATGTTGGTATTTTTTTCTTTGCATACATTCGGCCAAGAATAAATATGTTTATCAACTGATGATATTGCAATAATTTTTTCATGTTTGACATATTGCAGGTGAAACACCACAAGGCTATGTGCTGCAATGGTCATAAATTTTGAATCAAAATGTTGGATGACACGAAGAAACTTGTGATTCTAGGATAACTACAGTGTTTCAAGTGACTAATGTTTCATCTAGAAGCGACATACATCCAAAAGTCTCAGAAAATCGATACTATGGGATTTTGGATGATATACTTGAGTGTGACTTTAAGTCTTTCAAATTATTTATGTTCGTTGTACTATGGCACATGCTACGATTGAATGAAAATGATCTTGAAAGAACTGTTATTGAACATGATAATGGATTTACCATGGTTAATACAAGGTCGATCGAGCGAGTTGGAAATGAGCCCTATGTTCTTCCAAGCCAATGTGAGCAGGTATTTTACTCAGAGGTTCCAGGTAAACCGGGTTGGTAATTTGTTGTTAGACATGATCCAAGAGGAAGGCCAGTAAAGTATAATGTGGTGGAAGAAGAAGATACCGAAGAAATAGAAGATGATGTTAATGATGATTAGGATCAACAATTAGTTGATGATGTTCCTGACGAAGATGTCGAAGAGGAGGAAATAGATCATGATGATGGAGTTAATGTTCATGAAGATGATATCCATGTGGATAATGACATTATCAAAACTGATATTAATGACGACGATGATGATATGACCAATCCTTACAATGTCGAATCTAGATCAGATGATATGTCAGAGAAAGAGTTTGATGAAGAAGAAGATCAATGACATTGAAATGTATGAGTTATGTGATTGTATTATCTATTTGATATTCATTTCTTGATAGAATTATATTTGACTTATGTGGCTACATAATTAATTCATAATGTTTTTAATTTTTATGCCATTACATAATTAATTCATGATGTAATTTTTGATGTTTAATTTTAATTCATGATGTTACAACTATTGTAGTTCTCCTAGAAATTTCCATATGATCATAATGAATAGTGTTTTGGAAATTTCATGAAAGATGACACATTGATCGTAGTAGTGAAATAATTGCAAAGTCATTTAGATTTTTTAGACCAATTATCACCCTTCCTATGCAGTGACTTATTTATCCTAGAGAAACTAAGTATATAGTATACAAAGAAAATGAACAAACCCACAACTACCCCTATTTTGAAGGAGTTTACTTTTCTCCCCTTCCTAATCTCCCTTATATTGTCTAATTATTTTTAAGAGACCAAGGGTCATAACACAACTTTATTCAACCCACTTAATATCTTGGTTAATGAAACTTGACAAAAGCAACAAAAAAATTGCTATAGTTTAATAAAACACTCTTTTTAGAAGGCTTGA